>JANAVB010019799.1:19979223-20419223 GCA_029216955.1 Iris pallida | reverse complement strand
GGATTTAAAATGAAGAATCTATGGATTGGGAAAGAATGGACAAACCTTTCTTTCTCTATGTGCTCCTTCAATACAAAAGAGGCAAGAACAAATTAAGAGATTATTTATAGGGTAGGGTGAGCCCTAGTGGCCGGCCACAAAGTGTAGGAATTAGGGTTAGGGTTTAGTCTATGGGCTATGGGCCTAATTGCACTTGTCATGAATCAATTCACAAGTCAAGTCATTGAACCTATCCCTATTTCTCCTATTGAAATCTTGATTTCTAAATGACTAACCTAGATTGACTTAAGTTAGACTAGGGTCTCACCATGCTAACCTAGTCACCAAAGCTAGGGTCAACACCTAGGTTAGTCTACAAAGTCTCAACTAGTCAAAGTCAAAAGTCACAATCACCAATTCAATAATTTAAATAAATTTAAAAATTCACAAATAACCAAAATACCCTCAATCTAAAATGTGGTAGTACATTGATGTCATGCATATCGGGAAGAATGTATTTGACAACATAATTAATACTGTGATGGACGTAAAGGGAAAGATGAAAGACAATCCCAAGGCCAGGTTAGACTTAGAAGATATATGTAGACGTCATGCGTTGTATTTAATAAAGGAAGGCAATGGGAAGTATAAGCAACCTAAGGCAATTTTCTCACTGGACAGGGAGGATAAATAGATACTTTATAGTTGGACTTAGTGTAACGACCCGCTCCGCCCTAGCGGAACGCCGATTCAAACGGCAAGTGCAACGACTCGAACGAGCCGTCGACCCGGAGAGTTGGCATCGACCTGATGAAGAATCAATACAGGGCTTACTTTAGCCCGTTAAGATGAATCCAGACTTAGACTTTCAAAGGCGTGCTCGGAGTATCGCTCGGCCGATGTGAACATCGCTAAGGTGGGTGGCTCCGATGAACCTGTCTTTGCTTAGCCTAGACACATAATAATGCGGCACACTTGCTAGAATCGCTAGGCGATAACACCGTGCATGCTAATAAATGACTCAACGCACCTAGCTAAGGGAATAATCCTATCTTGCATGCTTGTTTAGAACATGGAAAAGAACTCGGCAAATATAGAAACTCTCGCACCGTACTCTACGCTCGTGCTAAGGCACAAGCTTACGTGCAAGTCCCTTACGCGTTCAATAACGAAACAATGAATGGTTTACAACAATAAAACAGAAGACTATTGACATAGTCGTCCGAGTAGAGTATAGCGACATTGAAAGGCTACGGGACCGATGGGTCGCCAAGGCGACTCCCGCACAGGGAGTTGCAAAATGTATAAATGAATGAATGAATGAATGAATAAGTGAATGAATGAATGAATACGTGAAAAATGAATGAACGAACAAGTGAAAGAAAGAAATGAAAGAGTGAATAAAAGATAAGACATGAAAGACGTTAGCGACAGGTATGACGGGCACGTGCAACGGGGCTCGCTATCCGCGCTGCACGGACGTCAACCTGGTCGATAATGCATTATGGCTCAAGATAGCCGTTAAGTTACATGACAAGTAAAATACAAAATGGTCGTGGACACACGGCATGGGCGATGGGGGGAAATACCGTGGCCGTCGTGAGGAAGGATTCTGCGGCACGGGCGATGGGGGGGAATACCGTGGCCGGCCTAGGAAGAATCAGACATGGGGCTTACGGGCTGCTTTGAGTGGGGGCTCGGCCGCTCAAAGAGACGTAAGGCCAGGCATTTCAAAAGACTATCAAGGTGTACCTGCCATCACGCTTCGATAGGTGAGAATGCCCAAGTGATATGTCCAAAATGGCTTGTAAAGCCAGCGACCCATTCATGTAGATTAAGTGGACTATACTGGTGGCAATCAACGTACAAGTTCTTGCATTGAAATTAAAGTAGTCTAAGTAAAATGAAGTGCCTCCTGAAAACATGCTCAATATGTAACACTCCTGAACATGCTTGAATGTAATATCCTGAACATGCTCGAAACGTAACACTCTGGACATGTGTCACGACCCGCACCCTAGAGTAAGGGCACGAGAAATGGGTACGTCCAGCCTACGCCGCAGTGTCGACGGTAGAACGCTGTCCTAGGTTACTATCTAATCAACAACTCACGCAATTATATAATGTACTTGTCAATATCTCAACTCCGAACGGAGGACAAGTATAGATAAAATGAAATCTCAATCACAGTCTAAGCACGATAAGATAACACAGAAGTTTATAACTAAAAATTAAATAACAACATTTATAAACTACTAAATAATAATATCTCAAACAAACTCAAATACAAACTCGAATCTCAAGTTACTACAATTCAAGTTCTAAAACATGAAAACTTAACCAAGTCTACTAGCTAGTCTCCCGATCACTCCTGAGTGTCGGGGCCATAGGTAGCTAAGCCATCTCCTGCTCCAAGGCAAGTAGGGCAAATGTCCTCAGGGCAATCATCTGTAATATTTTCAACAGGTCCAGTCAGGACAGGAACAAGTACAAATCATCAAGAAATTCCAAGTAAATGACATAGAACTATAATGCAGTTATAGACAGTTGTATTGATGAATATGGCAGTTTAATTTTCAGGTGATGGTATAGAGAGATAGATAAAGTACAAAGAAAGTAAGTAACTAAACAAGAAGAGAAACATAGCAATGAAGAGTGTAAAATAAGATCTAGCTGAACTAGAGTAACATAATGAGTTCAGACAGTACAATATAAGTCGAGTGTAATCCCAGTGTGAGTCTAATACAAGATGAGTCGAATGTGATTCTAATCATTGTTCTAATAAGGTGATTCGAATAAGGTGATACGAATAGTAGTCAAACAATGATTCAAATAAATTCTCCAAGTGTGTTTTAAAATACCGAGATCGACATGTAAACGACTGTAGGTAATACGGCACACCACTCACTGATCAGATGAGGGATAGCTATCGTTCGAATATCATTCACAGAGGGGTGATTCGAATAGGGGGATATGTCTACATATCTAATCAGTATTTCCCCGCCCAGTCTAATACAAATGAATCCGTAATCCAACATATAAGACGAATACAAGTCCAACCAACATATGAAGATACGAATAGGGTGATTCGAATAGTGATTTGTATGGTGATTCGTATGGTGATTCGAATAATAGAGGTAAGATGAGTAAGTATGTGTGTCATATACATGGATTCAGAAATAAAAATACGTGTTTGTAACGGAGAATCATATACAGCTAACAAGAACTGAAGTACAGTAATTGACAAGTAAATGAAAGAACTATCAGAGAATGTACTCGTCTGATACTCTGAAAAGAGTAATGTAATATCAGATGTCTGTACCAGAATCACAATGTCCTAAATAGAGCATTACAGGTTATAATGTGTTTAAAATAAGATAAATGAAGTCTACGATGCAATCTACATGATTCTAAGTCAATTCTAGGTCAAAGTCAACTCTAAGTCAAACTTGGTCAATTGTCTAGGTCAAACTAGGTCCAAGTCAAACTTGGTCAACTCTGGGTCAACCCAAGTCAACATTTAGGGTTTGGGCTTCTATCTAGTCAACATAGTCAAAGGTCAACTATCTAGTCAACTCTATATTAAGACTATACTCCTAAATTCTATCCCATACCATATCATACCCTAAGATATATCACATCATATATTGTTTATAACCCCAACCTCATCCCATATACCTCACACATATACCCAATGACATGAACACAGTTCCACATATATACCATGTGTATGGTTACAATGAACCAAGAAGTAAATGAGCTAAGGCAAGCTCTCAACTACAAATACCAAAACACTCATTATCCTAATACATCATGTATATTACCTGCTTACATTCATGTGCATATGACATGATATACATACATGCATATTTATATACTACTTATCCTATATTATAACCATAGCATATACATATATTACCTAGACACTTATCAATTTCCTATAGATGTATATATATACACCAAGTATTCATGTAGGTAAAAGGGAGCATGTACTTTAGTGATTTGGGTTGGACTCAATAATGTAGCGACAGGACATGTTCATGAACTTCACAATGCAATGTCTGTACAAAGGATGATTGCTACAAACCCCCAACTTATGAACCATAACACATTGCCTATAGCCTAACATATGTGTGTACAAGCTTGACTAAAACAGTAGCAGTTGTAGATGCATAAAAGGGAAGGAAATGATGCAGTAGTGTCAACACAGTGTCCTTACAGCTCCTGTGTGTGTGGGTGCATATATCAGTGTCAGTCTCAGGGTTAAAACAGGGAACACAGTGCATGGATTCTCAGATTTTAGTTAGAAACCAACTCCTCATACACATATCAAGTATCTATATGTATATCTCTACACATATCAACATCATATAAATATCTCCAACTCAAATTCAGAATTCATATTTGAAACTCAGGTTCACTTATCAATCAAACTCAGGTTTTGATTATTTGGGAAATCTCAGTTTTACAACATAGGAAATTCTCAGAATTTTCATACTTGAACCTATCTAAATTTCAGTTTTTACACAAAACCCCATTCTCATCCCAAAATGCAGTCATGCATATATATATGAACCCAATCCTATGTAAACACCTAACTCAGGTATATGCATGAAATGATCATAATCAAAGTTAAACCCAAATCGAAAATATTAGTTTTTCTTTTAGGAAAAAGAGTTATGTGTGTCTCAGCTATCACTTGCACAGTCCCAAACCAATATTCAAATCTCAAAAAGACAACTCTTAACTGTCAATCCTATCCAGCAGTAGCTGGTACTTATATACATGAGTTAATATGTAAATAAAACATCAAACTCAGTTTTTAGAAAGGAAATTAAATCGAGATAAAAACTGGAATAACAGTTGACAGTTTAATATACATATCATTCAACATTCCAAAAACAATTTCGAATCTAAAAACCCTACACTAGTCAGTACCCAATCATTGCAGAAATCTAATAAACATGTAGGTGATCTAAATCAACATTTTAAGAAATCACAAACTCAGAAAAATGGATTAACTCAGGAACAAAGCAATACAGTTTAAGGGAGTATCAGAAAAAATGGGGAGTTGGAAATTCGAACATCAAAACAATTCAAAACCACAAATCAGTCGTGTACAGAGGTATCCAACATGTGTGTGCACATGTGGAGGGTGTCCACGTGTCCTAAAATTAGGACACGAAGTGTCAGAAACAGAAGAAGTATAAATATCAGTAAACTATACAGCAATCCTCGTGCACGGGTGTCGGTCGACCAAGGACACGACATACGACACCAGTATCTTCGTGCACGTGTCCCGGTGTTTGCCCAGAGTAGGGCTACACACTCAAGTGCCTGAAACGTGTCCAAGTGAGTCGTGTCGAGAGAATTCACAGCATATCAGTACGGATTTTCTCGTGTGCACAGTTCAGTATAAAATCGGTGCGATTGTGATTTCGCGTCAAACACGACACGACGTGTCATGAAACTCGAGGGGGGGTCTATCAGTGATGGCCCCCTCCACTGTGTCAATTTTCACATGTCCTCATGGGGTGTCGTGTTCGGAATTATGGTCGAGTAGCAGGACAGCCGCACGCAGCGTCGTGCTGCGTGTCCGTGTCGATTTTTAACACAAAAACAGCACGGATTCGTGCTCAGAGTTAGGGTTCTGTGATCTACACCTATAGGGCTAGAATATTGTGCAATTTTTTTCGAAAACAATAACATTTAATTCACAGAGACCATTCATCAAATACTTACATTAAAACCTAGATACGTGTCCGATACGGACACCAAACCCAATCTAATTCCTACCAAACTTGTCCTATAGGTCCCTGGTACCTAGATGCATGCAACCATGACAAGAAATCACAATATTAATAGGTTTAGAGGCATTTTACCTATTAAGTGAAAACTCAATGAAAAGCCTAGAATAGGGGTGGGTGTCCTCTTCACTTGGGGGTGCCAAATGCTTGTGTAACCTTGCTAGCTAGCTTTCCTTAGCATCCTCAACAGTAGGGGATTCCAATGCAAGAAATTTGGCTCAATTTGGAGTTGATTTGGATATTTGGGGAGGAATTGGGGAAGAACACTAAAGGAGGCAATTAAAATGAATTAAAAAGATGCTAAAAAGTTAATATGTTGCATTTATAGAGGGGGAAATGTGTGATGGCTGCCATTAGGTTAGGTTTAGGGTTTAGGATGAGTGGCTAAGGTTTCTCCAATAATTTCAAGCCAATCCTATTGGTTAAGGCTTCTTTTCACAAATATCTCAAAAGGAAATATCCTTCCTAATAATATCTAGATATTACTAACCTTGGCACTTAGTAGGAATGTTCTAACCTTAATTATATCCCCATGACTAATCTAGGTTAGGTTAACTTCTAGGTTAAGGCTTCTCTAAAAGACTAGCACAATATTTAATTAATATAAATTACAAATTCACAAAATTGTCAAAATGACCAAAATACCCTTAGGCTAAAAATTGGTGATATAAAATTCTAATCACGTGACTAGGCTCCTTTGGTCATGGTTAGTCTCTAGGCTTAGCAATACTAGGGTTTAACTAGTTAACCATCAAAATCACCAATCAACATATTAAATAATTTTAAATTGATTAAAAATCACCAAAAATCACAATATGATTTAAATATCATTATTAAATGATTATAATCACAAAATTTCAAAATTACCCTCATTTGGAAAACTGGGTGTTACAAGTCTACCCCCTTAGAAGAATTTCCTCTTCGAAATTAAGATGATCGTACTCCTGCTAGGTCAAACCCCCAAATCAAACAAGGTCAAAATAATATACAAAACTCTGTCCTACTGGTCGTGATTCCTCAGTCTCGAACAGGGTAACTACGCTATCTAGCATATCATAATCATATCCTGACAGGTACTAATAGAAATCACACATGAAAGTGGAAAGAAAGAACAAGAAGGTCAAACCTGCTAACCCGTCACCTGCAGCGTCAGTCTCCTCGACTGCCATAGCAAAAGCTCCACCCCTCTGGGCATGGTGCTGTGCTACAGGTGGCCTAGCTCTCTCTCTGACCCGGTGCTCCATCATATACGGGTGCAGTAGGGCAATCCCTGACCTGATGAGCAGCGGATCAACAGAACAGACAAACCTTCTGCCTCCTATAAAAAGTCTCCCAACCGTGCCCTGTCCTCTTGCAGTAAGCACAAGTCTGCACCTTGCGGTCCTGTCCTCTAGGCTGATGTTGCGCCTGCTGAAACTGTACGTGAGGCCTCTTGGCCTGGCCTCCGCTGCTGCTGCCCCCAATTGGGTCTCGCCCCCTCTTGAGCCTAAGCTCAAGGTCATCCTCAGCCAATAAGGCTCCCGTCAAAATCTCTTCAAAAGGGGCATCCATGTTGCCCTTGGTCAAGGACTTGACTTCCTTGACCAGACCCTTCCGAAACCTCTGGGCCTTCGCCGTCTTGCTCAAGCCCTCTACGAATCTGCCGAGGCAGCCGAACTCCCCAGCGTACTCCTCTACTGAAAGGCTCCCTGGCCTAAGCTCTCGAACTGCGACTCCAAGGCTCGGAGCGCTGAATCTTGGAAGAACCTCTTTTTGAAGAAGCCCTTGAACTTCTTCCAGGTCTATCCAGCTACCCCCACCCTGGGGTCTGACTGATACCAGGTACGAGCAAGATCTCGCATTCGGCTAGCTGCTGCCTCTATCTGGAGATCTACCGGTATCCGGGCCAGGCGAAAAATCTCCTCAATATGCTCGATCCACTCGTCGGCATATAAAATCCCCTCTGTCCCCAAGAAGTCTCTAGGGCTCATCTTCTGAAACTGCTCTATCCCCGGTGTCCTCGGCTGCTGGATCACTGGTCGAACTGCGACTGTCGTAAGGGCCAACTCCATGCCCCTGTCCTGTTGGGCCTGCTGTAGGTCCATAAACTGCTGGAAGTAAGCAAGCATCTGTGTTGCATCCATGTGTCCTGTAGGCGGCGGCTGCTGGAACTACATCTCTGGGATGACTGGGTCCTGCTCCCGAGCTGGTGGAGGCATACCCCTTGCTGCTGCTGCTGCTGAAGTCCCAATATGAATAGAGGTGGCAGGAGCTGCAGCCTCCTGACCCTGCTGATCTGGCTGAGAGGTAGTAGTCCCCTCTACAACAACTGCAGCACCAGAGCGATATGATCGTGTCTCCACCATCCTGAAGACAGATCGAACAAGGAAGTCAATACTGAGCAGGAATCGATATATCAAAGGAGGACAGTTTATTTCAAAGAAGGCAAATCAGTACGATATGTAGATGGCATGATTTAAAGCAGAATTTTCCTAACTGTGATTGAGTACCTCTCCATTTAAACCTATCTCTCAAATCCTATCGCAGGCTGTAGTGATACTCTAGTTTGAATACCACTACATAAACTCGACCTACATGGGCCACCACTAAAAACGTGTCACAACCCGCACCCTAGAGTAAGGGCACGAGAAGTGGGTACGTCCAGCCTACGCCGCAGTGTCGACGGTAGAACGCTGTCCTAGGTATCTATCTAATCAACAACTCATGCAATTATATAATGTACTTGTCAATATCTCAACTCCGAATGGAGGACAAGTATAGATATAATAAAATCTCAATCACAGTCTAAGCATGATAAGATAACATAGAAGTTTATAACTAAAAACTAAATAACAACATTTATAAACTACTAAATAATAATATCTCAAACAAACTCAAATACAAACTCGAATCTCAAGTTATTACAATTCAAGTTCTAAAACATGAAAACTTAACCAAGTCTACTAGCTAGTCTCCCGATCACTCCTGAGTGTCGGGGCCATAGGTAGCTAAGCCATCTCCTGCTCCAAGGCAAGTAGGGCAAATGTCCTCAGGGCAATCATCTGTAATATTTTCAACAGGTCCAGTCAGGACAGGAACGAGTATAAATCATCAAGAAATTCCAAGTAAATGACAGAGAACTATAAAGCAGTTATAGACAGTTGTATTGATGAATATGGCAGTTTAATTTTCAGGTGATGGTATAGAGAGATAGATAAAGTACAAAGAAAGTAAGTAACTAAACAAAAAGAGAAACATAGCAATGAAGAGTGTAAAATAAGATCTAGCTGAACTAGAGTAAAATAATGAGTTCAGACAGTACAATATAAGTCGAGTGTAATCCCAGTGTGAGTCTAATACAAGATGAGTCGAATGTGATTCTAATCATTATTCTAATAAGGTGATTCGAATAAGGTGATACGAATAGTGATTCGAATAGTAGTCAAACAATGATTCGAATAAATTCTCCAAGTGTGTTTTAAAATACCGAGATCGACATGTAAACGGCTGTAGGTAATACGGCACACCACTCACTGATCATATGAGGGATGGCTATCATTCGAATATCATTCACAGAGGGGTGATTCGAATAGGGGATATGTCTACATGTCTAATCAGTATTTCCCCGCCCAGTCTAATACAAATGAATCCGTAATCCAACACATAAGACGAATACAAGTCCAACCAACATATGAAGATACGAATAGGGTGATTCGAATAGTGATTCGTATGGTGATTCGTATGGTGATTCGAATAATAGAGGTAAGACGAGTAAGTATGTGTGTCATATACATGGAATCAGAAATAAAAATACGTATTTGTAACAGAGAATCATATACAGCTAACTAGAACTGAAGTACAGTAATTGACAAGTAAATGAAAGAACTATCAGAGAATGTACTCGCCTGATACTCTGAAAAGAGTAATATAATATCAGATGTCTGCACCGGAGTTACAATGTCCTAAATAGAGCAGTACACGTTATAATGTGTTTAAAATAAGATAAATGAAGTCTACGATGCAATCTACATGATTCTAAGTCAATTCTAGGTTAAAGTCAACTCTAAGTCAAACTTGGTCAACTGTCTAGGTCAAACTAGGTCCAAGTCAAACTTGGTCAACTCGGGTCAACCCAAGTCAACATTTAGGGTTTGGGCTTCTATCTAGTCAACATAGTCAAAGGTTAACTATCTAGTCAACTCTATATTAAAACTAAACTCCTAAATTCTATCCCATACCATATCATACCCTAAGATATATCACATCATATATTGTTTATAACCCCAACCTCATCCCATATACCTCACACATATACCCAATGACATGTACACAGTTCCACATATATACCATGTGTATGGTTACAATGAACCAAGAAGCAAATGAGCTAAGGTAAGCTCTCAACTACAAATACCAAAACACTCATTATCCTAATACATCATGTATATTACCTGCTTACATTCATGTGCATATGACATGATATACATACATGCATATTTACATACTACTCATCCTATATTATAACCATAGCATATACATATATTACCTAGACACTTATCAATTTCCTATAGATGCATATATATACACCAAGTATTCATGTAGGTAAAAGGGAGCATGTACTTTAGTGATTTGGGTTGGACTCAATAATGTAGTAACAGGGCATGTTCATGAACTTCACAATGCAATGTCTGTACAAAGGATGATTGCTACAAACCCCCAACTTATGAACCATAACACATTGCCTATAGCCTAACATATGTGCGTACAAACTTGACTGAAACAGTAGCAGTTGTAGATGCATAAAAAGGAAGAAAATGATGCAGTAGTGTCAACACAGTGTCCTTACAGCTCCTCTGTGTGTGGGTGCATATATCAGTGTCACTCTCAGGGTTAAAACAGGGAACACAGTGCATGGATTCTCAGATTTTAGTTAGAAACCAACTCCTCATACACATATCAAGTATCTATATGTATATCTCTACACATATCAACATCATATAAATATCTCCAACTCAAATTCAGAATTCATATTTGAAACTCAGGTTCACTTATCAATCAAACTCAGGATTTGATTATTTGGGAAATCTCAGTTTTACAACATAGGAAATTCTCAGAATTTTCATACTTGAACCTATCTAAATTTCAGTTTTTACACAAAAACCCATTCTCATCCCCAAATGCAGTCATGCATATATATATGAACCCAATCCTATGTAAACACCAAACTCAGGTATATGTATGAAATGATCATAATCAAAGTTAAACCCAAATCGAAAATATCAGTTTTTCTTTTAGGAAAAAGAGTTATGTGTGTCTCAGCTATCACTTGCACAGTCCCAAACCAATATCCAAATCTCAAAAAGACAACTCTTAACTGTCAATCCTATCCAGCAGTAGCTGGTACTTATATACATGAGTTAATATGTAAATAAAACATCAAACTCAGTTTTTAGAAAGGAAATTAAAATTGAGATAAAAACTGGAATAACAGTTGACAGTTTAATATACATATCATTCAACATTCCAAAAACAATTTCGAATCTAAAAACCCTACACTAGTCAGTACCCAATCATTGCAGAAATCTAATAAACATGTAGGTGATCTAAATCAACATTTTAAGAAATCACAAACTCAGAAAAATGGATTAACTCAGGAACAAAGCAATACAGTTTAAGGGAGTATCAGAAAAAATGGGGAGTTGGAAATTCGAACATCAAAACAATTCAAAACCACAAATCAGTCGTGTACAGAGGTGTCCAACATGTGTGTGCACATGTGGAGGGTGTCCACATGTCCTGAAATTAGGACACGAAGTGTCAGAAATAGAAGAAGTATAAATATCAGTAAACTACACAGCAATCCTCGTGCACGGGTGTCGGTCGACCCAGGACACGACACACGACACCAGTGTCCTCGTGCACATGTCCCGGTGTTCGCCCAGAGTAGGGCTACACACTCATGTGCCTGAAACGTGTCCAAGTGAGTCGTGTCGAGAGAATTCACAGCGTATCAGTGCGGATTTTCCCGTGTGCACAGTTCAGTATAAAATCGGTGCAATTGTGATTTCGCGTCCGATACGATACGACGTGTCGTGAAACTCAAGGGGGGGTCTGTCAGTGATGGCCCCCTCCTCTATGTCAATTTTTACGTGTTCTCATGGCGTGTCGTGTCCGAAATTAGGGTCGAGTAGCAGGACAGCCGTACGCAGCATCGTGCTGCGTGTCCGTGTCGATTTTCGACACAAAAATAGTACGGATTTGTGCTCAGAGTTAGGGTTCTATGATCTACACCTATAGGGCTAGAAGATTGTGCAATTTGTTTTCGAAAACAATAACATTTAATTCACAGAGACCATTCATCAAACACTTACATTAAAACCTAGATACGTGTCCGATACGGACACCAAACCCAATCTAATTCCTACCAAACTTGTCCTATAGGTCTCTGGTACCTAGATGCATGCAACCATGAAGAGAAATCGCAATATTAATAGGTTTAGAGGCATTTTACCTATTGAGTGAAAACTCAATAAAAAGCCTAGAATAGGGGTGGGTGTCCTCTTCACTTGGGGGTGCCAAATGCTTGTGTAACCTTGCTAGCTAGCTTCTCTTAGCATCCTCAACAGTAGGGGATTCCAATGCAAGAAATTTGGCTCAATTTGGAGTTGATTTGGATATTTGGGGAGGAATTGGGGAAGAACACTAAAGGAGGAAATTAAAATGAATTAAAAAGATGCTAAAAAGTTAATGTGTTGCATTTACAGAGGGGAAAATGTGTGATGGCTGCCATTAGGTTAGGGTTAGGGTTTAGGATGAGTGGCTAAGGTTTCTCCAACAATTTCAAGCCAATCCTATTGGTTAAGGCTTCTTTTCACAAATATCTCAAAAGGAAATATCCTTCCTAATAATATCTAGATATTACTAACCTTGGCACTTAGTAGGAATGTTCTAACCTTAATTATAACCCCATGACTAATCTAAGTTAGGTTAACTTCTAGGTTAAGGCTTCTCTAAAAGACTAGCACAATATTTAATTAATATAAATTACAAATTCACAAAATTGTCAAAATGACCAAAATACCATTAGGCTAAAAATTGGTGATATGAAATTCTAATCACGTGACTTGGCTCCTTTGGTCATGGTTAGTCTCTAGGATTAGCAATACTAGGGTTTAACTAGTTAACCATCAAAATCACCAATCAACATATTAAATAATTTTAAATTGATTAAAAATTACCAAAAATCACAATATGATTTAAATATCATTATTAAATGATTATAATCACAAAATTTCAAAATTACCCTCATTTGAAAAACTAGGTGTTACAATATGCTTGAAATGTAACACTCTGAAACGTGCCTACGACGTGCTAGAACATGCCCACGACGCCCTAGAATCTGAGGTAGGAACACGCCCTTGACACTGAATGCTTACATGAATCATGTCTAGTTAAAATATATGAACTGTTGTCTAACTTGGTTTACTTTGGACAGGGAAGGCCGGACGGTAAGTATGGGTAAGTCGTGCATGTATTTCCATGCGACACTTGAATTTGGCAACACGGGATAGGTTATGACATATGCCATAAAATTGATCCTAAGGCAAGATTAGAAAGACAATGAATAATAGAGATGCACAAAAGTAAATGGAACGTGTTTGGTAATGATAGCATTGTGGGCGAGCAAGCCTCCCCACCAGTACATAACAATGTACTGATAACCCCACAGCCTGCTTGCAGGATGCAGGAGACCCGGCGGGTACGGAGCTTCCATCGAACGTGTTAAGGTACGGAGCCAACTCCGGGGCTTGGGACATTGCAAGAAGCTGAAGCACCCTACACAGGACATAATGTATCGGAACATCGCCATGAATCATTCCATATTGTAAGCCACTTGGCACGCCCTTTTATGTTTCAGAGAGAGAGCTTGAGCGACTTGTAATATCGGCCTAGCGCTGCTTGTAAACTTCTTGAATATCAATAAAGAGTTCGAATTTGCTTCTACTTGTGTTCATTTACTTTCCGCTGCAATGGGGACACTCTGTACGACTCTGTGGCCTAGCTCAAATTAGCCGTTTCTGGACTTGGCCTTGCACGGGCGCAACCTAGGCCCGTACGGCATCACGCCTTACCGAGGACGATCGCTCCTACAGGAGCGGGGCATGACAGATTGGTATCAGAGCACGGCTTTACGTCCTTGGACTTCATTCGATTTTCTCAGTTTTGAAAGCTCGGTTGGAAACAAAAGATGGGTACGCTCTCTCTCGTTGTGCCTTGGGATGTTCCATACAATAAGTCTAATATTTTCAAAAACTCGTACAAGTACTCGGTTGAATGGGATCGATAGGCGACGGCCTTTGTGCCGAACGTCGCAAACTTGACTCGATAGAGAACACATGCTAAGTTAACATGTCGCGTGCGTGCCTGACTAGTCTTGCGTCGACCTAGCAAATAAGCATACAAACTCAAATATAGTCCGCACGAGATGGTTAAGCGGTACAACTTAGTTCGCGTGTCGCGCACCTCGACTTTTTGGTACAATCGAGTTGCGAGCGATATCAAGTACCGCTCGATCGGGAACAAGCTACACTTAGAGTGTATGTCGAAAGGAATGCTATCGAGTTCACACTTAGGCGTGCATGGAAGATTAATTTAGATCTTGAAGAATAGTTCGAACGACCTAGTGCGTCGATATGACGTGAGCGATTACGCTAGAGATTCGTCAAACAAATCTGAAAAATATCTTAGCGAATGATGCGAATGTGATTGAGGATTTATAGAATGACTTGAACCCGAGTGGTGTATGTGATAGCTTCGAGGAAGAATAAGAATAAGTGTCGACAACTAGTCGAGTGGATCGAACCCTGAGTAGTGTATGGACAACAGAGAAATTGTTCGAGCGAGATTAAAGGATATGCGGATAGAACGAGTATGTCGGCAAGCGATGATATCGCGCAAAGCCGTAGAACGTGTCATGCTTAGTTGGCCGTGACTTCAAAAGTCCCGAACGAGATGTCGCTGGACAACTTATCAATGGGCAACGCGAATTAGAAAATGATTCGGAACGATGAATGAAAATGAATGGTCTTGATCGAGGAAACTTAGAGGATCGCGCGTACGATTTTGGATCGATTAAAATGAAATTGTGACTTGAGTTTGAACAACGATCTTGAAACTAGCTTGAGTAATAGCAGTTGAACTTGATCTTGAATATTAAATGAAATTGTGGAATATCCAACTCGGACAACAGCATCAACGTACGACTCAAAATTGGTTGCAAAGGAAGATCATCAGGTTACGCATATCGTCGATGGTATTGAGGCGTATCAAAGATCGATATGCAATAACTCGGGGGTACTCTGACTCGGCGAATGACGATCGTGCAAATGTCATTGTTCCGTTGGATGCTATACTTGGGATGTTAAAAAATGTGTCGAAGAAAAGATAGACTTGGCTCGAGGATTTTCTAGTTGAACGTATGACGGTCAGACTATCGAATTGATTTGGCTTGGATGAAAATGTGAATGCTTGGATTTACTTCGACGATAACCCCAACGTCGACATGCTTGTCTTATGCGAGCACAACTCCAACCTCGCACATGCGTCGCGCCAATTAGGGCGATCACTCCGCGTGAGCGCTGATATGGTGATTCATACAGCGGGGGTGATTAAACTAGCATGGTGTGGCAATTTGTGTGCTTCGACTTGTGGTGACGCGAAGGTGAACTTGAGAATGACTCGGTATGCTTGATGATTGAGCTTGAGGATTGCGTAGGTCCAATCCGCGTATCGAAAATGAATTAGTCTAGATGCAAGCATGAGTTACGTCCCGATGAGAATGATTATTCCACGGAAGAGTTGCATGGTAATTCATGAACCACCGTGGATAATCGAACTCGCGTGAGATTGGGGCGCAACATATTTTTAAAGCTAGATGAACTCGTGATCGAATACATGAATTGGTTAGAATGGATATGTGAAGTATGTCGATTTAGTGATTTGAATGGATTTGAATTCGTTACGGTGCGCGACGAATGCCTTGATACGAATAGGTGATCGTGCTCGATGTTTAGAAATCTGAATGACACGAGCTTGGGTAGAAAATCTTGTACTACTGACTTTGGTTTGACCCTAGGATTGGGGTCAGTATTGGTATTATTGTTGGGGAACTATGATTCCAATCCTGACATTGACTTAGCCTCGAAAAGATGGCCTAGCGGTTAGGCGAGACGCCCTGTTTCATGTGTTTGCAATCAAAAGATTGATCTTGAGGATTGACATGGATGGATTGAATGATGCAAGAATAGGAAACCTTACTTATGAGATTCGGCGGACATGCATATATTTCAGGGACGCCTGAGTATGTGCACGATACGACTCGAATGAGAATAATGAATTCTCTATCATACGGCTTGGCTGAATGCATATATTTTGGGGACGCCTGAAACACGTGCATGATCCAGCCAAGTGATACGTTGAGTTCAGGCATGACTTGAGGAATGGAAAGTATCGAGGATTGAGATCGCGTTTAAAGAAAGGGATGATACTAGTACGAGCGTGGCTCGGAAGCAAAGTTACGTGTGAGCAGAGTGTGCGTGAACGAAAACAAGATTGGCCCTAAACAAGTGAATGATATGTAATCGATATCGTGCAAATAAAGTTAGTATAACGAAATTGACATTGATCGGAAGATGTACTCGATGATAGTACAATACTTGGTCTTAAATCGGACGAAAATTTCTTAGACTTGGTCGACCCCGCTAAGAAGAAATCATACTGATTTCGTGGACACGAACGCTTGAGAAGTGAATCAGGTCATCTCAATGACCGAGATAAACGAAAGTGAGTTTGCCTCAACCCACGATCCGTGCACTTGATAAATTACAACGTGCCTCGTGCGACCATTTTTAGTCCCATGACACGAAGAAATAGCAACCAAGACGAAGAAACACTTGAATTGAATAAGTGCCAACAACTCTAAAATGAATGAAAAGTTATTCAATAAAATCGACCAAACGTATACGACACGGAACTTAGAAAAGTATCGAGCATGGTTCGATGCCATCGAACGATAGAGCCGTTCGATAGAATTGTCTAAGAAATACGATGACACGAGTTAAGGAATGATAGGATAACCTGCACTCAAGAAGTCTCGAGGACGAGACTTATTTTGAGTGGTGTATTATGTAACGACCCGCTCTGCCCTAGCGGAACGCCGATTCAAACGGCAAGTGCAACGACTCGAACGAGCCGTCGACCCGGAGAGTTGGCATCGACCTGATGAAGAATCGATGCAGGGATTACATTGGCCCGTCAAGATAAATCCAGACTTAGACTTTTAAAGGCGCGCTCGGAGTATCGCTCGGCCGATGCGAACATCGCTAAGGTGGGTGGCTCCGATGAACCTGTCTTTGCTTAGCCTAGACACATAATAATGCGGCACACTTGCTAGAATCGCTAGGCGATAACACCGTACATGCTAATAAATGACTCAACGCACCTAGCTAAGGGAATAATCCTATCTTGTATGCTTGTTTAAAACATGGAAAAGAACTCGGCAAATATAGAAACTCTCGTACCGCGCTCTACGCTCGTGCTAAGGCACAAGCTTACGTGCAAGTCCCTTACGCGTTCAACAACGAAACAATGAATGGTTTACAACAATGAAACAGAAGACTATCGACATAGTCGTCCGAGTAGAGTATAGCGACATTGAAAGGCTACGGGATCGATGGGTCGCCAAAGCGACTCCCGCACAGGGAGTTACAAAATGTATAAATGAATGAATGAATGAATAAGTGAATGAATGAATTAATGAATATGTAAAAAATGAATGAACGAATAAGTGAAAGAAAGAAATGAAAGAGTGAATAAAAGATAAGACATGAAAGACGTTAGCGACAGGTATGATGGGCACGTGCAACGGGGCTCGCTACCCGCGCTGCACGGACGTCAACCTGGTCAATAACGCATTATGGCTCAAGATAGCCGTTAAGTTACATGACAAGTAAAATACGAAATGGTCGTGGACAAACGGCACGGGCGATGGGGGGGAATACCGTGGCCGTCATGAGGAAAGATTCTGCGGCACGGGCGATGGGAGGGAATACCGTGGCCGGCCTAGGCGGAATCAGATATGGGGCTTACGGGCTGCTTTGAGTGGGGGCTCGGCCGCTCAAAGAGACGTAAGGCCAGGCATTTCAAGAGACTATCAAGGTGTACCAGCCATTACGCTTCGATAGGTGAGAATGCCCAAGTGATATATCCAAAATGGCATGTAAAGCCAGCGACCCATGTATGTAGATTAGGTGGACTATGCTGGTGGCAATCCACGTACAAGTTCTTGCATTGAAATCAAAGTAGTCTAAGTAAAATGAAGTGCCTCCTGAAAACATGCTCAATATATAACACTCCTGAACATGCTTGAATGTAATATCCTGA
The DNA here is from genome assembly GCA_029216955.1 of Iris pallida. Taxonomy (NCBI): domain Eukaryota; kingdom Viridiplantae; phylum Streptophyta; class Magnoliopsida; order Asparagales; family Iridaceae; genus Iris; species Iris pallida. The sequence goes on along the minus strand of JANAVB010019799.1, from coordinate 20,401,020 downwards.
ACATGCTCGAAACGTAACACTCTGAACATGCTTGAAATGTAACACTCTGAAACGTGCCTACGACGTGCTAGAACATGCCCACGACGCCTTAGAATCTGAGGCAGGAACACGCCCTTGACACTGAATGCTTACATGAATCATGTCTAGTTGAAATATATGAGCTGTTGTCTAACTTGGTTTACTTTGGACAGGAAAGGCCGGACGGTAAGTATGGGTAAGTCGTGCATGTATTTCCATACGACACTTGAATTTGGCAACACGGGATAGGTTATGACATATGCCATGAAATTGATCCTAAGACAAGATTAGAGAGACAATGAATAATAGAGATACACAAAAGTAAATGGAACGTGTTTGGTAATAATAGCATTATGGGCGAGCAAGCCTCCCCACCAGTGCATAACAATGTACTGATAACCCCACAGTCTGCTTGCAGGATGCAGGAGACGCCGGCGGGTGCGGACCTTCTATCGAACGTGTTAAGGCACGGAGCCAACTCCGGGGCCTTGGGAGGTTGCAAGAAGCTGAAGCACCCTATACATGACATAATGTATCGGAACATCGCCATAAATCATTCCATATTATAAGCCACTTGGCACGCCCTTTTATGTTTCAGAGAGAGAGCTTGAACGACTTGTAATATCGGCCTAGCGCCGCTTGTAAACTTCTTGAATATTAATAAAGAGTTCGAATTCGCTTCTACTTGTGTTTATTTACTTTCCGCTGCAATGGGGACACTCTGTGCGACTCTGTGGCCTATCTTAAATCGGCCGTTTTTGGACTTGGCCTTGCACGGGCGCAACCTAGGCCCGTGCGACATCACGCCTTAGCGAGGACGATCGCTCCTATGGGAGCGGGGCGTGACACTTAGGGCCTAAAATTTTCTGACGGGTACATATCAAATTTAAAAAGATGCGTCGACCCGAAGGAGAATAAACTGACGGGTATGAAGAGCCACGACTGTTACGTATTTATGAAGAGGTTAATTTCGATCGCATTTCAGGAATTATTACCATCGGTCGTTTGGGATCTGTTGACAGAGCTGAGCATATTCTTTAGAGATCTTTGTTCTACTAAGTTGTTTGTCGATCGTCTAGAAAAGCAAGAGAAGGATATTGAGGTAACACTGTGCAAGCTTGAACGGGTGTTCCTTCCTAGGTTTTTCGACTCCATGGAGCATTTGCTAATTCAACTTTCCTATGAGGCACGTGTTGGTGGGCCCGTCGGTTATCGGTGGATGTACCCGTTTGAGCGATATTTGAACCACCTAAAGTGAAAGGAGAAAACTAAGGCTCGGGTTGAGGGTTCTATTTGTGAAGCCTATATTCTCGAAGAGATTACAAACTTTTTCTCGATGTATTTTAAGCCACATATTGCTACTAATAGTACAAGAGCTCCGGGAAACGACGATGGGTATTTTGAATCTAATGATACAATACTGAAAGTCTTCAATGCTTTCGGAAAGCCTTCGGGGAAAATGAAGAAAAGATATCTGACTGACGAGGAACTAAGGGCTACTAAGTTATATATATTACTCAACGGCGACGAAGGTGAAGTGGAGAAGCACGAGGGGTAAGTAACTAATATGTCCACGTTTACATCATCTATGCATGTAATAGTATCCAATATTATTAATACACTAATTGGCCGATGTGTTGATGTTTTCAGCACATTTAATGATGATGTAAGGTAAAGTAGAGCATACATAACAAATGAAGAACTAGAACAGGAAATGAGATGTCATTTCCCTTTATGGTTGTTTGCATATGTAAGGAGCTCGGTAATTACCTTTTGTATATGTAATCTACGTAGTAATTAACGGAACGTTGAATTTAATTTCTTATGTTGTGGTATTTAGGTCGATCGTCCAGACGCAACATTAGAGAATGAATATATTAGAACTCAAGCCAAGGGGTCAATTTATTTCATCAAAATCTGGACAAGCTATTGTGTGAATGGGTTTAGGTTCAAGTCAAAAAATGCTCCGATTAGAGAGAACTTTTCGGATCTTGATTCGACAAAAAATAGTTGTTTGTGTATCAGATCTACAAACTAAAAAGATGTCGATCCATGCAATGATTTTTATGGCATCTTACGGAAGATTGTGGAGTTGAAATATAACTATGACTAGAGCCGGCTAAGATCGTTTTGTTCAAGTGTAATTGGTTCGAACGATCCAATGTCAAGATTAGAAAATTGACAAGCATGGTCTTGTGGATATTAACTACCGACATCGATATGAAGGATACGAACCATTTATCCTAGCAAGTCAGGCTCAACTCATTTACTTTACTACTTATCCTAGACGGTAAACAACTAGGATGGACTGGTGGGCAGTGCAAGGGTAAAGCCAGAAATACCTACGATGTTGACGAAATAGCTTATCAGGAGGATGAGCTACCTCTCGTAACAAATACAGTTGACGTGAACACAACGGAAGTTCCATATTACAAGTTTAATCATATAAAAGCGGTAGAAATATCCGAAGAGAAAAATAAAGTAGATGAAAGCGAAGATGGGGACGAAGTGGAAGATGAGGACGCAGAGAAGGAAGAAGATAAATTTTCAAAAGATGATTGAAAAAAAATATATATAAAATATGTTTAACTACTAATTAATCTCCATGTAACAACTATTTAGACTTGTGAAATATACTGTCATTTTGTTTAACCCCTAATTAATCTCTATATTTTCTATCAATCTTACCAGATAGCACCCATGACCCGAGCACGTCGCTTGAGAGAGGCACATAAGGCTGTTGAGGAGGAAATGGTACCTCCTGCTACTGAGGAGGAAGTAGTGCATCCTACTGCTAAGGAGGTGATACCTAAAGCAGAGATCAAGGTTAAGGAAGAAGTGCTACTTCCTACTATTAAGGAGGAAGAGATTCCTAAAGCCGAGATCGCTGTGAAGAAGGAAGTGGCACCAGAAGGCAGTGGCACCGAGAGTTACAGTCACCAAGCTCCTATAGCAGATCTTGATCACCTGGACCCTTCTTATGCGCAGTGGCTGAGGGACTGATATATGCCCTGGCGTAGAGGGTAGAGTTATATATATGATATGACTTTTGACTGGATTTGTCTCCGGTAGACTTATTTCTAGATTAGACTTGGATGTTTTGTACAACTCTGGATGTTTCTTATTATTTTCTAGACTTGGTCATTATCTAGACTTGGACATTGTCTTGACTTAGATGTTTCAGGATTACTTTATTGTTATTATCTAGACTTAGTTATTATCTAGACTTTGATGTTTCTGGATATTATTATCTAGACTTGGTTATTATCTAGAAATTCAACGGAGGGTTGTTCCGTGTCTATTTTTTATAAACTGTGAAATGTTAAATGCATAAAGATTTGATTTAGAATATGTATTACATTTCTTGTATATATCTAATTTTTATCAGGTATGGTAGGACGAAGAAGATCGTACCTCAGAGCATCCCATGCCGGTAAAGGCTCCACCGGTAGAGGAGCATCCCATGCAGATAGAGGTTCCACCGGTGGAGGAGTACTACTCTGTTATCGGATGATGGTTCCGGACCATCGTCTTATAGTACTCTAGTATACCGACCAGTCACATCTTTGACTGCGTCGACGGTATGTGGCAGTACTCCTAGGACAGACAGTTCCAGGTCTGAGACTACCCCGTCCAGCGTTCCGAATGCTGACGGCACTTTAGAGACGGAGGAGCGGGAGGAGGAGGTCGTACCTACTCCATCTCCATATGATCTGAGCGAACCCTATGCGCCCTTTCGGACGAGACGATGATGGAGATTTGGTCCGACGGACCTACACAGTAAGTTAATTACTTAATATTAATTTATACATACACACACACACACACACACACACACACACACACACACATGTTTGCCATGAAATATAAAAGAGCGGAACAGTTTTATGGGAGTACTGGACTTTTACTTCACGTTACAAACTCGTTTGTACAAAGAAAGCCTAGGGACGAAAACCTAGGTACAGCAATCTAAGTACAATTATTTATTTTTGATTCTGGGGGTAACGATAGAGGCTCGGGAAAGCGACTGCAGCTCTGCCTTACTCCTTGGACGATCGGACGTAGCCTTGGCTCCTGTAACGAGATGGTTGGCGTTGATAAAGAAATGCTCTTCTTGCTCTCCTTGTATTGCTCTTCTGGCTTCTCTCTCTCTGGATTGATCTCTGTGGATTTCTCTCTGATTATTGGGGGAGTGTCTCTCCGTATGTGTGTATCTCTCTTTTTCTGTCTCTTTTGCAAGGGAATGGCACCCTGCTATTTATAATAGTGGTGAGCATCATTAGGGTTTATAATGATTGCCCATTCCCAAAGTGGCGGCCGCCTGGTAAATGATCAATCTGGACCATTAATCTTGAGCGTGAAGGATCTGGGCCATTAATGAGGATTATGCCAAATTATGTCAGTCATTAATGTTGATTGCAATAAATCCCCATCATGATGATTTGCTGATATCCGCAAATCTGAATGAATCAATTTAATTCATTCTCTTGCCATGTGTCCCAAATCATTGAGATCTGATCCAAAATTTGATTATCTTTAGGACACGTGTTCTGTCACCATTGTTGAGCCGTATGAGGAGCGTTCATATTTGGGCCGCATGAAGGTCGTCATGACCGAGCCGCATGAAAGGTTTCTTGACCGAGCCGTATGAATAGTCTCTATACTCGAACCGCATGAAGGTCATCATGACCGAGCCGCATGAATATGTTCATGACCGAGCCGCATGGGGGTCATCATGGCCGAGCTGTATGAGAGCCTTCATGGCCGAGCCGCATGGGTTTCTTTTATGATCGAGCCGCATGGGGGACCTTCATGATCAAACCGCATAGGTTTCTCTGCACAGGCCGCATGAACTCGTCTAGACTGGCCGTATAAACTAGCCTCGCAGTTTGTGAAGATTTTCTTCCATTCCCTAGGAAGATGTTGCTCTTGTGTCAGCCGTCAGGGCATTAATTGCGTTTAAATGATGCTGGTTACAGCCATTCTAAAAAGGACACGTGGCTTCCCTCTGCTGGCCGCATGGAGTCCGCTCTCTGTTTGAGCCGCATGGGGCTCTTGAGCCGCATGTGGCCCCTTAGCCGCATGGATCATATTTCTTTTCTTTTTCATGCTTCTACAAGACCCCCTTCAAAGTTTTCAATTTGCAAAATTGAAATACTTTAAATAAGAAGCATGATTATGCCAGAGCCGCATGGATGTATTCTGTCCTGACCAACCGCATGATTACCTCAACCGTATAACTCTCTGAGCCGCATGGGCTATTTTGGCCGCATGAGCTTCTTGCCACGTCTTCCTGCCACGTGTGCAAATCTTCTGTGAATCTCCTGCATTTAATGCTCTTGATTTGCTGCAGATTTTAAGAGCTGCTTTCTTGGGCCAGGATCCCAAGAGTCAGGCTATTATTCAGCCGTTTTTACCTCGATGACCGAAGAGTCGGTCATCATATTGCACGCGGATCGAGGCGTTCCTTCTTTGTCTATAAATAGGAACACTCTCGTTCTGGGGAGTCATCTTTTCTCTCTCTCGTCTTCGATTTTTTGCTGTTCTAACTTCCTTTCTCTCCCAAACATCCATGGCTCCCAAGAAGGCTGCTGTGTCGAAGGCTGGGTCGTCGAAGTCAGGCTTGTAGGGCTCAGGAAGAGTCTGCTTCTCGTGGAATAGCTGACACGAAGGAGCGGATTCTCGCACTTTAGAGGGAGTTGGCCTTCTTAGAGTCAGAGCTGAAGGCTGCTCATGCGGAATAGGAGTCAATCGTTCAGGAGGCCGAGAAGGTTTCCCGATCGTCGGTTAACCTGGAGCGGGCTTTCAAGAAATTGGAAGACAACTGGCAAGCTCATGCTCATCTGGAGGATGCGGCGGTGCTGAGCCAAGAAGCGGAGCGTCGAGCTAAACAGAGGCTTGAGCGATCGGTGGCCTTGCTGACGGATTGTCTCATGGCGTTATATGCCCCGGAGCAGTAATCAGTTTTCTGTTTTTCTTTTGTTGTCTTCTTTTTTTTTCTTTTTTCTTCATTTTGTAAGGGATGAGATCCCGAATGATGTAGCACTTTGAATTTTGAATAAATGAGCATGTTTCAACTCATCTTTTCTTTCTTGTACTTGTGGTATTTATGGAATTGGACCTGCTGGAGGATTATTTATGGACCTGTTACCCTGGGCGTACCTTGGTTTTAGGTACGAGTAACAAGTTTTGGAGAGGAATACCTAGAACAACTTCGCGATAAGACAGCTATAGAAGTTTTTGGTATTTGGGAGAACGCCAGGGAGCAACTGGGCTCCCAGGCATGATAGGGAAGGGATGGGCGTGTACTGGAGAGCCAGTACAGCATCTGTGGTCGACTGAGGACATTTGTGGTCATCAGAGGACATTTGTGGTCAACAGATGACATTTGTGGTCAATAGAGGATTTTTGTGGTCAACAGAGGACATTTATGGTCAACAGAGGACATTTGTGGTCAACAGAGAACATTTGTGGTCAACAGATGACATTTGTGGACCTATTATCCTTGTCGTACTCCGGTTGTGGGTACAGATAATAGGTTGAAAGAGAACCGACATACTTACTCATAGTTAATGAGGACATGGCAAGTATGAATATTTTTTCTACGGAGCCTTCCCACTCAGAGGTAATGAGGACATGGTAGGAGTGGGCTCAATGAAGAGGGGGTACATAAAACGACTAAAAGGTAATGAGGACATGGAAGTTTTATGTAGGGGTGATTTGTTTTTGGCGGAAGTGGAACGAATCAGAGGTAGCATCAACATGGTCGTTTTGGGAGTTTGTGGACCCGTTACCCTTCTTTGTGCACTGAGAGTGCGGGTAGTAGATCATGAGGGAGGATCTCTTATAGGAAGAAAGTTCAGAGGTATGATCATACATGACTTACTATCTGAAAGAGTGACCGGGATGTGAGTTCAGGGGTACCAGCGGGTACATGACTCGATATTGTGAAAGTGTGAGTTCAGTGGTACCAGCGGGTACATGACTCGATAATCTTGGATGTTGTGGATGTGAGTTCAGCGGCATGAGAGGGTACATGACTCGGGAATCTAGAGAGTGGTGAGAGTGAGTTCAGCGGTACAAGAGGGTACGTGACTCGTTGATCTGGAAAATGCGAGGAATGAGTTCAAAGGTACCAGCAGGCACGTGACTCGGACGTTTGTAAAATATGGGGAATGAGTTCAGAGGTAACAGCAGGCACGTGACTCGAATGTTTGTAACCAGAATGTAAGTTCAGTGGTATAGGGAGGTACATGACTCGACACTCTGAGATGTCTTGATGATTTTGTTTCAGACATAATACTTCTTCAGAAACTTGCCGTTGATGGATAACATGAGCAAGTCTCTATTTTGCTTTGCGAGGCGGTAGGCGCCGTTGGAGAATACAGCCTCGATGATGAACAGGCCTTCCCATTTTGGTTGGAATTTACCGGCGGTTTTATGCGTCATAACCATCGGCCTCCGAACCGCTAGAACGAGATCGCCTACTTGGAATGTTCTGACCTTGACCTTCTTGTTGAAAGCTTCGGAGATTCTGGCCTGATATAGTTCAATTCGTTGTTGAGCTAACAGACGTTTCTCGTCTAGGGCCTCCAATTACTGTAGTCAGCGATGGTAGTTTTCGTCTGTCGTCAACTGATGTGTGAGGGCGACGCGAAGTGAGGGGATCTGAGTCTCTAATGGAAGAACTGCCTCGCTCCCGTACACCAGGAAAAATAGTGTATTCCCGGTGGCTGTTCGAACTGTGGTGCGATATGCCCATAAGCATTCGCCGAGCTTCTCGTTCCAGTCGTGCTTGTTAGAGGACACGAATTTCTTGAGTAGGTTGATTATGGTTTTGTTGAATGCTTCTGCTAACCCATTGGCTACTGGGTTGTAGGGTGTCGAAGCAATGTTCTGAATTCGGTGCTTGTCGCAGAACCGATAAAATGCGTAGCTTGCGAACTGTGGCCCATTGTCGTGAATGATCCTTCGGGGTAGTCCAAAGCGGTAGATAACATGATGCTTAAGGAAGCTGATCACGTTTGAAGTTTTCACCTCAGCCAATGGGATGGCTTCCGCCCATTTGGAGAAATAATCGGTGATCGCGAGTATGAATCGGTGTCCTCTGGACGAAGGCAGGGTAATTGGGCCGACGATGTCCATACCCCATGCTTCAAATGGCCAGGAGGCCACAGTCGGATGTAGGAATTCAGATGGCTGGTGGATAAAGTCGGCATAGATTTGGCAGGCTTTGCACTTTCGTGCATAATCTATTGAGTCTGCCACCATCGTGGGCCAGTAATAGCCCATTCGGCGAAGGAGGTCTTGCAGTTTTGGGCCAGGTTGATGGGCTCCGCAGACACCATCATGGGCCTCGCGCACGGCTTCCTTGGCTTCTGTATTTGATAGACACCGAAGCAGTAAACCATTATAGGATCGGCGATACAGCATTTTCGTCTCTGTATCGTAGAAAAATCTGAGAGAACGTCTTCTGATAGAAGTAGCTTCCTTCGGATTCTCCGGCAGGATGTCGTATACTACGAAGTCGATGAATGGCTGTCTCCAGTCTGGTGCTTCGTCGACTGAAAGGGCGGAGTAGCTTTCCATGCATTGAACGGTATCCTTAGGACAGACCAGTTTACGGCCTATTATGTCGACCTGATGACGAGCGTAATTTGGCACAGCTAGGGAAGCGGCCAAACCAGCTAGGGCATCAGCCTCAATGTTCTAGCATCTGGGAACATGTTCTATGAAGAATCCTCCCAGAGATAAGATGATGTCGATTGCTATTCGATGATACGGGATCATGTCTTCGTGGCGGACCTCGTACGCCCCCCGAATCTGATTGACGATTAACTGTGAGTCGTCGTATGCTTCAAGATACTCTACCTCCAGCTCCTTCGCAAGCCGGAGGCCAATGACCAAAGCATTGTATTCGGCCACATTATTTGAACAGGGCTCTGTGAGCGAGTAGGCCCGATTGATCACCAAGCCGGAGGGAGAAATCAGCACCACTCCAACCCCAGCGACGATGTTGTCTTTGGGTCCAGTTCATGAAGCGTCGTCGAAAAACATTCGCCAGATGGCATCATGGGAGACTGTATTTGAACTGGTGACCTCATCCGGTATTTCTTTATATACCCTAGTCGTCTTCGAACCTGGATGGGCTGCTAAAAAGTCTGCCAGAGCCTGGCCTTTAACAGCCTTTTGTGGGACGAAGATCATGTGGTATGGTAATAGTAATATCGCCCAGGTAGCAAGGCGAGAGATGAGTGCCCCAGGTTTGGTCATGAGGACCCTGAAGGGGTTGATCTGCGATATCACGTGAATGGTTTGTCCCGTGACGTAGTGTCGCGTCTTCTGGATTGCAAACACGAGAGCAAGGCATTCCTTCTCTACGGCCGTATACCGATATTCTGGCCCGATCATCTTCCGACTGAGGTAGTATATAGCTTGTTCGTGGCTCGCATCATTATTCTGTGCCAATAGGGCACCAAGAGAATGTTCCATCGCTCGCACATAGAGCAGGAATGGCTTCCCGGCAACGGGAGCTACCAGGACTGGAGGGTTCGACAAATATACTTTGATGCTGTCGAAAGCGCACTGACATTCCTCATCCCATACGAAAGAGACTCCCTTCTTCATGAGATGGATGAATGGTTGAAATCGTCCGGAGAGATTAGAGATGAATCTCCTGATATAAGCTAGCCTGCCTTGAAGGCCTCGGAGTTTGCGGAGATTTCTCGGGGGACCCATCTCCATGATTGCCTTTATTTTCTTGGGGTCGATGTGAATGCCCTGAGAAGAGATGACGAAACCCAGGAATTTCCTGCTGGAGACACCCAAGAAAGATTTAGTAGGGTTCATCTTTAAGTTGAGTGCTCGTATTAGGTCGAACACTGTCCGGAGATCTTGCAGATGATCTTCCTTCGAACGGCTTTTGACGACGATGTCGTCGATGTAGCACTCCACTGTCTTGCACAAGTGGTCTATAAAGATGACGATCATAGCTCTCTGGTAAGTGGCGCCAGCATTCCTTAACCAGAAAGGCATAACGGTGTAGCAATATATACCAATCAGTGTTCGGAATGATGTGTGCTTCTTATCGTCAGGGAACATCTTGATCTGGTTGTACCCTAAGAAGCCGTCCATGAAGGACATACGTTCGAAGCTGCAGGTATTGTCGATCATGATATCTGTGATAGGGAGAGGGAATTTATCTTTAGGGCAGGCCTCATTCAGATTCCGGAAGTCAATGCATATTCGAATCTTTCCGTTCTTCTTGAGAACTGGTACGATATTGGCTACCCAGTCTGGATGCTGCTCTTTGCGAATGAAGCCACTGGCTATCAGTTTGTTGACCTCGGCTTCAATAGCATTCATGACATCGGAGCAAAATTGTCGTTGCTGTTGCTTGACAGGTTTTACATCCGGACGAATATTGAGTTTGTGAAGTATGATCTCGGGGTCCAATCCTGGCATATTTTTATAGCTCCAGGCGAACACATCGATATACTCTTTGACGAGTTGGAGCAGCGACTCTCGCTCTTCATCTGTCAGACTCTGGCTGATGAAGATTAGTTTCGGGGAGGCTTCATCACCAAGATTAACTTGTATGACCTCATTCTCGGTGGGAGGTTCTCTTTGCTCAAAACGCTTTTCCCATTGTTCGTCTAGCTGTTGGGCCCACGGCTCTAGCTCGAGAATTTCTGGAATGTCTTCATCTTCTTCATAAGCGTCGACGAATGCCATGTTGACTGACAGGACTTGTCTGAATACGTCTCCGATGCTGGTATCTGAGTCGGAAGTTGGTGACCCGGTCGAATGTGAATGACAATCGCATTCTTCATCTGAACTTTCAGGGGTCATTGTGGGTGTCACATACCCTAATCCACATCGAGTCTTGCTATAGTAGTCCCGTGGTTTGCCAGCCGGGACCGAGGGCTTCAAAGGTAATCGTCGTTCAGTACCATAGTTCAAACCCGGTGTCGTTTCCAGATCATACCCTTATTTTTGCATGAGGTATTCAGATTGGGGGCTATAAAGATACAGAGGTAGTCTCCCGGCATCCGATCTAAGGTCGACTTCCTCTACGGTAAAGGGATACGGATCGTCCTTTCAGCCAAATATGATTGGATGGTCCCCTCCCTCGACTATTCGATAAGCATCTTCTGCTGGAGTAAGTTGGACTGCGGTGTAGACATTTGTCACTTGTGTGTGTAGGTGAGTGCCTATACCGTGTTCCATAGCGTATATTGTACAAAGCTTATTAAGCTCGAGGTAGTTCAAAGATAACCCTTTATTGATGAAGTAAGGTATCTTTTCTAGAGGGATTACATCATCTGCAGAGGGAACATCAGTGTGGGCAGCCACATACTTGGTCAGCTTCGGTTCCTCTTCGACTACCCCCTGTGTGAATGAAGACTGAGAGAACGACCTGGGGAGCTTGATCGTCAGCGGTTCAGCTGATGGTACCGAGTGTGGAGTTGTTGGCAGACTAGCGACCCCCAGTTTGGTACTCGCTGTAGGGCGGGAGTGGCTGGTTTACTGGAAGTGTTAGACCTTGCATCGGGGTGACGACCCTTCTTGGGAAGGCGTATCGTCAGTGGCTTATCGGAGGGATTGAGCTTCTCCGTTTGGGGCTGACCGACTCTTGGCAGTCTGATTGTCAGTGGCCCCGTCATGGATCTGGCACTTGGCCCAAACTTGGCAGCCGGATTATCATCTGCTCTTCTTGTGCCGAGAGGCTGATTGCGTCCTTACGCAGAGTGGCGGCAAGGGATGCAGACCTGCCCGGTTTACGAGCTTGGAGATGGATCGTCAGAGGCTCTTCTGATCCTGTGGCTGTCTCGGTACTAGCTTGTACATCTCCTTCCCCAAGATGCTTCTTCGACTTTTCATACAGGCAGGAGTCTGAGTAGTAAGATTCGACCCCTTTGGAAGGATCGATATCAGCAAATTTCATTCTCACGAAGCCGTATTTGTCGACATATTTGAAGCACTGGTGCAGCATGGAAGGCACGATCATATAATCGTATATCCACGGGCGCCCCAAGAGGATGTTGTAAGAAGTGTCTGCATCTATGACGTAGCAGGTGACTTCGGATTGGAGGTCGCCAATTTGACACTTCAGACGAATCTTTCCAATAGGGTAGCTCCTGCCCGAATTGAAACCACTGATGGCGGTGTTTGTAGGCGTTAGGCGGTGCATTGGGATGCGGAGATGATGTAGCTGACCCTTCAGGATGATGCTTATGGAAGAGCCAGGATCAATGTGTATCCGATCCACCTTTACGTCACCGATATATCCAGTATAGTATAGTGGGCGATCGTGCAGATTAGTTTTGATGAGCATATCTTGCGGAGTGAAGACGATGTTTGGCATTGCGCCAGTGCAGGCACTATCCTGGAAATCCACAGGTGAGTCCTCCCCGGTGAGGTTAGATTGAGCCAGATAGGCATCGGCATTTTGGAGTGCCTCGCTCAATGCAATACGAACGTCCTTGGAGAGCTTTAGGAGTTCATACAGCGACAACTTGGCCGGTGTGTTAGCCAATTGCGCTAAGATGTCAAAGTTGCAAGGCCTCTCTAGCCTTTGGGCTGCCTCTTTTCGGAGGGATTTGTCGAAGCGAGTCTCCCTCGACCTAGGCTTGTCGGTCGTCGAAGGCTGAGCCGGTCCCGGAGTATCAGTTGTAGTGGGTTGATGATTTTCAGCTGGATTGTCAACCACAGGTTGGTATTGTGCCCCAGACCGCGTGACGACGGCTGTAGCTTCCTCGATGTCTGCCGAGATTGTGTGGCAGGTCCTGACTTTTCTATTCCTTTTCTTGCAGATAGAAGACGATGTGGGCCGAGTCACTTCTGATACCAAGTCTGGATGGATCCACATGACCTCCCCTTGTGATGTGGTGAGGGGCACTAGACCAGCAGCCTGATCTCGGGGAGGTGGAAGATTGGTAATCTCTATTGTCGCCAGAGGGATAGGGACCACCCCGTCTTGAGTTTTCGTCGGAAGGAAGCTGCCGAATTGTACCGACACCATATTGGCTGCCACCGTTACCTTTTCGAAATCGATGGCCAAAGCGTTCGAATCGATAAGGTTTTGGATATACCGTTTCAGCTGATAGCAGTCGTGTGTAGCATGATGGACGTAGCGATGATAATGGCAGTACTTTGGGTTCTCCATCTCTGCTGGCCGCGGTTCCCGTCTTGGTGGAGGAAGCTGAATTCTGTCCCCTTGTATGAGCATGTCCAAGATGGGCTTGACGTGACCGTCTTCGAAGGAGTAAGTGATTTGCGGCCATTGTTTGTCTGCCGGCTTCGGCTCAGGTTTCTGTGCCGTGTCGGTCACCATAGCCTGCTTTCCTCTGCTGTCCCGATTGTTGGAGGGGCTACCCCCATTGTCGTTGTTGGTGTTGGGACGCTTGCCCTTGTTCTCTCCCTCCGAGATGTGCAACCCCAGTTGGTGAGCCTTCTTCAACCGTTCTTCGGTACTTGTGGCACTGATGATAAATGCCTTCCAGTCCTTGAATTGACTCTCGCCCATCCAGAGACTGATTGTTGGGAGCAATCTCTTTTGGCAAATTTCAATCAATGAGGAATTCGGATTACCAGACGGTAACTTCATTACGGTTTGACGAAACCGCTCAATATAATTCCTCGTCAGCTCTTTCTCTCCTTGGACGACGTCCATGAGGGTAGACATTGTGACGTCCTGTCCTTCCTCGTAGAATCTCTGCAAGAATAAGTGCTTGAAGCCAGCGAAGGAGTGGATACAGTTGTCTGGCAGGTTGCGGTACCAGTCGAAGGCGACTCCTTCCAATGCCCCAATGAATAATCGCGTGAGGATAGCATCATCATGGGGCAGATGATCGATGGTGACCTCGAAGTAAGTGATGTACCGACTTGCTGAGGTCTTGCCATCATACGGGTTGATATTGAACGGCTTATATCTTGGTGGGAATGGAACATCCCTCCATTCAGCAGGATATGGTTGGCGCATTCTGAGGCCTTGAGCATTTTCTCGGGCATGGAACATGGCTCTGAGCTCCTGAACCTCTATTCTTACTTCTCGGGCCTCATCTGTCGTTGTAGGGGCCGTTATTTCGGAAGGATTATTGCCCGGGTTTGGTGCCGCTGAGTTTGAGTCCGCATTGACCGCGGGACCCGTGCTTGTTTGGCCAGGCGTCCTTCCTTGTAGAGTCGAAAGAGCTGCTTTGATTTCATCTACAAACTTGACCAAGGCCTGTAGTATGGCCTCCAAAGTGTCGATGCGTTGGCGATCACTGGAACCACCTTGATTGATGTCCGTCATGAATACCGTCCTTACATGAGGAGTGATGGAAGAAACGGTGGAGGATGTGCCCTCCGAGTCATACCCATGCACCGAGAAGTCATCGGGGTATGTGGGAATGTTCTCTTCGGGTTCGGACTCAGAGGGAATAGTACCCCCAGCTTCGGAGCTTGCTTTATCTTGAGATTCATGGATGTCCTCGGGGACATCAACATCGGCTGTACCTGATGGGAGAGTTGTTTCCCCGGGCTCGTCTCCTTGGAACACCGGATTGTCATGGATGTTCGGAGGAGTGCTACCCCCAGTTTCCACGACCTCCAGCGATGTGGACAATGAATCTCCCATTGTAGCAGATTTCATTTTCGAACGGGTGTTTTAGAAAATTTCGGTGGCGGCCAACTGTTTAGAAGAAAGCCTTTTGGCTGTAGCGGTTGATATTTTTGGGCTGGAGATACTTGTCTTCTTCCCTCTCCCCTCGGCGGAGCTTTTATGAGTAGAGTTGCAAGAGACAACTGGAGACGCCTCGTCCTCTGAGCTCGGGTGCTGTAGCCTTTGGAAGACGGACGGCCGGCCTTCTTTTACTGCCGTGTTGTTGCAACAGCAGTTGATGATGATCTGGGTGCGGTGACGTCCGTGTGAGGACTCTTTGCACATCGAGACCCCTTCTCTTTCCTTGCGTTTGTGGAGGATAGCCTCACGCAGGTCAGAGGAACCACTTTGTCCTTTCGCCGCCGGGGGCTGGATTCGAGTAGTTCTGTACAACTTCCCATCAGAGGCCCGCGTGATAATCAGTGAGATGCCCCGATGGTCAGAGGTTGGGGCAGCTGACTGGGCTTGGTGAGCCCGTGCTGCCCTAGACTTCTTCCTTTTAGCACTTGCGGGTACGTAATAGGAAGAGTCCAAGTTGAATTCCCCGGAGTCTGGCTTATCATCGAGAGAATCATCAGGGTCAGGACCGCATGAGAGACGGTCGAAGACTGATCGAGAGAAGCGTGAAACAGACGCTATGCAGCTAGGATTGGAAACCGTGCAGGCTGTCTGCATGCGGCTGTCTTTAGCTGCTGGATGAGTTATTCTTGTGCGACTAGGAGTCACGACCATGCAGGCTGGCCGCATACGGTTGGCAATTTTGGCCGCATGGGTTTTCTGCAAGCGATTGACTTCAGTGATCGCATAAGTTTCATCCATGTGGTTGGCAGCTGTAGCCGCATAAGCTGTGCGGCTGACAGATGTAGCCGTGTAGATTTTCTTTATGTGGCTGGCGGATGTAGCCGCATGAGCTTTTTCCATGCGGCTAACACCCTTATGCAGTTCGGATCGCATAGAATTCCTCTTTGCCCCTACAAGTCCAGCATCATAGTGTTTTCTTCTGCCGGACTTGGGGACAGCAGAGTTGTCTACGGTCTGAAGTGGGGCCACAGGAGAGTCTTTTTCACCGTCTTGAATAGCAGAGAGTACTCCATCGAGGGCCTGGGGAGGAGCAAACGATTTTGGCCTCCACTCTTTGCGAGCCTTCGTGGTGCGGGTGCGCTTCTGGATCGGGCCAGCACTGCCTTCGGAGAGCATCTCTTCGAACGCCTGTTAGTCGAGGCGGACGACCATCTTCTGTTGTGTGGAGCAAAGTTTGGCTGCATCCGATTGCGTCACCAACTCCTCAGCCATGGAGAAGTTTGTCCCCAGCAGAGTCGTCATCGTGTTTACCATGAAATATAAAAGAACAGAACAGTTTTATGGGAGGACTGGACTTTTACTTCACGTTACAAACTTGCTTGTACAAGAAAGCCTAGGGACGAAAACCTAGGTACAGCAATCTAAGTACAATTGTTTATTTTTGATTCTGGAGGGTAACGATAGAGGCTCGGGAAAGCGACGGCAGCTCTGCCTTACTCCTTGGACGATCGGATGTAGCCTTGGCTCCTGTGACGAGTTGGTTGGCGTTGATGAAGAAATGCTCTTCTTGCTCTCCTCGTATTGCTCTTCTGGCTTCTCTCTCTCTGGATTGATCTCTGTGGATTTCTCTCTGATTATTGGGGGAGTGTCTCTCCGTATGTGCGTATCTCTCTTTTTCCCTCTCTTTTGCAAGGGAATGGCACCCTGCTATTTATAATAGTGGGGAGCATCATTAGGGTTTACAATGATTGCCCATTCCCAAAGTGGCGGTCGCCTGGTAAATGATCAATCTGGACCATTAATCTTGAGCGTGAAGGATCTGGGCCATTAATGAGGATTATGCCAAATTATGTCAGTCATTAATGTTGATTGCAATAAATCCCCATCATGATGATTTGCTGATATTCGCAAATCTGAATGAATCAATTTAATTCATTCTCTTGCCACGTGTCCCAAATCATTGGGATCTGACCCAAAATTTGATTATCTTTAGGACACGTGTTCTGTCACCATTGTTGAGCCGCATGAGGAGCGTTCATATTTGGGCCGCATGAAGGTCGTCATGACCGAGCCGCATGAAAGGTTTCATGACCGAGCCGCATGAATAGTCTCTATACTCGAACCGCATGAAGGTCATCATGACCGAGCCGCATGAATATGTTCATGACCGAGCCGCATGGGGGTCTTCATGGCCGAGCTGTATGAGAGCCTTCATGGCCGAGCCGTATGGGTTTCTTTCATGACCAAGCCGCATGGGGGACCTTCATGATCGAACCGCATAGGTTTCTCTGCACAGGCCGCATGAACTCGTCTAGACTGGTCGCATAAACTAGCCTCGTAGTTTGTGAAGATTTTTTCCGTTCCCTAGGAAGATGTTGCTCTTGTGTCAGTCATCATGACTACATTTCGTCAGGGCTGTCAGCTGTCAGCTGTCAGCCGTCAGAGCATTAATTGTCAGCCGTCAGGGCATTAATTGTGTTTAATGACGTTGGTTACAGCCGTTCTAAAAAGGACACGTGGCTTCCCTCTGCTGGTCGCATGGAGTCCGCTCTGTGTTTGAGCCGCATGGGGCTCTTGAGCCGCATGTGGCCCCTTGGCCGCATGGATCATATTTTTCTTCTTTTTCATGCTTCTACAACACACACACACACACACACACACACACACACACACACACACACACACACACACACATATATATATATATATATATATATATATATATATATATATATATAAATATATATATATATATATATATATTCATGAATATAATTATCGTTGTGTAGATATCGTCCCCCGTCAGTTCAGAGTACATTGGGGCTATTTCTGAGGTCCAGCTACGGTGGCCCTTGGATCAACTACTCGGATGCCTCGGACGAGAGGAAGGCATTCTGGTTTGCCCACTTCAAGGTAACTAAAGTATATTTCTTTTAGTATAAATAATTTTTTATGCATATTATATAACTAACTAATTTAATTCTTGTAGAAAACATATTTTTATCCACCATACCGGGCTGAGATGATCGAGAAGCAATTTTCTGTCGTTGCAGCCAAGTTGATCCAGGATGCGATCGACGACCAGAAGTCTCGAGAGCGCTCTGGAAGACCGATCCAAGGTTAGATCACGATCCTAGGTACAAAGAACGGTCGGAGAAGGCGAAAGCGGCTAGGATGAGGGCAGGGAAGTGGTATGGTGGCTCGATTCCCATAACGGAATATTTTCATCGTCTGGTATATATTTTACTGTAATATATTACTTTAATCAAAATAGGAATAAAATGTTTAATTTCAATAACAAAAAAATTATTATAACATATAATGAGGGATGAGGACGCCAATATGGTGGCTGTCTTCCTGGCTACCCATCGGAAGGACGGAAAGCTCATCGATGATAGGGCCGCGCAGAGCTATGAAAGTATTACTTTACGTGTCACTAACTTTAGTATAACTTAAGAAATATGCAATATATATCCATAGACGGGGAACAACTAGGTTGGTAGTAAATATTATGCTTATCGAGTTGCGTACTTTTCTAGGATGAGTATCTTAGGCTAAAGCGTGAGAGTGCACGTGCAGAAGAAGGGGCTGGTACTTCCTCGCAGCCTCCTACGGCTCGATCATTGGACAAGCTATTGATGACCGCCATTGGTGGTCTTCAGAGGGGTACATACTACGGTACGAGATCCTACTATGCGTTTGTGGCAACACAGTCATCCAGGGCCTCCTCTGGCTGTGTGCATTCTCCACAGCCCTCACAAGAGTCGGCCCGAGTGGAGGAACTGCGTCACCAGGTTACTCAACTGCGTGATGAGCTGTTGCGAAGGATTACGGAGCAGCCCTAGTCTCAGCCGCAGACGGACGATGCGGCGCTCACTGCACGATTTGATATGCTCGAGCGAACCATTAGGAAGACGAGCGAGAGGACAGATCGTACCGTTCAGGTGGTGCAGGAGAGGACAGATCATGTCATTCAGGCGATGCAGGGGTCGCAGGTGGCCATGGGCGATCAACTTTTAAGGTTGGTAGCTGTTATGGATTCTAGTAACTCTAGACTGCTACCATAGAGCAGATGCTTCGTGGTCGTGAGTTGGCATCCACACCGACTGTATTGGTTTCACTGCCTCCTCCTATTGATGAGTCTTCACTGGTGACGCTGACACCGGCACAATGTAGGCTCATGTTGTCCCAGATGCAGGGACTGCCTCCTCCTCTTCCTGACCAGGCATAGTCCTTTATTGGACTTATTTTCAAGTATTATGTTGTTGTTTGCTGACCCATTGTTGTGTCTTTATGTATTTATTTTATTCATTTAGTGACAGTTTGTGTTATGTTGACCCTGTTGGAACATTATTGGACAAACTCTTTTTTATAGCCGTTTAGTAGTGTATTTGTTTCCACCCGACTATTTCATATCTTTCTCGTTGTTTGATTCTATTATTTGACTATGGTAGTGTCTTCTCCTCATTTCTCTCTATATTGGTTTATCGGTGTTGAGTTATCCACCGAAGGGGTCGGCGAACCCAGGAAATTCTACAGAGGGTTGCTCTAGGTCTATTATTTGCAAACTATCATTTAAAATGCAAGTAGATTTTGGATGGAAACGCAAACAGAATCCTGTTTTTTTTTAAATTGAAATTTAGCGATGCATAGCGACGTTTAGTGACGACCAGCAA
The DNA here is from genome assembly GCA_029216955.1 of Iris pallida. Lineage (NCBI taxonomy): Eukaryota > Viridiplantae > Streptophyta > Magnoliopsida > Asparagales > Iridaceae > Iris > Iris pallida. The sequence continues at coordinate 20,381,661 of JANAVB010019799.1, read as the reverse complement.
CGCATTCATATGTCGCTAATATGTATCAGGACGTCGCTAACCTAAAAAAGCAAACGTCGCAGACAGTCGCTATGCGTCGCCAAATTGCTGACATGGCAAACTCGCCATGTCAGCAAAGAAGTCTACTAACGTCGCAAAGTACGTTGCTAATCATGTATCTTAACATCGCTAACCTGTATCTCAGACGTCGTTAACAGTCGCCGGACGTCACTAATATCGTGATGTGGCAAACCCAAAATGTTTGCAAATACGTCATTAAACATCGCAAACTCCGTCGCTAACCGCTGAAATGTCAGCAAAAATTAGCAACAGATATTAATGTCGCTAATTAGCAACGCCTCATCGGCAAACGTCGTTATCCCCTAAAATAGTAGCGACGTGGTAACGTAGCAAATATACGTCGTCACGACGACGAATTGCGACGTATCCTGTGTTAGCGACCCGGATATACACGACAAGGAGAATTCGTCGATAAACTAAATTAGCGACGTATTTTTACTATTTAGCGACGTTTGATGACGTTGCTAAGGTGACTTATTTTGGTAGTTGTAGAAGCATAAAAAAGAGGAGAAAAATGATCCATGCGGCCTAGGAGCCACAAGCGGCTCAAGAGTCCCATGCGGCTCAAGCACATAGGCAGTTCGAGTAAACTCCCTGCGGCTCAGAGAGAGAGGCCACGTGGCATTCAAAACAGCTGTGCCCAACGTCTGGACGCATTTAATGCTCTGACGGCTGACAGCTGACAGATGACAGGCCTGACATAAAGTTGTCATAATGACTGACACGAAAAGCAAAATTTTCCTAGGAAATGAGGAAAATATTCACCAATACGGCGCTGTCTACCAAGCTTCGAGGCAGGTCCATGCGGCCAGACTAGACGAGTTCATACGGCCAGTACAGAGAAATCTATGCGGCTCAAACCATAAAGGTCCCCTATGCGGCTCAGCCATGAAGAAACCAATACGGCTCATCCATGAAGACTCTCATACGGCTCGGCCATGAAGACACCCATGCGGCTCGGTCATGAACATATTCATGCGGCTCGGTCATGACAACCTTCATGCGGTTCGAGTATAGAGACTATTCATACGGCTCGATCATGAAATCTTTCATGCTGCTCGGTCATGACGACCTTCATGCGGCCCAAATATGAACACTCCTCATGCGGCTCAATAATGATGACAGGACACGTGTCCTAAAGATAATCAAATTTTGGGTCAGATCCCAATAATTTGGGACACGTGGCAAGAGAATGAATTAAATTGATTCATTTGGATTTGCGGACATCAGCAAATCATCATGATGGAGATTTATTGCAATCAACATATATTATTGATGGGATTTGGCATAATCCACATTAATGGTCCCGATCCTTCACACTCAAGACTAATGGCCCAGATTGATCAATCACCAGGCCGCCGCCACTTTAAGAATGGGTAATCATCCAAACCCTAATGATGCCCCCCCCCCACTATTATAAATAGCAAGGTGCCATTCCCTTGCAAAGAGACGCTCCCCCAATAATCAGAGAGAAAAATACACAGAGATTAATCCAGAGAGAGAGAAGCCATGAGAGCAATACGAGGAGAGCAAGAAGAGCATTTCTTCGTCAACGCCAAGCATCTCGTCACAGGAGCCAAGGCTACGTCCGATCATCCAAGGAGTAAGGCAGAGCTACCGTCGCTTTCCCGAGCCTCTATCGTCACCCCCCAGAATCAAAAATAAACAATTGTACTTAGATTGCTGTACCTAGGTTTTCGTTCCTAGGCTCTCTTTGTACAAGCGAGTTTGTAACGTGAAGTAAAAGTCCAGTCCTCCCATAAAACTGTTCTGTTCTTTTATATTTCATGGCAAACACGATGGCGACTCTGCTGGGAAAAAACTTTTCTACGGCTGAGGAGTTGGTGACGCAGTCGGATGCAGCCAAGCTTGGCTCCACGCAACAGAAGATGGTCGCCCGGTTCGACCAACAGGCGTTCGAAGAAATGCTTTTCGACAAGAGCGCTGGCTCGGTCCAGAAGCGAGCCCGCACAAAGAAGGCCCGCAAGGAGTGGAGACCCCGATCATTCATTCCTACTGAAGCTCTTGCAGAGATACCCTCTGTCGCTCAAGACGGCAGAGAAGACTCTCCTGCGGCCCCACTTCAGACCGTAGACAACTCTGTTGTTCCCAAGTCCGGCAGAAAAAAATACTATGATGCTGGACTTGCAGGGGCAAAGAGGAACTCTATGCGATCCGAGCCGCATAAGGGTGCTAGCCGCATGGAGAAAGCTCATGCGGCTACATCTGCCAGCCGCATGAAGAAGACTCACGTGGCCACATCTGTCAGTCGCATAGCTTATGCGGCTAAAGTTGCCAACCGTACGGATGAAACTTATGCGGTTACTAAAGTCAATCGCTTACAGAAAACCCATGCGGCCACAATTGTCAACCGCATGCGGCCAGCCTGTACGGTCGTGACTCCTAGTCGCACAAGAACAACTCATCTGACAGCTAAAGACAGCCGCATGCAGACAGCCTGTACGGTTTCCAATCCTAGCCGTATAGCGTCCGTTCCACGCTTCTCTCGATCAGTCTTCGACCGTCTCTCATGCGGTCCTGACCCTGATGGTTCTCTAGAATGATAAGCCAGACTCTGTGGTTTCCAACTTGGAGTCTTCCTATTACGCACCCGTAAGTGCTAAAAGGAAGAAGTCTAGGGCAGCGCGGGCTCACCAAGCCCAGTCAGCTGCCCCAACCTCTGACTATCGGAGCGTCCCACTGATTATCACGTGGGCCTCTAATGGAAAGTTGTATAAGGCTACTCGTGCCCTGCCCCTTGCGGACAATGGGCGGGATAGTCATCAAGCATCTCCCAGTAACGAGCGAAGGCAAGTATACGAGCTACCTTCGAATCAGGGAGCGGGCGGGAGGCCTACACACTCGCGTGCCCAAAATTCCCGAGCCAGCAAAGCAAGTGACTTGCGTGAGGCCATCCTCCACAAACGTAAGGAAAGAGAAGATGCATCGGGGTGCAAAGAGTCCTCCCACGGACGTCACTGTACCCAAGTCATCGTCAACTGCTGCTGCAATAGCACGACGATGCAAGAAGACCGGCAGTCTGTCTTTCAAAGACTGCAACAGCCATCTTCAGAAGACGAGGCACTACCCGTCGTCTCCTGCAACTCTGCTCGGAAAGTCCCCGCTGATGGAAGGGGGAAGAAGATGAATGTTCCTAGCCCGAAGATCTCAACCACTGCGACTAAAAGACTGTCGTCTAAGCGGGTGCCCGCCACCAGAGTTTTCCAAGGTACTCATTTTAAGACGAAATCTGCTACAGTGGGAGATTCGTCGTCCATAACGCAGGGAGTTGCTGGGGCTGGGGGTAGCACCCCTCCGAGCCTCCACAGCAATCTGATGTTCCAAGAAGACGAGCCAGGGGAGACAACTCTCCCATCAGATACAGCAAACCTCGACGTCCCCGACGAAATCCACAACTCCCAAGACGAGGCGAACTCGGAGACCGGGGGTACTGTTCCTTCCGAGTCTGAATCAGAAGGGAACATACCCACGTACCCTGACGACTTCTCACTACAGGAGTATGATTCAGAGGGCGTTTCCTCCACCGCTCCGTCTATCTCTCCTCATGTGAAGACGGTATTCATGACAGACAGCAACCAAGGTGATTCCAGTGATCGCCAGGGCATCGACAGTCTCGAAGCCATATTGCTTGCTTTGGTCAAGTCTGTAGACAAGATTAAAGCGGCCCTTCCGACTCTACAAGGAGGGACACCTGGCCAAACAAGCGCGGGTCCCGTAATCAATGCGGACTCGAATTCGGCGGCACCAAACCCGGGCAACAATCCTCAGGAAACAACGACCCCCACTGCCGTAGACGAAGCACGCGAAGCGAGAAGAAAGGTCCAAGAGCTCCGAGCCATGTTCCACGCTCGAGAAAACTCTCAAGACCTCAGAGTACGGCAACTGTACCCTGCTGCATGGAGGGATGTTCCATTCCCACCAAGATATAAGCCGTTCAATATCAATCCTTATGATGGCAAGACCTCGGCAAGTTGGTACATCACTTACTTCGAGGTCACCATCGACCATCTGCCCCATGACGATGCCATTCTCATACGATTATTCATCGGGGCATTGGAAGGAGTCGCCTTCGATTGGTATCGCAACCTGCCTGAAAAATGCATCCACTCCTTCGCCGGCTTCAAGCGCATGTTCTTGGAGAGATTCTACGAAGTAGGACAGGACATCACCATGTCCACCCTCATGGACATCGTCCAAGGGAAGAAAGAGCTGACAAGGAACTACATCGAGCGGTTCCGCCATACCGCCATGAAGCTGCCCTCTGGAAATCTAGATTCCTCCTTGATTGAAATTTGCCAAAAGAGACTCCTCCCAACAATCAGTCTCTGGATGGGCGAAAGTCAATTCAAGGACTGGAAGACGTTCATCATCAGCGCCACAAGCGCCGAAGAACGATTGAAGAAGGCTCGCCAACTGGGATTGTACATCTCGGACGGAGAGAACAAGGGCAAGCGTCCCAACAACGATAATGGGGGTAGCCCCTCCAACAATCGGGATAGCAGAGGAAAGCAGGCTATGGTGACCGACACGGCACAGAAACCTGAGCCAAAGCTGGCAGACAAACAATGGCCGTAAATTACTTACTCCTTCGAAGACGGTCACGTCAAGCCCATCTTGGACATGCTCATACAAGGGGACAGAATTCAGCTTCCTCCACCAAGACGGGAACCACGGCCGACAGAGATGGAGAACCCAAAGTACTGCCATTATTATCGCTACGTCCATCATGCTACACACGACTGCTACCAGCTGAAACGGTACATCCAAAACCTCATCGATTCGAACGCTTTGGCCATCGATTTCGAAGAGGTAACGGTGGTAGCCAATATGGTGTCGGTACAATTCGACAGCTTCCCTCCGACGGAAACTCAAGACGGGGTGGTCCCCATCCCTCTGACGACAATAGAGATTACTAATCTTCCACCTTCCCGAGATCAGGCTACTGGTTTGGTGCCCCTCACCACATCACGAGGGGAAGTCATGTGGATCCATCCAGACTTGGTATCGGAAGTGACTCGGCCCATATCGTCTTCTATCTGCAAGAAAAAGTATGGAAAAATCAGATCCTGCCGCACGATCTTGATAGACATCGAAGAAGCTATAGCCGTCGTCACGGGGTCTGGAGCACAATCCCAACCTGTGGTTGACAATCTAGCGGAAGATCATTAACCCACTACAACTGATACTCCGGGGCCGGCTCAGCCATCGACAACCGACAAGCCTAGGCCGAGGGAGACTCGCTTCGACAAATCCCTCCGAAAAGAGGCAGCCCAAGGGCTGGAGAGGCCCTACAACTTCGATATCTTGGCACAATTGGCCAACACACCGGCCAAGTTGTCATTATACGAGCTCCTGAGACTCTCCAAGGATGTTCGTGCGGCTTTGAGCGATGCACTCCAAAACGCCAATGCATACCTGGCTCAAATTAACCTCACGGGAGAAAACCCACCTGTAGATATCCAAGACAGCGCCTGTACGGGAGCAATGCCCAACATCGTCTTCACCCCGCAGGACATGCTCATCAAAACTAATCTGCACGATCGCCCACTATACTACACTGGATACATCGGCGACGTAAAGGTGGATCGGATGCACATTGATCCTGGCTCTTCCATAAGTATTATCCCTAAGGGTCTGCTACATCATCTCCGCATCCCAATGCATCGTCTAACGCCTACAAGCACCGCCATCAGCGGTTTCAATTCGGGCAGGAGCTACCCTATTGGGAAGATTTGTCTAAAATGTCAAATTGGCGACCTCCAATCCGAAGTCACCTGCTACGTCATAGATGCAGACACTTCTTACAACAACCTCTTGGGGCACCCGTGGATACACGATTATATGATCGTGCCTTCCACGCTGCACCAGTGCTTCAAATATGTCAACAAATACGGCTTCGTGAGGACGGAATTTGTTGATATCGATCCCTTCAAAGGGGTCGAATCTTACTACTCAGACTTCTGCCTGTACGAAAAGTCGAAGAAGCATCTTGGTGAAGGAGATGTACAAGCTAGTACCGAGACAGCCACAGGATCAGAAGAGCCTCTGACGATCCACCTCCAAGCTCACAAACCGGGCAGGTCTGCACCCCTTACCGCCACTCTGCGTAAGGACGCAATCAGCCTCTCGGCATAAGAAGAGCAGATGATAATCCGGCTGCCAAGGTCTGGCCAAGTGCCAAGATCCACAACGGGGCCACTAACAATCAGACTGCCGAGAGTCGGTCAACCCCAAACGGAGAAGCTCGATCCCTCCGACAAGCCACTGACGATACGCCTTCCCAAGAAGGGTCGTCACCCCGATGCAAGGTCTGACACTTCCAGCGAACCAGCCACTCCCCGTCCCACAGTGAGTACCAAACTGGAGGTCGATAGTCTGCCAACAACTCTACGCTCGGCACCATCAGCTGAACCGCTGACGATCAAGCTCCCCAGGTCGTCCTCTCAGTCTTCATTCACACAGGGGGTAGTCGAAGAGGAACCGGAGCTGGCCAAGTATGTGGCTGCCCACACTGATGTTCCCTCCGTAGATGATGTAATCCCTCTAGAAAAGATACCTTACTTCATCAATAAAGGATTATCTTTGAACTACCTCGAGCTTAATAAGCTTTGTACAATGTACGCTATGGAACACGGTATAGGCACTCACCTACACACACAAGTGACAAATGTCTATACCACAATCCAGCTTACTCCAGCAGAAGACGCTTACCGAATAGTCGAGGGAGGGGACCATCCAATCATCTTCGGCCGGAAGGACGATCCGCATCCCTTTACCGTAGAGGAAGTCGACCTTGGATCGGATGCCGGGAGACTACCTCTGTATCTTTATAGCCCCCAATCTGAATACCTCATGCAAAAATAAGGGTATGATCTGGAAACGACACCGGGTTTGAACTATGGTACTGAACGACGATTACCTTTGATGCCCTCGGTCCCGGCTGGCAAACCACGGGACTACTATAGCAAGACTCGATGTGGATTAGGGTATGTGACACCCACAATGACCCCTGAAAGTTCAGATGAAGAATGCGATTGTCATTCACATTCGACCGGGTCACCAACTTCTGACTCAGATACCAGCATCGGAGACGTATTCAGACAAGTCCTGTCAGTCAACATGGCATTCGTCGACGCTTATGAAGAAGATGAAGACATTCCAAAAATTCTCGAGCTAGAGCCGTGGGCCCAACAGCTAGACGAACAATGGAAAAAGCGTTTTGAGCAAAGAGAACCTCCCACCGAGAATGAGGTCATACAAGTTAATCTTGGTGATGAAGCCTCCCCGAAACCAATCTTCATCAGCCAGAGTCTGACAGATGAAGAGTGAGAGTCGCTGCTTCAACTCGTCAAAGAGTATATCGATGTGTTCGCTTGGAGCTATGAAGATATGCCAGGATTGGACCCCGAGATCGCACTCCACAAACTCAATATTTGTCCGGAAGCAAAACCTGTCAAGCAACAGCAACGACGGTTTCGCCCCGATGTCCTGAATGCTATTGAAGCCGAGGTCAACAAACTGATAGCCAGAAGCTTCATTCGTGAAGAGCAGCATCCGGACTGGGTAGCCAATATCGTACCGGTTCTCAAGAAGAACGGGAAGATCCGAATATGCATTGACTTCCGGAATCTGAATGAGGCATGCCCTAAAGATGAATTCCCTCTCCCTATCACAGATATCATGAACGACAACACCTGCGGCTTCGAACGTATGTCCTTCATGGATGGCTTCTCAGGATACAACCAGATCAAGATGTTCCCTGACGACGAGAAACACACATCATTCCGAATACCAATTGGTACATATTGCTACACCGTTATGCCTTTCGGTTTAAGGAATGCTGGCACCACTTACCAGAGAGCTATGAGCGTCATCTTTAGAGACCACTTGCACAAGACAGTGGAGTGCTACGTCGACGACATCGCCGTCAAAAGTCGTTCGAAGGAAGATCATCTGCAAGATCTCAGGACAGTGTTCGACCTAATGCGAGCACACAACTTAAAGATGAACCCTACTAAATTATTCTTGGGTGTCTCCAGCGGGAAATTCCTGGGTTTCGTCATCACTTCTCAGGGCATTCACATGACCCCGAGAAAACAAAGACAATCATGGAGATGGGTCCCCCGAGAAATCTCTGCGAACTCCGAGGCCTCCAAGGCAGGCTAGCTTACATCAGGAGATTCATCTCTAATCTCTCCGGACGATGTCAACCATTTACCCATCTCATGAAGAAGGGAGTCTCTTTTGTATGGGATGAGGAATGCCAGCGCGCTTTCGACAGCATCAAAGAATATTTGTCGAACCCTCCAGTCCTGGTAGCTCCCGTTGCTGGGAAGCCATTCCTGCTCTATGTGCGAGCTATGGAACATTCTCTTGGTTCCCTATTGGCACAGAACAATGATGCGGGCCACGAACAAGCTATATACTACCTCAGTCGAAAGATGATTGGGCCAGAATATCGGTACACGGCCGTAGAGAAGGAATGCCTTGCTCTCGTGTTCGTAATCCAGAAGATGCGACACTACGTCACGGGACAAACCATCCACGTGATATCGCGGATCAACCCCCTCAGGGTCCTCATGACCAAACCTGGGGCACTCAGCTCTCGCCTTGCTACCTGGACGATATTACTATCACCATACCACATGATCTTCATTCCGCAAAAGGCTGTTAAAGGCCAGGCTTTGGCAGACTTTCTATCAGCCTATCCAGGTTCGGAGATGACTAGGGTATATGAAGAGATACCGGACGAGGTCACCAGTTCAAATGCAGTCTCCCATGATGCCATCTGGCAAATGTTCTTCGACGGCGCTTCAAGAACTGGACCCAAAGGCAACATCGTCGCTGGAGTTGGAGTGGTGCTGATTTCTCCCTCCGGCTTGGTGATCAATTGGGCCTACTCACTCACAGAGCCCTGTTCAAATAATGTGGCCGAGTACAATGCCTTGGTCATTGGCCTCCGGCTCGCGAAGGAACTGGGGGTAGAGTATCTTGAAGCATATGGCGACTCGCAGTTAATCGTCAATCAGATTCGGGGGTCGTACGAGGTCCGCCACGAAGACATGATCCCGTATCATCAAATAGCAATCGACATTATCTCGTCTCTGGGAGGATTCTTTATAGAACATGTTCCCAGACTCCAGAACATTGAGGCTGATGCCCTAGCTGGTTTGGCCGCTTCCCTAGTTGTGCCAAATTACGTTCGTCATCAGGTCGACATAATAGGCCGTGAACTGGTCTGTCCTAAGGATAACGTTCAATGCATGGAAAGCTACTCTGCCCTTTCAGTCGACGAAGCACCAAACTGGAGACAGCCGTTCATCAACTTCGTAGTATACGACATCCTGCCAGAGAATCCGATGGAAGCTACTTCTATCAGAAGATGTTCTCTCAGATTTTTCTATAATACGGAGACGAAAATGCTGTATCGCTGATCCTATGATGGGTTGCTGCTTCGGTGTCTATCAAATATAGAAGCCAAGGAGGCCGTACGCGAGGCCCATGATGGTGTCTGCGGAGCCCATCAACCTGGCCCGAAACTGCAAGACCGCCTTCGCCGAATGGGCTATTACTAGCCCACGATGGTTGCAAACGCAATAGATTATGCACGAAAGTGCAAAGCCTGCCAAATCTACGCCGACTTCATCCACCAGCCATCTGAATTCCTACATCTGACTGTGGCCTCCTGGCCATTCGAAGCATGGGGTATAGACATCGTCGGCCCAATTACCCCGCCTTCGTCCAGAGGACACCGATTCATACTCGTAATCACCGATTACTTCTCCAAATGGGCGGAAGCCATCCCATTGGCAGAGGTGAAAACTTCAAACGTGATCAGCTTCCTTAAGCATCACGTCATCTACCGCTTTGGACTGCCCCGAAGGATCATTCACGACAATGGACCACAGTTCGCAAGCCACGCGTTTTATCGGTTCTACGACAAGCACCGAATTCAGAACATTGCTTCGACACCCTACAACCCAGCAACCAACGGGTTAGCAGAAGCATTCAATAAAACCATAATCAAGCTACTCAAGAAATTCGTGTCCTCTAACAAGCGCGACTGGAACGAGAAGCTCGACGAATGCTTATGGGCATATCGTACCACAGTTCGAACAGCCATTGGGAATACACCATTTTCCCTGGTGTACGGGAGTGAGGCAGTTCTCCCATTAGAGACTCAAATCCCCTCACTCTGCGTCGCCCTCACACATCAGCTGACAACAGACGAAAACCACCATCGTCGACTACAGGAATTGGAGGCCCTAGACGAGAAACGCCTGTTAGCTCAACAATGAATCGAACTATATCAGGCCAGAATCTCCGGAGCTTTCAACAAGAAGGTCAAGGTCGGAACATTCCAAGTAGGCGATCTCGTTCTGGCGGTTCGGAGGCCGATGGTTATGACGCATAAAACCGTCGGTAAATTCCAACCAAAATGGGAAGGCCCGTTCATCATCGAAGCTGTCTTCTCCAACGGCGCCTACCGCCTCGCAAAACAAAATGGAGACTTGCTCATGTTGCCCATCAACGGCAAGTTCCTGAAGAAGCATTATGTCTGAAACAAAATCCTCGAGACATCTCAGTATCGAGTTATGTACCTCCCCGTACCACTGAACTTACATTCTGGTTCCATGCATAGAATCATGTACCCGCTGGTACCTCTGAACTCATTCCCACATTCTACAATCATTCGAGTCACGTGCCCGCTGGTACCTCTGAACTCATTCTCATATTTTCCAGATCAACAAGTCACGTACCCGCTCGTACCGCTGAACTCACTCTCACCACTCTCTAGATTCCCGAGTCATGTACATTCTCGTGCCGCTGAACTCACATCCACAACATCCAAGATTATCGAGTCATGTGCCCGCTGGTGCCACTAAACTCACACTTTCACAATATCGAGTCATGTACCCGCTGGTACCTCTGAACTCATATTACGGTCACTCTTTCAGATAGTAAGTCATGTATGATCATACCTCTGAACTTTCGTCCTATAAGAGATCCTCCCTCATGATCCACTACCCGCACTCCCAGTGCATAAAAAAGGGTAACGGGTCCACAAACTTCCAAAACGACCATGTCGACGCTACCTCTGAGTCGTTTCACTTCCGCCAAAAACAAATCACCCCCTACATAAAACTTCCATGTCCTCATTACCTCTGAGTCGTTTTATGTACCCCCTCTTCATTGAGCCCACTCCTGCCATGTCCTCATTACCTCTGCGTGGGAAGGCTCCGTAGAAGAAACCTTCGTACTTGTCATGTCCTCATTACCTCTGAGTAAGTACGTCGGGTCCCTTTCAACCTATTTATCTGTACCCGCAACTGGAGTACGACAAGGATAATAGGTCCACAAATGTCCTTTGTTGACCACAAATGTCCTCTGTTAACCACAAATGTCCTCTGTTGACCACCAATGTCCTCTGTTGACCACAAATGTCCTCTGTTGACCACAAATGTCCTCTGTTGACCACAGATGCTGTACTGGGTCTCCAGTACACGCCCATCCCTTCCCTATCATGCCTGGAAGCCCGGTTTCTTCCTGGCATTCTCTCGAATACCAAAAACTTCTATAGCTGTCTTATCGCGAAGTTGTTCTAGGTATTCCTCTCCAAAACTTGTTACTCGTACCTAAAACCAAGGTACGCCCAGGGTAACAGGTCCATAAATAATCTCCCAGTGGGTCCAATTCCACAAACATCACAAGTACAGAAAAGAGAAGATGAGTTGAAACATGCTCATTTATTCAAAATTCAAAGTGCTACATCATTTGGGATCACACCCCTTACAAAATGAAGACAAAAAGAAAAAAAAAATAGCAAAAGAAAATAGAAGACTGATCACTGCTCCGGGGCACATAACGCCATGAGACGGTCTGTCAGCAAGACAACCGATCGCTCAAGCCTCTGTTTAGCTCGATGCTCCGCCTCTTGGGTCAGTGCCACCGCGTCCTCCAGATGAGCATGAGCTTGCCAGTTGTCCTCGAATTTCTTGAAAGCCCGCTCCAGGTTAACAGAAGATCGGGAAACCTTCTCGGCCTCCCGAGCGATTGACTCCTGTTCCGCACGAGCAGCCCCCAGCTCTGACTCTAAGAAGGCCAACTCCCTCTGGAGTGCGAGAATCCGCTCCTTCGTGTCAGCTATTCCACGAGAAGCAGACTCTTTCCGAGCCCTACAAGCTTGACTTCGACGACCCAGCCTATCATACGAAGCGGAAAGCTCGTCAAGGTCCCCCTTCACAACTGGCCCGACAGTATCTCGAGCAAGCTTTATCCTATCCAGAGCAGCAATAAGGAAGCCCCGCTCCCGTTCAATCGCAGCAGGCAAGCCAGCCTGCCGTATCGCCAGCAATTGGGTCACGAGCTGATTAGCCTCTGCCAACTTGGGCTCCAGGAGCGCAGCCAACCCCACCCCGCCAGGAAGAGCCTTCAAAGTTTCAATCTGACCCCGAGCGCCCCGCAGAGACAGAGAAAAGGGGATCCCCAGTCCTACGGCAGCATCTACGCCCCTCTTTAAGTAGCGATAGAAGCTGTCGACCACATCCTGCGACACCTCGTCCAGAGCCTTCGAAGAAGCCGGCGTCAAGGGGAGCGTAGCTGGCAACACTGAAGAAGACGTAACAGAATCTGCCGCTCCTGCCACAAAGGAAACAAACTCCGTACGGAAGGACGCATGAACAGCGGCCAACTCCTCTTCAGCAGCCCGCAGAACTTGAATGCTCGGCAGGGCCGAAAAGTCAATCTCCGAAGCCGTATAAGCAGCAGAGGATGAGGCGGAGACCATCGCTCCCAGAACAAGCTCCATTTCCATCTGCCCGGAGCTGGCGGGAGGCCCCTCGACATGAGTCGGTGAAGGAGAGGAAACGCTCCTTTCCCCCAGATCGTGCCCAAGAACATCCGTTGTGGGAAGTAAAGGGTCAGGACCTGTAGGGCCAAGACAACCATGAATCGATTTGACCTGGAGGATATGTTGATAGAGCAAATAAGCCCCATCACTAGTCAATATTTGGCTTATCTTACCAGCGGAAGAGTGTGGAGGCTGAGGTTCGCCTACGGCCACCACAACCTCTCCACCAGCGGCCTCCGAGTCGAATATAATAGACTCCTCCGCCCCGGCACCCTCGGGAGGGGATACGATGAGATCGGCGTCGCCTTGCTGAAACTCAGCAATCTCGAGGACAGGCCCGAGGAAACCTTCGTCACCCCGGACCGAGGCCTCAGCAACTTGGGAGTCCTCAGCCGCCGCTGAGAGAGCCCCCGCAGAAAAGACCGCGGCACACATACCACTAATCAAAGCAGCAAGGGCCGGATCAACTCCAGGGACAGCAGACGGTTCAGGAGAGCCTGGTTCGTCAGACGCCTACAAAAAAAATGAATGATTAGCTCATATCTCCAAGAGAAAGAAAACCACAACAAGGAGATGGTGCCCACATAGTCTTACCTCCAGAACATCGTCAGCACCTTCACCCCTCTCCGTAATAAGTAGCCTATGAGGTCTGACCACAGTTCTCTTTACGGAAAAGGTCGCTCCTTCGTTAGTAGACTCACGCCTGCCTCGTTTACGCAAGGGACCAGGCACGACAGGCGGTGGTTCTACCCTCTCCACCTCTGGTACAGATGGCAACTGATCTACCACCTCATCTAATACGATCGATGGGTGATCCGTCATCATCTCGTCCGCCATGATGGGCGGCTAATCTGCCACTGCTTCGCCACCAGAAGGGAGAGAGTCCTCGTCTTCCCGCTCGTTGTTTTCCTCAACTGTGTCAAAGGACTCGGAATCGGGCGTGGAAACCCTATTCGCCCCTTTCTTCTTTGCCTTCGATACCGTAGCCCTCTCTGCCAAACGAGTGCCCACGATGAAGCTAGTCCTCGGGTCAAAACCAATGGGAGGCTGGTTTGCCGTAACATGGTATAAGGCTGCCATATGCAAGATTTCTTCCAGCAAGTTTGCTGCAGGAACTGAGAAGCTAGTCCGAGTATGACAAGTGTCATAGTAGCTCCATGCCCTAATACCATCAAGAATGCTTTCCTCAAATTCCAGGCAGGAACTGGGACGCCCAAGGAATAGTTAACTGTAACCAAATTGACGGGCAAACCTATTGGGCAAGTAGGGCTCCAGGTACACAGTATTGCGGTTGCGATAAACTAAATGTGCCGGGCGAAAGTTACGCAACCAGAAACGCATCTTCTCAGGTAAAAAATAAGGGGATCCAACGCCATCAACATGGACACTCCTCACTTCCTGGTCGGTAAAACGGGGAACGAACACGAAGAAATCATATCCGTCCACTCTCGCCAGCATCCTCCGACACGCCGGCATGGTACTATATTCCCAAGGCTGATGGTGATACCTGAAAAGAAAAGCGTCGTCGTCCGTAACGCCGTCTCCCGTCCCAGGCCTCATCAAAGACCGATAATGCAACAACAGCCACCCCAGCAGGTAATGATAAGGCAGCTCTATACGTTCAAAGCCCATCACCACGTCACGAGCGATAACCTTGGACGAGAAGGCGCGGAGACCATGATGAATGCTGCACACCATAGCGGGAAGAAGAGCCAGCCTGACCCCAAAGGCCAACTTTACGGCAGGAAGGATAAAGTGACGGCTGATCCTCTCGATAGCACATGTCCCTCCTGAGACCACACAATTGCGCAGCCACACCATTAAAAAACCTGCCAAGAGTGCCTTCTCTGACAGCCGCCGAGTACCATAATAAAAATAGCTGAAGGAGTCTCTCTGGCTCCCAAACTTGTCACCCTTAGACTTCGACCTCCTAGCAGTCAACACCAAGTCTTCTACTTCCCTAAGAGTTTGACGATCTCGGGAAGTAACTCGGCCAGCAGCACTGAATTTAAAAAGATAGGAGACCCAAGAGTTGGTATGGGGGGTATCCCCTTCCGAGCTATCATTTTTCTTGATAGCCATTTGGTGACAGGTACTATGGTGACATAACAGTTCTTGGTACACAGCGACGAAGCCTAGAAATCGTCGATCTAGATCCTGGAACTCCTCGTTCGTTGGAGTGTATGCTTCGAAGGGCTCGTCACCCCAGGGAAGCTTGGAGACAGCATACATCTCATGGAGAGCGAGCCCTAACTCCCCTACAGGTGTGAAGAAAGTTCCTGTCCGATGGTTATACATCTCCAGAAGGGCCATGAACAACGGCTTATTAATGGGCAATCCGTGGCTGGTACCCCGGATAGCATCATAAAGATTGACTTCTCGCAAAAACGACTCGTATTTTCGCAGAATCCACGAGGTCAGGTTAGCCCATGGGGGGGTGGGGTGTAGCCAGCCCAGCAGTGCCAATCTGCCAACAGGATAGGACCCTTTTTGAGCAAGCTGGCTCAGGAAGGTATCAGCCTGAGAAAATGAAAAGTTAGGACCGGGTGTGTTGATGAAGGTACCCGGAGCTAACCCCATCACAGATCGACTGGCCGGATCCTTGATCGCGCATACTGACCCAGTAGTTTTATTATAACGAATTTTACCCACGAACATCCCCGGTCTGGTTGGAGTGAGGGGGTCTGTCATCTACATGTCCAAAACGATCATGTTGAACCACGCAAAAGGGAAATGACGCTTCATAATGGGGATATGAATCGGCATTCCGTCCAGATTAAAATCCCAACTCTCGGAAACATCCAACACTCGGGAGTTTTTTATGATTAACGCATCCCCAAAGAGGAAGACCTGCCTTAGATGCTTCCCATTAGGCATCTCGGAGCTCATCATGTTACTAAGGAATTAGAAAGATTGAACCCTGATAGCATTCAGTCGCTCCAAAGGCTTCATTAACAAGGAGCTGCTCTGACACTTGACGAACTAAATCGTCCCGCCGTACATCCGTAGAAAGTTGATTCGAGCCAACCAGAAGTTCCCCCGCAGGATTTACTGGCAGATTCACTGAAGATAGAAGAAAGAAATAAGATTAGAAGATAGTCAAAATCAAGAAGCATTTGAAAGATCATTAGAGTCTATGCGGCTCGGGTCGTCATAGCCTCATGCGGCTCTGAACCCGATGAGTCCATGCGGTTCTGTTCATCACGGCCTTATGCGGCTCCAAGTCAGACGAGTCCATGCAAATCAAGTTCAGATGAGCTTATGAAGCTTCTGCGGTTTGGGTTCAGAAGGGCCTATGCGGTTCAAGGTTCACATGGACTCAACGAACAATCCTAGACACTGATGCGGCTCAGTTTCAGGTGAGACTATACGGTTCAAAGTCCACGCAGACTCATGCGGCCCTGAACAGACAGACTCATGCAGTTCAAGTTAAGTACGCTTATGCGGTCCAGATTCATATGAGCTGATACGGCTATAAGCAGATGAGCTTGTACGGTTCAAAAGTGAGCTACACTCTTGCGGCCCAAACCGAAAATATATATGTGGTTCAGATCGAGTATGACAAGCCCATGCGGCCCCCTGGGCGAAGTGCTTATGCGGTCATATCGACGAACCTCGTACATGCGGCTTGTGCATAAATTATGCAACAGAGCCATGGCAGTTAGGGTTCTAAGGCAACACCCTTACCAGCAATAGGTGGGTGAACGTCGGAGTGAACAACGGCCGGCGGAGGGGTGGCCACGTTCGTCGCCACAGCCGCTGCAGAAGCGACCGCCTTGCCCTTTGCAGCCTTCAACGCAGCAGCCTTCTTGGGAGCCATGGGTGCTTGGGAGAGGAAGGAGTTAGAAAGATCGAAGAGAGAAAAGAAGACTCCCCAGAACGAGAGTGTTCCTATTTATAGACAAGGAAGGAACGCCTCGATCCGCGTGCAATATGATGACCGACTCTTCGGTCATCGAGGCAAAACGGCTTAATAATAGCCTGACTCTTGGGATCCTGGCCCAAAAAGCGGCTCTTAAAATCTGACAGCAAATCAAGAGCATTAAATGCAGAAGATTTACAAAAGATTTGCACACGTGGCAGGAAGACGTGGCAAGAAGCTCATGCGGCCAAAACAGCCCATGCGGCTCAGAGAGTCATGCGGTTGAGGTAATCATGCGGCTGGTCAAATCCATGCGGTTAGGACAGAATACATCCATGCGGCTCTGGCATAATCATGCTTCTTATTCAAAGTATTTCAATTTTGCAAATTGAAAACTTTGAAGGGGGTCTTGTAGAAGCATGAAAAAAAGGAGAAAAATGATCCATGCGGCCAAGAAGCCACATGCGGCTCAAGAGTCCCATGCGGCTCAAGCACATAGGCAGTTCGAGTAAACTCCCTGTGGCTCAGAAAGAGAGGCCACGTGGCATTCAAAACAGCTGTGTCCAACGTCTGGACGTATTTAATGCTCTGACGGCTGACAGCTGACAGATGATAGACCTGACATAAAGTTGTCATAATGACTGACACGAAAAGTAGAATTTTCCTAGGAAATGAGAAAAATCTTCACCAATACGGCGCTGTCTACCAAGCTTCGAGGCAGGTCCATGCGGCCAGACTAGACGAGTTCATGCGGCCAGTGCAGAGAAATCTATGCGGCTCAAACCATGAAGGTCCCCCATGCGGCTCAGCCATAAAGAAACCCATGCGGCTCAGCCATGAAGACTTTCATGCGGCTCGGCCATGAACACCCCCATGCGGCTCGGTCATGAACATATTCATGCGGCTCGGTCATGACAACCTTCATAAGGTTCGAGTATAGAGACTATTTATGCGGCTCGGTCATGAAATCTTTCATGCGGCTCGGTCATGACGACCTTCATGCGGCCCAAATATGAATAATCCTCATGTGGCTCAATAATAATGACAGGACACGTGTCCTAAAAATAATCAAATTTTGGGTCAGATCCCAATAATTTAGGACACGTGGCAAGAGAATGAATTAAATTGATTCATTTGGATTTGCGGACATCAGCAAATCATCATGATAGAGATTTATTGCAATCAACATTTATTATTGATAGGATTTGGCATAATCCACATTAATGGTCCAGATCCTTCACACTCAAGACTAATAGCCCAGATTGATCAATCACCAGGCCGCCGCCACTTTGAGAATGGGTAATCATCCAAACCCTAATGATGCCCCCCCCCCCTCCACTATTATAAATAGCAAGGTGTAATTCCCTTACAAAGAGACGCTCCCCCAACAATCAGAGAGAAAAATACACAGAGATTAATCCAGATAGAGAGAAGCCATGAGAGCAATACGAGGAGAGCAAGAAGAGCATTTCTTCGTCAACGCCAAGCATCTCGTCACAGGAGCCAAGGCTACGTCCGATCGTCCAAGGAGTAAGGCA
Organism: Iris pallida; assembly: GCA_029216955.1. Classification (NCBI taxonomy): domain Eukaryota; kingdom Viridiplantae; phylum Streptophyta; class Magnoliopsida; order Asparagales; family Iridaceae; genus Iris; species Iris pallida. The sequence goes on along the minus strand of JANAVB010019799.1, from coordinate 20,363,330 downwards.
GAGCTGCCGTCGCTTTCCCGAGCCTCTATCGTCACCCCCCAGAATCAAAAATAAACAATTATACTTAGATTGCTGTACCTAGGTTTTCGTTCCTAGGCTCTCTTTGTACAAGCGAGTTTGTAACGTGAAGTAAAAGTCCAGTCCTCCCATAAAACTGTTCTGCTCTTTTATATTTCATGGCAAACAGTAGTGTTTGTCATACCATACTTTTTCAGGCACATCACCCTGCAAAGGAGCACTAGTAGATAAATTAATAGTATAAGCAATAGTGTGGAGAGCCTCATCCTAAAAGCTGCCCGATAAGTTTGCTTCATATAGCAAACACCGTACGTACTCTACCAATGTCATGTTTATTCGCCCCGCTACACCGTTGATTTGTGGTGTCTTTGGCGGAGTCTTCTGGTGTCATATCCCTTACTTTCGGTAATAAGCATCAAAGGACCAATGTGCTCGCCGCTGTTATCGGACCGAATACATAGTAGCTTCTTGCCTGTCTCCGGTTCAATATTGGCCTAAAACTCTTTGAAAGTGGACAGCACCTGACCCTTGGTCTTTAAAGCATAGACCCAAACTTTTCTGGAATAGTCATCAATAAAAGTTATAAAGTAAGATGCACCACCAATATGTTTTACCTTCATAGGACCGTAGATATACGAATGAATCAATTCGAGCAATGTCGGCTTCCTTGAACTTGGGTAACTTTGGAAAGAAACCTTATTTTGCTTCCTCGCTAAGTAGTACATGCAATTCTCCAACTTTATAGACTTGAGCCCTGGAATCACCTTCTTGTTCACCAAGTAGCTCATCCTTTCTCGCTGATATGGCTAAGCTGTCTGTGCCATAACTTGGTAGATGTATCAATAACTATGTTCACATCTTGTACCCCATGTGCGCTCCCTTTTATATAACAAAGTTCAAACTTTTTTACTTACTCCGATAATCACCATCGAACCTTTGGAAAGCTTCCACTGACCGTTCCCGAAGAGATTGAAAAAACCCTCGTAATCCAACCTTCCAACCGACACCAGGTTGAAACGAATATCAGAGACATGACAGACATCTTTGAGAACAAGAACTGCACCCGTCTTCGTCCTCAAATGCACATCTCTGATGGCAACCGCCTTCGACACATCTCCATTATCCATCTTCAAAACTCTTCAGTCATTTGTCGTGTAAGTGGCAAATAGTGCCCTGTTTGTGAGATACGTGTGTTGAAGCACCTGAGTCCATCAGCCAAAAATTGTCATCACATGTGAGGTTCATGAAAACCTCATCACCTACGATGATCATATCACCTACATATGTCGAGGCCGTCACTATCATGTTCTCACTTTGCTTTCCCTTGTCACCCTTCTTTTTTTTCTTCCAAGTGAAACAGTTCTACTTGATGTGGCCTTTCTTACCACAATGGTAACACTCTGAGTTCTCGTATCGACCCTCAGACTTGTCCTTGCTTTTGTCTCTGCCACTACCTAGACTCCTATTTTTTTTCTCTTCTGCGGCTTTCAAACTAGTACCTCTGAGTGGGCTGTGGATGAAGTGCCCTGAGAACGTCTCCGCATCTCTTCATTCAGTACCCCGCTCTTAGTAAACTCCAGACCAACCACGCCTGTCATGCCCCGATTCTGTAGAGTCATTCACCCTCGTATTTATCTCTGGGAACCGATCGTCCTCGCTTGGGTGTGATGTCGTACATGTCTGGTATTGCACTTGTATAAGGCAAAGATGGTACAAAATTGATAATCTTAAAATAGGATCATATCGCAGCGGCACAAGCAGAAAAATTAAAGACAATAATTATACATATCTCTTTTATTGAACATAACACATTATTAAATCATAGCAGTGGAAATAAGCAGATAACTTGAAGTCACACAGAGATATGTAGGAATAAGTTCTCTTTGTTGATAATTGAAGTAGGGTACAAGGCTTGCAGTAGAATACAAAGCTTATAACACATCTCATTGTACATTTGATAACCTACTAAAATACTTGCCATTAGGCTTACATTTGATACTTCATACATAGACTTTACAACTGGATATACTGACTTGGCTTAGAACTCACTGGTACAACTGATTTACAATGTTCCATACATTATTTCCTTTATAAACAGAAGATATCATTTTTTGCAACGAGAGCTTCTGCATGCCCTGTAGAAGCATGAAAATTTCAGCAAATTAAGCCTTATGCGCCCAAAGCCAAAGGAGGATATTTGCGCCCAAGTGAAGCTCCTATGTATTCAAGTCACCCTGTGAAGCTCATATGTGCCCATCATCCTGTGAAGCCCTATGCGCCCATCATCCTGTGAAGCTCTATGCGCCCAAACCACCCCTGTGAAGGAGGGCGCATAGCCTGAAATAGGGCTATGCAACAAAGCCTGACTCGGTCAAGCCATGATCAAAACGTGCACTGAAGCGCACAGCCACGTCAGTCTCCACGAGCAGTCGTGCACCGAAGCATACGGCCACGTCAACACTATGACCAACCCATGATCCCACAGCCTGTATGCGCCTACACCCTATGCGCCCAAGGCAGGGTTATGCGCCCACATGAAAACCAGTGTGCTTCCCTCATATGGGCGTATAACATCATTCTAGCTCAAGAACGACTATAAAAAGGGGTCTCATCCCTCTTCAAAAGACAAAACGGAGAGCATTTTCAAGAGCCAAATTGCTGCACTTCTTGCCAGTGAGCCGAGAGTTAGCAATTTTCTTAGATTTTCTTCCACTTTTGTAATCGGAGTGTCAACGGAGTAAAGGAGCAACTGTCGCTCGATCTCCATCATCCCATTCCCTAGAATTCTTTTTTGTACTCGAGAATCCTCAGCGCAGGATCTCTCAGGCATACTCGATTTGTGGTGCCTTGCGCCAATAAAGAAAAGACAGCATTTCTTCTTTTTTTTTGTGTCCATAAAAATGGCGACTTTGCTGGGGACTACCTTTTCCTCTGACGAGAAGGTGGTGACGCAATCCGATACCGACAAAGTAGGGCGCACTCAGAAGATGCTGATCGTAAAGTTCGATCAGTAGGTGTTCGAAGAGATGCTCTCGAGGGATGGCTCTACTCCATCAAGATCAGTGAAGCCAAACAAGTCTCGCAAGACTTGGCTTCCGAAGGCTCGCTGTGCATATCCTGCAAGCGTTATAGCAGATATGCAACTAGAGGACTCTGTCACATGGGCGCATGAATCTACCACAGAAGCTTCCCAAATGGAGAAGGCTCATACCGTTTCGGGCTCTACTATCCCAGTGACTCCCTTCCTGCAAAACCAACAATAGGTTGTTCAACACCCGAGACTTGGCAAAGAAAAATACTATGCTGCCAAGAATCGGGGTGTACGACACTCTGGCCAAACCCGACGAGGCTCACAAACAAAGGAGGCAAAATTGAAAGAAAACAGTGCTGCTCCACCAAGCATATGCCCAAAGCCATGCGCCCAAGGGAGTGTTTGGGCGCATAGCCCCAACCAGAACACTTCTATCTTCAGCACGATGGGCATCCAGGGTCATGCGCCCAAGGCTATGCGCTCAGGCTCTCTGGATCCATACTATACGCCCACATCAAGGAGGCTCAGACGTACTGTCAAGGAGCATGCATCCAAGGCCAGTCTCCAAGACCTATGTGCCCACAACAAAAAGATAGGCCCCAACGCGTATAGCACGGGGCTATCTTCAAGGATATCATAGAACTTAGGTATGGGGGTTGCCCCTGCACGTGAACTAAGTCTGGATGTGCCAACTCTCCTTACGAACCTGCATGCAAAGCTTTACGATGCATGCAACATGGGTTGTAAGGCAAAACTCCCTTCTGCTGACTTGTGCGACATGATAAATCATAAGCGTAAAGCGAGGGAAGACATAACAATCCATAGTGCACATCCGTGCACCAGTATTGTTATCAACTGTTTTTGCTCAAAAGCAATAATAGTGCCTCAGAGAAAGTCCATGTTTCGACGACTGCATTTCTCTGACGATGAGAAGCCACCGTGTGTTTCATCCAACATGGCTTCATGGGGTCCCCCTTACGGAAGCCCCAATCAAAGACGGTGGACCACCAACCTAACTTTCTCTCTCTGTTCCGCGAGAAGAAGAAGAAAAAGTCTACCAACAGATGGCCAGCAGGCTGTCACATCTGAAGGAGTTTATATGGGTACTCGGTCAAAGGCAAGGTTCCGTATGGACGATGAAGAATCCCAAGCTGGGGATAGTATTCCCTCTGAGTCTGAAGCGGATGACAACCACACTGGGGAAGCCTGCCAGAGGACGATGATCCCTCCGAATCCGATGGCGACTATCTACCTCCTCTACCGAAAGATAAAGGACTTGTCCACTCGGAGATAGACAGTATCAACACCAGTTGTACTATTTCCTCTGTTCATCCTCGTATGTTATCTACATACATAGCGGACGGAGAAAGTCCGGAAGAAGCCAGTGATCAGACCAGCAAACTGTTAGAGGGTCTGGAACCAGCATTCGCCAAGATCACTGATAGGCTTACCAGTATCATGGCGGTTCAAGCTGCGGGGGTTGTTCCTCCACCTCAATAAAATGTCTCGGCTCACTCTAGTCCGGCACATAGCAACAACCCTCCTTCCCTACAAAATGAGTATCATTCCGTTGCGTATCCTCCAAATCTTGTAAATGCTTAGGGTGGTCCTTTACTAGCGACGCCTGACAATCGTTCAGCAGTTGTCTTACAACACCTGCTTAATCAACAGGATGCAATTGATTCCCTGGTCGCCCGTCTCGACACCATCTCACACAAAGACGAGCTTCAGAAGATGGGAATATCTCAACCGTATCCTCCTGAGTGAGAGAATGCTACTTGCCCTCCCAACTATAAGCCGCTGACGCTGAATTAATTTGACGGGTTGACTTCTCCTCGTCAGCACATGACGTACTTTAACATACAGACTCTGCACTTGCCCAGAGACGATCCATTCTTGTCAAAGCTATTTATTAGCACCTTGTAGGGGTAGCTTTCGAATGGTTCTGCAGTCTGCCTGACGAATGTATCAATTCATTTAAAGACTTGGAGAGGTTGTTCCTTAACAGGTTTTACGAGAGTGGCATGCATGTTAGTATGTCCACCCTCATCGAGACCAAGCAAAGGAGGACTGAGTCTGTCATCGCCTTCATCGAACGCTTCAGGCGGCTAGCATTGAAGATGCCCTTCGGCATACCAGACTCAGAACTTATGGATACTTGTCGACATAACTTCCTTCCTACGGTGAAGTTTTGTCTGGGTATATATAAGTATGATACATGGCCCACTTTCATTGGGGCCGCTGATGCTGCTGAGAACGACGTTCCTAACTTAGAACTACTGGGGTTGAAAACACCCAAATTCGAAGACAATGGCAAGCATCCTAAAACTATCCCTGTTTATGGGGGTAAAGGGAAAGAAGTCCTGAAGGTCAACACATCCAAAGGAGCTTCCAATTCTCAGAGCGCCTCCGACAAGCCTAAGGAGACCTTCTCCTTTGACGAAGACGATGTCATTAGTATCTTTCACACATTGACAAAGGGTAATAAACTGACATTGCCTCCACTATGACGTCCCACAGAGGCGAGCCAACTCAACGATCCCAAGTACTGTCTCTATCATCAGTACGTGCATCACTCCACCAAGGACTGCATCATCCTGAAAAAGAAGATACAACAGCTTATCGACAGCCAAGTGATCAACCTCGAAGCTGAAGACAAGGTCGTATTTCTAACATGATCTCACTTCAATTTGGTGACTTTCCTCCCATAGAAGTCCCAGACGGTGTAGTCTCGATTCCCAAGGCAATAATGGAAGTCGTCAACCTACCGCCAGCTCGTAACTCAACCTTGGTGCCACTCACGACTGAACGTGGTGAGATCATGTGGGTCCATCCGGACCTTGTGCAAGAAGTAACGCAGGGGGTGGTACCTCCCAAAGCAAAAAGGGGCAAGAAGTACAAGTCATGCCATATGGTATCCTCTCCCATTTACAAGGTTCTATCTGACGAGACGCAATCGGGAAAGACTTATCTTCGGACATACGACCCCGTACAAGAAGAAGCAGTACCCTCTCAACCTCCTGCTACCCCCACAAGCTCAAAAGCCGGCCCGTCCAAGCCTCCAACTACGGACAAAGCCAAGCCGAAGGAGACGCGGTTTGATAAATCTCTGAAGACGCCAGCTCCCGAAGGCATGGATCGGCCCTATAACTTTGACATACTGGCTCAGCTAGCCAATACACTTGCCAGGTTATCTCTGTTCGATCTATTGTGACTCTCCAAAGAAATACGGAAGGCCTTAAGTGAGGCATTACTACATGTCGACTCTTACCTCGCTGAAGTCAAAGCCTCCGCTGAAGATCCTGTCTCCTGTCCCCACTGCCACAGTACTATGAAAGTGGTGCCCAATATCACCTTTTCACAGGAGGACATGCTACTCAAAAATAATCGTCATAATCTATACAGGGTATATCGGGACGATCAAGGTGGACCGCATGCACATCGATCCAGGATCCTCCCTCAGCATCATTTCTAGAAGTTTGTTTCAAATTCTGGGAATCCTTCTGCAAAAGCTATCTATAACCAGCACAACTATCATGGCTTTCAATGCTGGTCGAAGCCATCCAATGGACAAGATCCGTCTCAAATGCCAGATCGGTGATCTCCGAACAGAGGTTTCCTGCTATGTGATCGATGCTAACGTATCCTACAAACATCTTGTTGGGATGTCCATGGATACACGAGAACATGATCGTTCCTTCCATACTTCACCAGTGCTTCAAGTACATCAACAGCGACGGTGTGGTGAAGACGGAGTTTGCTGATGCCGATCCTTTTAAGGCATCGAAGCTTACTATAGGGATTCCATACTTTACCAATCTCAGCCCCCCAAGGATGACGACAACGAAGCTGACAATGAAGTTGAAGCAAGTTCATCCTCCAATGATGGTCCCCTGATTATCCGAGTCAAAGGACGTACTCCTTCGAAGCCTAACAAGGTCAAGCCACTGACCATCACTCTCAGCAAGACACCCCGGAAGGAACCTACTGATGCCCGTCCTCCCAATCTTGAAGAATTATCCTACGTGGTGAACTTGACCAAAACTGTGACTCCTCTTCCAGATGATGATCCTCTCAATGAGTATATCAATGCTCATAATAATGTACCATCAGCGGATGATGTTATTCCTGAAGAAGAACTTGCGTATTTCCTTAGTAAAGGTTTATCTTTGAATTACTCCAATATTTATCAATCTGTAAACCACTACATAGATACGGTATACGCTCTAGAGAACGGCATAGGACCACAGCTCTGCATGCCGATCACGATGCCTCACCTGTGGGAAAAGGTTTACCCAAAAGATATCCTCTACTTCATCGTTCCAGCCAGAAAGAAGGATGAAGAACTAATCATCTTCGGTCGTATAATTGGCGAGAGAAAGTGCGTTCCAGACTCTACTTCTTCCAAGCACAACACAGAAGCTGACTATGACTCTGGAAAAATGCAACTTTTCTGGTATAGTTGGCAGGCCAAGAATATCATCCAGAATATAGGATATGACATCAAAAGCGACAAAGGGATAAATTATGGCCGAGGAGACGGTTGACAATACAACACTTTGCTCCTCCCAGCAAACCCGAAAACTACTATCAACGAAGCGATATTGGTTTGGGTTATGTCACTCCTCCAATAACTCCCGAAAGATTAGATGATAAAGCGGATCGTTGTTCTCATTCTACTGATTCCTCTCTCTGGGACTCAGACTCCAGCATTGGCGACATATTCAAGACAACTTTGTCCATAAACATGGTTTCTGTTGACCAAATTACAGACGATGACCAATCAATCGAGCTTGAACAATGGGCTCAAAAGATGGAAAACCTATGCGCCCATCATCCTGTGAAAACCTATGCGCCCATCATCCTGTGAAGCTCTATGCGCCCAAACTACCCCTGTGAAGGAGGGCGCATAGCCTAAAATAGGGCTATGTGCCCAAGCCTGACTCGGTCAAGCCATGATCAAAACGTGCGCCAAAGCGCACAGCCACGTCAGTCTCCATGAGCAGTCGTGCACCGAAGCATGCGGCCACGTCAACACCACGACCAACCCACGATCTCACAGCCTGTATGTGCCTACACCCTATGCGCCCAAGGCAGGGTTATGCGCCCACGTGAAAACTAGTGTGATTCCCTCATATGGGCGCATAACATCATTCCAGCTCAAGAACGACTATAAAAAGGGGTCTCATCCCTCTTCAAAAGACATAACGGAGAGCATTTTCAAGAGCCAAATTGCTGTACTTCTTGCCAATGAGCCGAGAGTTAGAAATTTTTTTAGGTTTTCTCCCACTTTTGTAATTGGAGTGTCAATGGAGTAAAAGAGCAACTGCCGCTAGATCTCCATCGTCACATTCCCCAGAATTCTTTTTTGTACTCGGGGATCCTCAGCGCAGGATCTCTCAGGCGTACTCGATTTGTGGTACCTTGTGCCAGTAAAGAAAAGATAGTATTTCTTCTTCTTTTTGTGTGTGTCCACATGCCCATCAAATCTTCGATGTTGCGGGACTGATCAATCTAATATTCGTGTACTGAACTTCCCAAGCATGAGCACCTAAAAAGAGTGTCCACAACGTGGATCAGTATATCATCTATGTACTGGTGAGCAGAATCAGTCTACTCACCTAAACCAACACTAAGTAGTCATCTGAGCAACATTATTAGAGTGATCTTTCTATTTGGGTCTAGCATCAGTTTACAGTTCATGAACAGCAACATGATAAAGCATGTGAACATATTCTAGCAGTATTCATGTAGAGGCATAATTTTTAGCATACTTGGTGTTATCATGTAATGGCATCCTTGAGGCAACATTAGCATTAACATCTTAAACATGTTATGGCAATTCTCATGGAAAGGTAACATTTAGCAGCATTGTATTCAACAAGTTAAGCATGTGATGTAGCACAATATTCATGGAACAATATCTTAGCATACTATATCTAACATGTTATGCAGTCAAATTGAATTAACATGTATAATGAACATATCACATTTAAGTAGATTTTTACCAATAGCCGACTCTCTCGTACCTGCATCAAATACAGGCTATGTGTTATACTTGCTCTGCATGCATATTAGCGTGCATCCTGACTACATGACCACTAGTGTTAGTGCACCATTTAGGACTTGCCATATAGGACTTCAAGGGCATGCAACGCGCCATTCACCCGGCTTGCAAGCCCGAAGTGAATATTCCGATACCAATCGTGCCACCAAAGCTCGCTATATTTCCTCCTAGTTCGAATCAGTCCCAGTGCCTGGGTACCATTCGAGGAAACAATACCGTGTATACAAGTTGTCTATGACAATGCGAATGCGTGTCTGACTCGATCGTGAACATAAATGGATGATGAAAATATTAAAAGTGAGTAAGGCAAAAGTGTACCAGCATTTCATCTCATCCATGTCGTGTTCAATGACTCATCATTTCCATCATTACCATCATTTGCACTTGGTGATCTCATTGATCCCAAGTCTTATCATTTTTCCTTGCATTAATTCATTCATTTCTTATTGCATCAACTCAAATACATTGATGCATCATCACATCATTCAGTTCTCAAAGGACTGGTAGCATTTCATTCATCATTGATAGGGATAATATCATTCATTTCATTGATTATAAGAAAACAGACAACATTTCATGTCTTTTCAACAGTTACACAGAGTGTACATGATTGAAGTGTTTTATTCAGTTCATCGTGTCAATAGCATAGCCAGTTCATTTCTCATGTATTAGTCATACAACATCTCATTATTCAAGTGTTTCATTTTTTTCAGCAGCATTAACATAAGGGACGTTATCAATTCATTATATGGCATCAATTCACATTAGCAGTTCAAGTGTTATTCATTCAGTAGTATTCAAATGAGCATCTCAATTATTCAGCAACTAAAGCATGGAACATTAGGGACATAATCTAGCAACACAGTACTCCATTTTATTAAGCATGAATGAGTATAGGAGAATGGATAGTTCCACTCACTTGCATAAAGGGTCTTTTCGTTCCGATCACACATACCTCCCACTAGAAATAGTTCTACCAGCGAGCCACGTTCCAAAACTCATTCCTTCCGGCCAGCTAAGAGACTGAATCTGTCTCAAATCTCTTGATTTCCAACTCAAGTCACGTTCCAACATTCTGATCGCATCCAACAAGCCAACCAAATGTCTAGCATGGAGCAGGGCATTACAATGCCTTCCAGAGTAGACTCGATTATAGACACTCGTACGATCTTCACGAGTCTAACAATGTACACAACAACCAAAGTCCTTGAACCTTATCGTCAAACTTGACTTCCATCGAGGATAGCTAGTCAACCACGTCATGGAACTCACTCAAGTGATCCGTAATGGATGAACCATCTTTGTACCGCAGATCCATATCATCCGGATCAGAAACAACTTGTTTAACCCAGTATTTTTCGCATACAAAGATTCTAGCTTCTCCCACAGTACCTTCACATGCCCAAGTTGGCAGTGTGGTTGTACACATTCTCGTCAACGAACTGCCGCATGTACCCACACACCTATATATGCTCGAAGTTCCAGTCCTCATCGAATTTGTCACTGTGCTTCTCGGATGCAAATACTAGAAGATGCAGTTTTTTGACAAATAGCAAATCCTTCACCTTGCTCCGCCAATAATGATAGTTGGAACCATTTTGGTTTACCATGCGTACCGACTTCGCATCCATCTCTACTTCCTGGTTTAACTATGAACTCTTGACACCCTCTAAACCCAAAAGCTCTTATACCACGTGTTAGGAATCAATCACGAAAACTTTTTCCCAGATAAGAAATCCTGCGAGAGAACCAAGCAACACAACGCACAAAACCAAAGGCCAAACCACACAGAAATAATCCCACGTAGACACAGAGATTTTTTTAACCTGGAAAACCCTTACGGAAAAAACTACGGTATGATCGGAGTCCAACCCATAAGAACCTTCACTAATAGAATAAAGAGATTTCACCCTCTACAATCTCCTCTCAGATCCAAACGGATCACCACAACTACTAGAACAGAAAATAGATAACACCACGAAGACGAAGAAAGAAGACAATGAAAAATTATCCAAATTGATCTTCTTCTCCGAAACGGCCTCCAAACTCTCTTTCTCCTTTCTAAAGTTGCACAAACACTCTTGCCTCATTTTTCTCTCTTGTTTCTATTGTGTTAGTATAAAATTTCTATTATATAATCCCTAATCATGTAGCTAAATATAGACTGTAGGATATGATCCAACGGTGTATAAAACACCCTTCAGCCCATCCGTCTGAGCTTTGGCTGAACTCTCCTCGAGCCGATGTTTGCGAGCAATTACAAACAGAAGCTCCCTGGAACCCCTGGACTGAGTTCGGACCGAACTCGGCCTGGGGAACCGAGTTTGGTTCGAACTTGGATTTTTTTCTGGACATCAGCTTCTCTTTTGTCTCTCGAGCTTGTTCGACCTCCCAAATGACCCTCATCGTCTCCACGAGCTTCTCTGACACACAGATGGCACTCATCACACTCCGGAGTTGTTCTCCACATAGATTGAAAATCCCACCCACTCCAACAAGTCACCCTCTCCCAAACTTGATCTTTAGGCTTTGTGCTTTCTTCCAATTTCATGGAGGTTAGTTGCCATCAGAAGTTACTAGTTGGGTAGTCCAGCAGAAAAACAAGATTGAACTACCTACCGGGTTATTTGTTAAAAGACGTTGACTAATCTGGAGAGCTCAACCTCAAGGTTTAATTCGGTCCGGTCCGAGCTAGACCGCGCCCAAAAAAACTGGGCCCAACCGGGCATGGTCCGGGCCCAGCCCGGATCGGTGGCAGCAGCGGGACGGGCCTGGCCCGGCCCGGTTCGGAGGAACCTAGCCCAACCCGGCCCAATGACCCGGCTTGGGTAGGGCTGGACCGGGCCGGACCGGTCCGGTTCGACGGGCGGGCTGGGTTGCGGGCTCGGGCGGGCCGGTCCAGTATTTTTTTTTACTAGATTAAAAAAAAATATTTGAGTTTTTTTATTTTGTGTTTTAAATTTTATGTTTTAAATTTATATTTTTTTGAGTATTTTTTTTGTTTTTTGAGTTTTTTTTCTTTCTAAGTTTTAATTTTATGTTTTAAATTTTTATCTTTTATTTTGTTTTATTTTTCCCTCCTCTTTTATCTAGGCTTGGGACCGGCAATGCAACCTTTGCTTGTCATAGGCATAGTTAAAAAAAATTGTTTCAAGTTTTTTTTTATTTTAAGTGTTTTTTGTTTTGTTTTAAATTTGTGTTTTTTGGTTGTTTTGTTTTAGTTTTAAGTTTTTTTTTTTTGTTCTAAGTTTTTTTCTAAGTTTCTTTGTCTATTTTTTTTTTTAGTTTTTGGTTTTGTTTTGTAAGTTTTCTTTCTTTCTTTCTTTTGTTTTTTTTGTTGTTTGTTTTTTTTCCTTGTTTTTAAGTTTTGTTTTTAAGTTTTTCTTTCTATGTATTTTTTTTTAAAGTTTTGTTTTTATGTTTTTTGAGTTTTTCCTTCTTCTTTTTGAGTTTTCTTTCCAAGTTTTTTAAAAAAAATTGTTTTAAAGTTTTGTTTTTCTTTTTTTGATTTTTAGTTTTTTTTTTCATACCTTTGAGTCATTCTTCTTCCTCCTCGGTTCCAGAAGCTTCACCCGTTGTAAGCGATTCGAAGTCCAGCTCGTTGATGTCAGCAGCTTCATCTCTCTTGTTTTTCATTCTTTTTTCTGCTAAAATCCAATCTTGAACATATACAAGCTTCCAAGATATCTGGGTTCAACCAGCTCCTCTTTACGTTCAAAATCATTGATCCTACACTAAAACACGACTCCAATGCTACCATGGACATCGGGACCATTAGTAGATCACGTGCTATGGTAGAAAGTACATGAAATCTTTTGTCGTATTTCTTCCACCATTCTAAAATGGTGAAGTGATTTGAAGATTCATCTTCTTCTTCACAAGAGTTTAGATATAAAAACAACTCTTGAGTGGGTTGGGAAGAGTATTTTTGTTTCTTCCTTTTTAGTATACGACTGGCGTGGTCGACTATGCCAAAGCTACTACTAGTGCTCACTTGAGTTGGTCGGGTTGTCACAACTTTGTCTTCATAAAGCATTACTAATCTTTCCAACACTACCTTTAGTTCTACTTTCAAGTCAATAACATCAAGATCCATATTTTTTGCATCTTATCTGAAAAAGCCTCTACACCCTCTAATTTGATCGTAGGATCAAAAATAGAAAACAAACAATATAAAAGAGGTACATCACCCCAATATTTTGTGAATTTAGCTTCCATTCTCTTTACAACATAGTCAAAATTTAGAACATTTCTATATTTAGAAAATAAGTAAGACATGTAACAAAGTTCTCGTAAAGCTAAACAAAAAGTAGGATAATAAACACCAGAAAGAGTACATGTAGCATTGTAAAAACTTTCTAAAAATTCACAAATAGAAGAAGCAACTATCCAATCATCTTCAGTTACTTGATATTCAAAATTCTGATCCATATTACAAAAATATGTAATAGCATCTGTTAAAAACTACTATGCATGTTGATTCATGAGATGAAGACCAAAAAGTAAATTGCGGAAGCGTACCTGAATCTATTGCTAGGCTTGATGGATCTTGAAGCAGTCGTCTTTTTATGGGGTTCGATCTTCCAACTTGCTACGACCCTTAATGACAAAGAATAATCCGAATCCTTTGTCCCTCTTTTTCTATTGATGGTGATGCAGAAGAGAAAAAAAGAAAACCTCTATTTTGGTGGCCGTATAAGTTGGGGACCATAACCCTAATGAATACATATATTTATATGTTTTGATATTTCTAATTTGGCCCCTCATCAAATTAGAATTATCTCCGGTATCTACACATTAATTTTATGACAATTATACCCTTAAGCCAATTTTTAAATAGACCACTTTAATTTGGCTTAATTATTTAGATAGCCCAACACAATTAATTTTACATGTGTGGCCCCATATTATTGAATAATCCAACAATCTTCCATTGGGCCACATATGTAACCTTATAATTGTGTTAACCTTAGTGAGCTCATAAATTGCTATCTTAATCCTTAGGGTATATCCGGACAATCTCGTCCATTAACCATATCAACATAGGATCAAAGCGGCATTCGTCACATATAGTGTAACTAAACCATTAATGGTCACATATACCAATATAGCTAAACTATATAGATCAATCATGGATGCGTAGCATAGAAATTACACGCAATGTGATCAATACATGTCCATTTCCAACTGGTCCTCCTTAACTTTAGTGAGATCAAATACTTTAACATAATGAAAACAGAATGAACTAAATTTTTTATATATCGGACCAGATAAATATCCAAAATACTTTAATACATAAATGTGTCCAAAACTAAATAGCACCCAAATAAATAAAATACAAACTCTCACTGTATTGTCATATTCTTAATTAAGATAACACCCACATATGAGCAATATGCTCATGAAAGACCCTGGGTGATAATGCTTTTGTGAGCGGATCCGCTAACATGGAGTTTGTCATAATGTGCTATATGGACACTTTAACCATTCTGAATTCTTTCCTTCACAATTAAAAACTTTATGTCAATATCTTTGACTTATACAAGTTTCTGTTGTTATTAGAATACAGTACTGCTGATTTATTGTCACACCATAATTTTATATGGTCTTTCAATACCGTACTGTAGGCGCAGCCTTGTGACAAAATTTTGCAACCATATTCCCTGAATAGATGCCCCACAACATGTTATAAACTTTGTTGCCATGGTGAAAGAAATTATGAGTGTATGTTTGACAATCATCCAAAATATATCTCCATTAGTTAGCATAACCTGATGTTGATCTCCTGCTGTGTGGCATCCAACAAAATCGGAGTCGGAATACCTTATGATCTCCAAAAATTATCCGATCTCCTACAAAGAGCATATAATTTCTTGTTCTCTATTAATTACTTAAGTAGTTTGGCTGCTACCCAATTATCTGCCTGACATCCTAATATGTACGCAATATCCTGATGCGCACATACTTGAGCATACATTAGACTCCCTACAACTGATCATGAAAGAAAATCTATTGTATTTTCTTAATTTTAAGACTAACCTTAGGACACTTGATTGAGACCGAATTTGTCTCCTTTAACGAGAGGTGTCACCTGGTTTGCATTGAATACTTTAAACAATATACAAAACCAGAAAATTATTCCTACTTCCACTGAACTTGTGATACACACAATCTTCAACAGTGTTCATCTCAAAACCAAACGAGATAATCACTTGAAGTACCTTTGACGAGAAGCTTGCTTGAGTTCATAAATAAATATTGTCAATTTGCAAACCATATTCTTTGGGTCTTTTGACACAGTTTTCTGGTTGCACCATATAAACTATTTTATCAATGTTACCATTGAGAAATATCGTTTTGACATCCATTTAATCTAATTCAAGAACAAAATATGCAACATGTGCTATGATTGTTTTAAAGTAGTTTTTCAAAGATACCGAAGAGAAAAACTCTTTAAAATCAATCCCAAAATTTTGATTAAAGTCACTAGCTACAAGATATATTTTATACCTCTCCACATGACCCTTCAAATCCTTATTGGTTCTAAATGTCCATTTGCAACCAATGGGCTTCATACCTTTTGGTAATCGGACAAGTTCTTAAACTTTATTGTCTTGCATGGACTTATACTCCTTATTTATTGTATCAATCCACTTTGAGAACTAGAACTTTTCATGGCCTGATGGAAGTTGATTAGATCATCTTCCAGTATCCACAGTCTTTCTCATGTTCCTAGAGAAATATGACAATATTATCCGAAATTATATTTCTCCTTTCTCTGGTGGACCATCTTAATATTACCGATTCTTGAGGTTGTTGAGTTTGTTCCTTAGGAATAATTACCTTAGCTTGAATGGGGTGCTGCTACGTTGTCGTTGTTAAGGTATCTCAGCAACGACTTATAGAGGTAATTCGACATTGTCTTATTGAGGCTCCGAATTCACTTCTTGATAAATGACAGGTATAGAATGTTGTACATCGTCAAAAGTGATAGTAGGAATAGTAATTGATTTCTTCTCAAAGGCAATGATCCTGACTTTATTTCTCTCCCAAACTCAACATTCTCAAAAAATATTACACTTCTCGTCTCAAAAAAATTTCTTAGTGTGGGATTGTATAATTATCAACCCCTTGATCTGTAGCATAACCAATAAGGTAGCTGCTTATAATTTAACTTTGGTCTGTCTTCCCTTTATACATTCAATACAGACATTAAAGTCTATAAAGTCAATGAAATCCAAATTTCATCAGACGCAAGTCGTTTAACTCTATTTCTAGAGATGTGACCTAATCGCTTATGTCATAATGAGGCTAAATTTTTATTATTGTTAATTTTGTGTTTAGTACCACATGACTCCACTAGCAAGGTTTTATTTAAGCTGCAATAGTTTCAACTGAATATACGGGATCATAAACCTTAAAGGAATCGTTACCAATAATATTTGGATTTAAAGATAGACTAAACTTATTATTTCTAAATGAACAATGATAACCAGATTTGTCCATTAAGGAAAGTGAAACTGAATTTCGTCTAGAAGACGGTACAATAAAAGTGTCTATCAAATCCAAATAATAATCGGTTCATAAAAATAATCTAAAATGTCCTATTGCATCCACTTCTACCGATTTGCCGTCACCCACATAGATGTATCTTTCACCATCAATTGGCTTTCAGTAGCTCAAACAACCTTGTCTTTAAACACTAATGTGGGTAGTAGCACCAGAATCTAACCACCATGTGTTTCTAGGTACTAAATCTAAATTATCCTCAAAACAGACCAAATTTAGAAATATACTTTTCTTTATACGCCATGCGTGGTACTTTGTATATTTCTTCTTTATGTGTCCTGACTTGTCACAAAAGAAACAACATTTAGTTTTATATTGTTGTTTCATTTGAGCTGGACCCTTAGCAGCTACTATATTCCTTTTTTTCTCTTTTTTTTCTTTTTTTTTGCCCTTAAATTTAACCCATTAAACATAAAAGTTAAATTCTTATTGGCAGATATTCTAGCAACATTAGCTGAAAAGAGAACAAAAAATAAATAAACAAATATGCTCTAATTAATAACCAAAGCGTAAAATATAGTCAAACAAATTCAAATAATGGTGAACCCCATCTCAAGATACCTAGTACAGATTAATATCAAGTCTTTGGACAGTGATATTAATTGCAAGTGATACTCTTCGTGTAGTGATCAAACGTTGACAATAAGTCATGTCAAATAATAAGCTATCTTTGGATCGGGTTATTATTCACATGTAAACCTTACAATTGTCACACATTTATCACTACAAGTGTGCGTGCAATTCGGCCAAGTATTAACCTTCTTTTGGGCCGACTAATACCCGCATGAATATACACACACAAACATCCGACATTCCTCATAGGCTATCTACGCAAAAGAGGTCACTTTGGCGACATCTTGTTTCAATGAGTCTACTTAGAATATTAGACATCTATTGCTAGTCACAAAAGGCACCAAAAATTTGAATGTTGACTAAATTTTACAAAAACTGAATCATGTCCAAAAACGGTATATACATGCATATTTAAATTTAAATAATCAATAATTAACTGATTAGACTGTACTGAATATGTGCATCAAAAGATTACATCAGATAATCTATAAAGATTACACAAAAAATTATCTATTAAAAATATATATCCAGAGAAGATAATATTCTTCTAATAAACCTTAGAGAAGGTAATCATCCAATGCCTTTATGATATTGTATACAATATTTAAAGCTTCTGATGCCTTGAAGACTTGCTAATATTAAAGAAATATTGTAGATGGCTGACAATATTGAAAGCTTTTATATATATTACCGAAGAAAAAGCTTTTATATATATTATATATATATTGCCGAAAAAAAAACTTTCTTATATATTGACAAAATTTTGCCATCCTTATGCACATATTAAAACCGCTAAGATTCGTCGCATATTTTAATCAATACAGATTCCAACTACTGGATGAACAATCAAAAGTACACACTGAACCAAAATGAAAAACATATATGCCAATAGCAATTCAGAAATTCCTGGTAGCAATTTCTTCATAAAGTTTGAATCGGTTGCCAAACACTATCAAGTCCCATCCATAACACTATAAAAATGTTATTTCATGTTCTTAATTATACTAATATTTTCCAAATTCCAAGTATTAAGACTTTTGTAATGCACAAGTATCTCACAAGCATCTGGGAAGACCATACCGACTTAAAGTAAACAACAATTTACTATTGAAGCATTCATCTTTTATAGGTGGTTTATTTAAACATCAAATAAACAAACCCATCACCAATACTTATCTGTCGATCCCATCCAAACTGAATTCATTGTAAAATATGATAATGAATATGAAGAACCCTAAATCGGATGAATTCGACTTATTGATAAAAATAAAAAAAATCAGAACCTTAAATCGGATGATTGATTTTTTTTTTCCCCTTAAATCAACATTATACGTAAGGAGGGATCTAAATTGGTTGATTATAAAAAAAAAATTGATCGAACAATAAGAAACCTAAATTAAATTAGATGGAACTATTTAGGATTCCTGAAAATTAACAAAAAATGATTCTGAAATTTCGATCTCATAAATCAAATAGGAAGGCTCTGATACCACTTGTTAAAAATACTATACATGTTGATTCATGAGATGAAGACCAAAAAGTAAATTGCGGAAGCGTACCTGAATCCATTGCTAGGCTTGATGGATCTTGAAGCAGTCATCCGTTTATGGGGTTCAATCTTCCAACTTGCTACGACCCTTAATGACAAAGAATAATTTGAATCCTTTGTCACTCTCTTTCTGTTGATGGTGATGCAGAAGAGAAAAAGAGAAAACCTCTCTTTTCGTGGCCGTATAAGTTGGGGACCATAACCCTAATGAATACATATATTTATATGTTTTGATATTTCTAATTTGGCCCCTCATCAAATTAAAATTATCTCCGGTATCTATACATTAATTCCATGACAATTATACCCTTAAGCCAATTTTTAAATAGACCACTTTAATTTGGCTTAATTATTTAGATAGCCGAACACAATTAATTTTACATGTGTGGCCCCATATTATTGAATAATCCAACAACATCCTTAAAGAAAATTGCAGATTTCAACATTAAATATATCGAATTTCATCTTTGTGGTACATCCTTAAAAAATCTTCTAAAATAAATACTAAAATGTGCACATGTGGCTTTAAAAGTTTGTTGTCTACTTGGAGACGTGTTCAAGCTGTGTAAACAATTTCTAAGAGTCTCTAAATATGTACTAAAAATTTGAGACATTCTTTTACAACTAAGTTAATAATGTGGCAAACACACCTAACATGCAATAATCTACCTTCCAAAATAGACTGAAATAGTAAAGACAATGAAGATATAGCAGAAGAATTATTACTAGCATTATCAAAAGATACAGATAATATTTTATGGTGAATATCAAAGTCACGCACGTGTTTTTAAATTGAACCTGCAATTGCACATCCCGTGTGTGGAAATTCCAAAGTTTTTAAACAGAGAATGCGCTTTTGCAACATCCATTGTAAATCTATGTAGTGTGCCATGATACAAATATAAGCATAACTTTGCTTACTTGTCCAAATATCAGAAGTAATAGATATTTTACTAACATATGACAATGTTTCTTTTAAAGCAACTCTCATTTCTTTAAAAAATCTCTTAGTCTCTTTCCTAGCAGCACCTCTAGTAACTTCACTAAAACAGAAATTTAAAGAAATTATGGCATAATCATATAGATTCACTTTCACCCGAAGTGAATGGGAGTTTATCAGCAATAATATATTTAGTAAATTCAATTTTATGACGGGCAGCTGAATAGGAAAACGTACTCATTGAAGTACCCGCGGTACCTCCGAAACTTATCTGATTTTGGGTCACCGGAATTGAGCTCGGGCCGTAGCAGGTATCGTAGTGTCTTGACATTGTGCTCGTGCCCCCTCCCCTCTTCCATTTGTATATATAGGAGCATTTCTTGCATTGTGTCGCGTACGGAACTGGTTCACCTTTATGATCTAAAACAAGTGAGCCGTCAGGTTTTGTTTCATTAAGAATAACAAAAAATTTCCAAATATTCGATTTTTGCTTCCTTTTTACAACATTTTAGGTAGCGCTAGCAACTTCAGGAGGTGAACCAATTAAATCATCAGGAATAGGATTTTGCTAAAAAAAAGTATTATAATATTTAAAAGTATATCCGGCAGCGTTAGTAGGTTGGTTTGAACCTTGTCCGACCATTTTAAAAAGATAAATAAAACAGAAACTATTAAAAAGAGGGAGGATACCGAAAATTAAATAAATCAAAATTTATTTTTTTTTCTCAAAAAAGAGAGAAATGGAGGAAAGAAAACTATTTTGTAAATGTAAATTAAAAAAAACAATTAGAAAGAGTAAGGGAAGAAAGAAAAACTGGATCGGGGTTGGAAGCTTGATCGGAAAGTCGTAGATCGTCGGAATTGCTTGAACAACTTTCTTGAATCCTTCTTGTGAGCTTGATTTTTTTTTTTTTTTTTTGGATGTAATGAATTGTTTGTGTTTGAAAAATGTGATTCATAACATATTTATATGATTTCTTTTGAAGCCAAATGATCCCCCATACCCTCCAAATAGAGTCGTTGTAAAGGATTTTTTTGTCATTTTGGACAAAATGACCAAAATATCCCTTAAAACGGTCAAATAGTGGTGGCATTTTGGTAAATGGGGGCCAAAGATTCAAAAAACAAAAAATAAAAATCCGGTTCTCCCGGGCCGGGCTCGGGCGAGCCTGACCGAGCCGGGCCTAAGCGGGCCGACCGTTTGACCTTTTAAAAATAAAAATAAAAACCTCGGGCCGATCCGGGCCGGGCCTAGGCTCGGTTTGCTGAACCCAGCCCGGACCGATAGAGCAGCAGGTTCGGTCGGGCCGGGCTTTAGGGAAGCGGGCTTGGACGGGCTCGGGCTGGTCCGCGGGCAACCCGGACCGGATTACACCTTGAGCTCAACCAAAACTCCGATGGCTGAGTTAGAAACGAGTAAGGAGAGCAGTAAATAGAGAAAGTGGTTGCTGCCCTCTGATGGCTTACCTTTCCTTCAACTTGGGAGCATTTATAGGGAGGAGGGGTTGGTGCATGTGTCCCCTTAATGGCCTCCATCGGAGGATATGATTCACTGATATATTTTGTCTTTTTTCAAGTCTTCTGGGTTTGAGCCTAATACCTATTGGGCTCATTTTTCGGCCTTTTTCACTGTCACCACCAAACTATAAACAAATGTAATAACTTGTAGGTGGGAAATAAATCCTGACTAATGTTCTTGGTAGTAATGCAATCTCCAATAGGAATTTCTAAAATTGAGTTTCTATCCTACTCCTCACTGTACTTTAAGAAAATTTCTATCACAGTTGGTAGAGTTTCTATATAAAAATTGTACGCCCACACACAAAATACTCTCCAATGGTGTCCCATTTCAAACTTATATTGCAACAAATAAAATGATCAATTTAATGACGTGAGGTCCAATAATAATTGGTATGAACAACAAATAAAAGGATTAATTTAATAACATGAGATCCAATAATAATTGGTACGAGAGATAGAGAGTTTTGAAGAGAATTTCTATACGTAGAAATGACAGAAATCCCCGTCTTTGGAGATGGCCTAAGGGTGTTAAGAAGTTTGGATTGACATTACAGAAACGGCATCAGATCAAACGTACACATCAGTTCATGAGTTTCTTTGAATAATACTAAAATAAATAATTTCACTAATTATTTATCAGTAGCTTACTTATATAGTACACCAAAGAATAACTAAAAAAGAAGTCGTCCAGATATCCAATGAAAAACTTAAGACATTCTGGATTGTAAAAGCCTAGCAGCCAACGGTTGCTAATTCATCAGTAGGTGGGAGGAAGAAGGTTCCACAGCTGATGATCGTCCAACTGAATCCAGTCCTGCAGTTGGTTGGCTCCTGATCGACCTGCGTCTGCTGGTTGCTGAGAACGGTCAGGCGTGTGTTGAGCAGCGGGAGGGAAATTGAGCTTGGCCCGAGCGGCGCCACGGAACTCGATGGCAGCAAGGTCGTACGCCCGGGCTGCCTCCTCCGCCGTCTCGAACGTCCCCAGCCACTTCCTAACGGCCCTCCGCGGGTCCCGGATCTCCGCGGCCCATTTCCCCCACGGCCTCTGCCTTACGCCTCTGTACTTGTTCTTCTTCTTCTTCCTTTGTGCTGTCCTCCTCTGTGTACCGTCCTCGATATTGCTGTCTTCTGCTGCTGCTGCTGTTGTTAATGTAGTAGTAGTAGTAAAGAAGTCGCAGCCGAGGCAGCCTTCGATACCGCATTGGGAGCAAGTTTCGACGGCGGAGGGGACATTCGCAAGGAGAAGTACAGCAGTGGAAGATTGATCAAGCGGACCGTGGCGGCCGGAGATGACATGTACGAGTGCAGAGACAATGATGGAGGTTTCTTGCTCGCGAGAGAGGAGTCGGGTTTGCAATGAAGTCTCTCCTCCTCCTCTAGTCTTGTTGCTTTCATGGGTGTTTGTGGAGGGATGTGGATGAAGAAGAAAGGATTGTTGCTTTGGAACCATAGCGTGCAGTGAGTGTTGGGTTTTGAGTAGAGCTCTAGAGTGAGTGAGTTGGGCGCGCGCGCTATATATATAGGAAGGCAAAATTGTACGCGGAACCGAAGCGCTTCCGCATTCTTTAACTCGTTATTGGCGACCGAGAAAAGTAAGATTTTGCCATTTTGGACGCTACTGAAGAGCTGGCAATTTCAGGTGTGTTGACCACAGAGAGTTCTACCGCGTGTGGAACGCTACTGATGATGAGCTATTATAATATGCGTGACAAGTGACATCAAGTCTGTTGTGATTTATATGTGACTGCTATGTGACACAGAGTCATAAAACAATATCTTGCTTACGTGGCAAAGATTATATTTCCAAAACAAAAAGTAATGAGATAGAAAACATTTCTCCTGATTACTTTGCTTGTGTGGAATTTAAATAGTTGAAATTTTTTTGTTAAATAAGTGGCAGGAAGGGCCCGCTAAAATAAAAACCTAACCAAAAGATAAAACCCTATTTGAGTATATATATAGAGAAAACGAAACGGTCTGTGACAAGAAGAGAAGAAATATATAAGAAGATTAGGTCACTTGCAAAGAGGAGATCGAGGGTCGATTGAGTTGGAAGGTCTGAGATATTCCAAAGGTAAGTTCTATACTTCTTCAACCTCCGCTTCCAACCAACAACTTTTTTTTTTCCTCCAACCTCCTCTATTCTCTATTTTCTGTTTTCGTCCTCTATTCTCTATTTCTATAACCAAAACCTGTTGTCAAGTACCCAAAATTGCATCAAATACCCAAAATTGTATTCTTATATTATTTTTTTTATAAGATATTAAATTCTTGGTTGTTGAATAGCTAGTCACATATCACCTAGGTTGATAAATTTATCTCGTATTATGAAGTTTATTAAGAGGTTCTTGCAAAAATTCACACATATCCAAAACCAAAACTTCTTAATTTCTTTCACCAAGGGGCTTCAAACATGTCAAAGACATCATGGTATAGTAAAGAATTCAACTAAGAAGTGTGCAGATTATAAATATGAAACCCTTTCTTAAGTTTTATTTTTGTAACTCATAATCCTAGATAGATTTTGAGAAGTTTACACAGATTAAAAAAAAACTACTTGAAATTGTGTTTGGCTTTACTTTACTATTAATGGCCTATTTGCATAAAACATCACATGTTTATAGTACACGTCCAGTACATGTCTGAGTCTCTTAGTTTAGTATATAATTTTTTAACTTCATGTAAACTACTTTTTTTTTCTATCTTTATTCTCATGTTTTTTTGAATCCACATTTTGGGTTGTTCAATTTAGTGTTGTTCATTTGTCATATCATTTTTTGTAGGTATATTTCAAGTAATATTCAATGGATTCGCAAGAGGATCACGTCTTGGAATCTCAACAATCTAACAATGAGAATGTACTTAAATGTGTTTAGGGATTCCCCCTCCTAACAACCTTAATGTCGCTTTAGCTAACTATGTACAAGCCCATATTCTTAATCCAGAACGTTTTTTATGTTCAAACCAATTCAACACATCACAATTTCAAATTCACCCCAATTGTGACTTAAATCAAGTGACTGCCCCATACCCACCTATTGCTTATCACCTATATGGATATATTTTTTTCCAAGGTCTTTTTAATGTTCCAATTCCTTATGTTGTCAAGCTTCCAACATTTCAAAGAGATCCAAAAAGAAGGAAAATGTATCAAAAAATTCAAAAAAAAAATCACAGTCCACCCAATCTGGTGGTAGCTATCGACATTAGACAATTGAAGAAGATGTAGCACTAACAGAAGCCTATCTTTATATCAACATTGATTCAATTTTGGCCGGAGAAGAACCAAAGTTGTCCAAAATTATGGGATCGAGTTTTCAAGGTTTAGAGGGAACACATGGGGATGTACGATGAGAAACAGAGATGAAATAACTTATCATGTCATTGTAACACAATACAAATAGCGGTTGGAAAGTTCCACTCGTTACATTGTTCATGGCAACCAATGGAAAATTCAAAGTATCAGAAACCATGCGCCCCCTGAATATGGCGTAATACAAACCCTATGCCTAACTGAGCATGCACCCATAAAACAACTGAAGGGTTATGCACCTAGATCTAGATGTGCCAAAGCTACAACTATGCCTGTGAAGTCATACGCCTAAGTACCCCATTTAACTCAGGGCATTTAAAGCCTCACTGACAGCAGTGCTAGCTATCAGCCAAACGTTTGGAATTTTTTGCATCATGCGCCCCGCGGTGCACGTAGACCATGGAAAACAACAATACAACTGTAATACCAAGCGTAGAACTGAAAAGTCTTGGTGTAGCAGAGCTATGCTTAATACAGCCAAAAAGCTTTGAAGTACGAGCTGACAGCTTACATCAGCATAATGATTAAAGTCTTGTCAGAGTCAGCTGAGTAGCACCACATGGATAACAAGTGACAGAACTCCCCCACGCCAAGGCATTCCACACGCCAAAGATCATTCACACGTAGGGACTCACCATACGCCTAAAATTCAATCCACCTAGCATACGTTCCTCCGTAGCGTAGCGATCTATTCTGTTCTAACAGATCGAGAACTTTGAGCCATGTGCATGTGCCACGTGTCATTGACTCAGTCATACCTATAAACGGCCTCTAACAGTCCTAGATCTTAGCAACTGTCCAAATCCTAACTTCGGCTACGTGGAAATCGGTTGTGCCACATGTACACAGTTGCAAGTACATCATGTTCAGAGATACCACGTGTCAGCTCCTCCGTAGTCCACAATGCAGTTGCAACATAATTTTGCTACAAGTTGTGCATGAAAGTGGATCTGTCCCACAACTTCCACCAATGACCTGGACGTATCTCATATGCTAGAATCGGGTCAAAGAGCTCACTATTCACATACATACCCATGCTTCCAGCTTGGCAGCTTGCATGAAGTGGGTGTAAATGTGAATCTCTCTTTGCATGATTTGCGTGACATGATTAGTCATAAATACAAAGTGAAGGAGACAGCTGTTACGTACAATGTGCCTACTTTCGGGCATACTTGCACCAACATTATCATTAACTGCTGCTATAGCAAAATAGTAGCGCCTCCACTAACAAGTGTCACGACCCGTACCCTAGAGTAAGGGTACGAGAACGTTACAACGCCCAGCCTACGCCGCAGTGTCGGCGGTAGAACGCTGTCCTAGGTCTCATGCATTTAACAGTATAAGGCTAAGCAGTTTATACCCCCCGAATGGGGGTGACATAGCAGATACAGTCTCAATCACAACTAAGGTAGAGCAAGATAAAAGATAGGTAAAACATGAAATCCGAAAGAGATACAGCAGATAGAAGCCTAAGTGTCTAAGATACACAAACCCAGAAATACATCTCAAAGCTCAAATACAGTAATCCATAAAATAAATACAACTCCAGACAACTAAAAATAGCTAACTAAACAACCTCTAATGTGTCTCCTCTAGGCTAGCAGGCAACCTCCAGGCTATCTGTAAAATTTATCAACAGGTCCAGTCAAGACAGGAGCGAGCACAATACATCTCAACAAGTCATAACAGGAAAGAAAATATAATCATGCTAGAGAATAAAATACAGGATCTGAAGAAATAGCATAATGTAAAAGAGAGACTGTAAGTAAATATCTATGATATATATAAAGAGAGACAGTGCTAGTGGTTCAGAGTACTGGATAAACATGTGAATGACAAAGGACTGATTCATGATTACACTACTTGGAATTGATTCATGATTACACTACTTGGATTTATTCACATGTTCATTTATACTCCCCCATCCCCAATCATTACACAAGGATCCATTCAAGTTACGTTAAGATTCATGATTATACTACGTTGCCCATAAAGGGTGATTCATGAATTGATTCGTGAAGGCTCGGTGATCATGAGGGTACATGAGTCACTAGCTGATTTTCGAAGATTCATGATGATAGAAGCATATGATACGTGATGTAAGTGAAACACACATGACAAAAGTATCTGATGCTCCCGAGAGGAATAACATCTCATGAAGGGATCCATATAGTACCAATCCGTGTTACCAACGTGTCAGCATCAAGTAAGATAGTCTAAAGCAGGAAATATAATCCTAAACATGATATGAAATGATAAGAATATACTCGCCTGATAACTGAATGTCCGAAGAGGGTGTAATGCCTGAGGAGAGGTGTTTGTCTCCTAATCAGAGCAACACAAGTTACAACATGTCTAAAATAAGAAAATAGACTGCTACAATGCATCTACATGCTGTCTAGGTCAAACTAGGCTAAAGTCAACACTTGGTTAACTCTAGTCAACTAGACTAGTCAAACTAGGTCAAACCTAAACCAAAGAAGTCTATACTAGTCTAACTAGTCTACTCTAGGCCTAATTAAGACTAAACAAGTCTAACTAAACTCTCACTAGGCAAACAGAAACATAATAGGCTAAGAGCCCTAGGCTACAGGCTATATCAGTGTCACGACCCGTACCCTAGAGTTAGGGCACGAGACGTGGGTACGTCCAGCCTACGCCGCAGTGTCGGCGGTAGAACGCTGTCCTAGGTCACAACATCTTGCAATATAAAGCTTAAAAGTTTATACTCCCCGAATTGGGGTGACATGATAAAAGTAGACTCAATCACAACTAAGGAAGAAGAAGCACGATATGATATAAAACTCAAGAAAAAACAGATGATAACATAGCTGATAGATAGATAAATGAAACTGCTGAAATAAAAGAAAATCCCAAGTACATCAGAGAGTCTAAGTGTCTAAGATAAATACATAATCCCATAATCAAATATATACAATCATCCATGACATACTGTAAATGAAAATATCCTAGTCTAAGGGTGTGTCATCCACAGCTAGTGGGGCCTGCTGATGGTCCAGGTCCAACATCTCATCTAAGGTGGCACCGTAATAGGTATCCACACCAGCCTCCTTCTCGTCCTCTGTAATATTTTCAACAGGTCCAGTCAGGACAGGAGCGAGCATAATACATCTCAACAAGTCATAGCAGGAAAGAAAATATAATCATGCTAGAGAATAAAATACAGGATCTAAAGAAATAGCATAATGTAAAAAGAGAGACTGTAAGCAAATATCTATGATATATATATAAAGAGAGACAGTGCTAGTGATGTAGAGTACAGACGAACATGTGAATGGCTTAGGACTGATTCATGACTACACTAAGAGTGATTCATGACTACACTACTTTGGATATTTATTCACATGACCATTTATACTCCCCCGTACCCCAATGAATACACAAGGATCCATTCAAGTTACGTTAAGATTCATGATTATACTACGTTGCCCATAAAGGGTGATTTATGAATTGATTCGTGAAGGCTCGGTGATCATGAGGGTACATGAGTCACTAGCTGATTCCCGAAGATTTATGATGATAGAAGCATATGATACGTGATGTAAGTGAAACACACATGACAAAAGTATCTGATGCTCCCGAGAGGGATAACATCTCATGAAGGGATCCATATAGTACCAATCCGTGTTCCAACGTGTCAGCATCAAGTAAGATAGTCTAAAGCATGAAATATAATCCTAAATATGATATGAAATGATCAGAGAATATACTCGCCTGGTATCTGAGTGTCCAACTGAAAAGTACTGTCCGAGGAGTGGTGTCTGGCTCCTATTCAGAACAGCACAAGTCACAACAAGTCCAGAATGGTAAATTGAAGCACTACTATGCATTCTACAAGAATCTAAGTCAATCTAGGCCAAAGTCAACTCTTGGTCAACTCTGGTCAACCCTAGAAGTCAAACTAGGTCAACTATGGTCAAACAAGTCCACACTAGGTCAAACTAGTCTACACAAGCCTAATCTAGACTTACTAGCTAAGCAAACACAACCATAGGCCATAGGCTAATAGACTAGGCCATGGGCCAATAGGCAAAACCATATTCAGTTCTATCTCTAAATAACACATATGTAAACATACCATACAAGCTAATATAGGGTACTTAATATATATATATATAGGCTCATAATCATCTATTAGGTACATACATACTATGACAATATATATATATATATATATATATATATATATATATATATATATATATATATATATATATATATATATTTATATATATATATATATATATATATATATATATATATATATATATATATATATATATATATATATATATATTGATACACACACACATGTGTTATATGATATAACCATAACATTTAAACCTATAGGCTATATGTGTATTTTATACTACCATATATGTTAATACATAAGAGTATATACAAAGCATAGAGAGGGGGGCACTCAAGTGCTCATGTGCACATGTGTATGTGTGTGTGAGAGCATGTGTGTGCAACTTGTGTGTGTGAGTGACTTGTGTGGGTGTGTGACAGTGGAGTGAGGCAAAACAGTGAGGAAGAGGACAAGTGTGTGAGTGTGGACTGTTACAAAGTGACAGTGATAGGTCGTAGACTGAAACTTGTGTGTGTGACATTAGTGATACATGTGTATGTGTGAGTGGTAGGCTAGAGTGAATGTGTGTGTGTGTGTGTTACAGTAAAACATGGCCCAACAGTACCTACTGCTATCAGCTCCTAACCACCAACCCAGTTCAGAAATGAAATGAAAGAAAACCCCAAAACTCAGTATCAACCCACTGTTATCTGTCCAGAACAGTCCCATATCCTATTTCCAGATTTTGGACTCCAAACACAACAAATCAACCCCCAAATTGCCATATAAGTAGAATATATATAGAAGAACTATTTTAGGCTGTAAACATGCAATTAGGAGTATTACATTGGATAAAAATAGTGGCCAAAGTTTATTTTCAAATCTGGAAAAAAAACAGAAAATAGGATTTGATACACAGTTTGTAGGAAAAATAGGAATTGAGTTTTTAAACATCAAATCTAATCTAAAATACCCAAATCAAGGTTGGTAACATATAAACACAATACACACGTGTCACACAAGTGATTTGTGTCCACAAAAGTGGACACAAACGTGTCCATTCAAATCGAAATACAAAACAGGAAAAATCGAGACACAGAGACTGGACAATCTCGTGCGGGTATGCACGCGTGTCGTGCAACCGACACACGCCATCCCAGGCCTCGTGCTCGTGTCCCCACCTAGTCTAGGTCTAGGTGCTCATGTCTAAGTGTCTGCATTGTGTCCTCACGTGTCGTGTCCTAAGTACTAGAGCCGTATCTGTGGCTAAATGCACACTGTGCGCAGAACAGTGCATCCCCGTGCGTGGCTGATTTCTTCCCAATCCGACCATACAATCTCGTGAAACTTGGGGAGCGTGATGACAGAAGGTGCCCCAAGCTCCCTACGAAGTTTCGTGTCAGGACGCGCCGTGTCGTGTCCTGTAGGGACCCCGATAGGCAGGGGATCCGCCAGACCGCGCACGAGCATGTCAAATCCGTGTGCACACGTGTCCAAACGACACGACACGTGCACGAATCAATCCCAGTGCACAAGAAATGGATAAACGACACCAAAACACAAATTTCCATTCACAAACATTTCAAAAATAACACGAAAAGTTCCACTGTGGCATTTCCACAAACACGTTGAATGGCGCACTGATACGTGTCCAGTTTGGACATGAAAGGACACGAAAACTTAGGGTTTCCTATTCCTACTGTTAGGTTAGGTCTAGGGCTCCCTAATGATGCAAAAATCTCAGGATTCTATGGTGTGGATAGAGAGTTACCTAAGAGTACCCCAAGCCTCAAAAAGCTCCACAAAGAGGTGCTCCTCTTGATGGCCAAACTCCTCCAAATTGATAGAAAACTGAGAACAACCAATTCCAACAGCAAGAAAACAATAATTAGAACCTATTGCAATTTTTTTGGATTAAAAAGGAGAAAAAATGGATTTTCTAGGGATTTTTGAACATGGAGACTCACCTCTTTCTTCTCTTGTAATAAATTCCTAAAGAAGAGGCTAGACCTAGATTTTAGGAGAGATTATATAGTGGGGAAATCCCTAGGTTGGCTGGACAAAATGTTATGGTTAGGGTTTAGACACTTGACTAATGGGCTTTGGGCTTATTTGGCTAACTATTGATTTATTGGTTAATCACAAGTCATGGCTTATGACTTAAAACTCTACTTAAGTCAAATAACCATACTATTAGTCAACTCTAGTCTAACTAGGGTGGCATGACCTAATCAAGACCAAACTCAACTGGGGTTAGCTCCTAGGTTAGTCTACCATGGTCATTGCTAGTCAAAGTCAACCTAGTCAACCCTCATCCCAACAATTCCAAAATAAATTCTAAAAATTCTCATAAATTCAAATAAATTATAATAAATTTAAATTACCCCAAAAATGCCAAATATACCCTCAAACTAGAAATGTGGTAGTGACAATCATGCCTAAGCTAAACCACAAACACATATACACATAACAATATATATATATAATATATTGTAGTACACTCATAACATATAGGCTACCTATATGTACAACCTACATATATATATATGCATCACTATTCACATATTCATATACATAGATATATATAGGAAAGCTATATATATAGGCACATACATATATATATATATATATATATATATATATATATATATATATATATATATATATATATATATATAGAGAAAGAGAGGTAAAAGAGTAAGTGAGTATGTGTGTGTTTGGCATGTGTGTGAAATGATATGTGTTAATATTCTAAAATTTAGTGATAGGTAGGTGTATGTGACATGGGATACATGATGTCAAAGGGTGTATGAATGCATGTGTGTAAAAGGTTATAGGTTAACTCAGTTTATAGAAATACATACATACATACATACTTACCTTGTATACATGCATACATACATATCATGTATATTACATTTACATGATACATATATGTATACTTGTATTATATTATACTTACATTCATGCATATTAGATACTTGTATTTATATTAACATATTGCAAACATTCATTTCATTCATGCATCTATGCATTACCTACATATTTTATACATATGCATACATTGTATATTCATATCATTTCATACATTAACATAGAAACATACAAACATGCACACATCATATATTTCATACCTTGTATTACCTTACGTATCATGTTATATATTATCATTCATTCCTTTTATGTATTACATTATCTTTAAGTTGAGTACATCATATATGGATACAATACATTATCTTGCATGCTTGCATTCATATATTACATTCTATATTACCTATATACATGTATTTCCTCCATTCATTCATGCTTGCATCATATACTCTACAATACCATACATGTTATCATTATATATTGCATTACAATATTTATATATTATGCATTCATATCTATCATTACATATATATCTTCATGCATACATTGTATATCATTCTTTCATTCACGCATTGCTTATATGCATTATATTAATTGCATTCCTACATGCCTGCATTCAACCTTATATATACATTAATGTAAAGAGAATATATATCATATATATATCATTTCATTCATCTAACATATCATGCATTACATACTCTATATTCATTTAATATCCATACTACATAGGCTCATTGGTTACACAAAATGCATATATCGTATAGTCACTCTTCTACTTAAAACCAATACTGTACCAATTGGGCATTCACTAAATTCTAGGATTAAAGTATGTCGTAGCCCTTTGTGTTAGCTTTCCGAAACTTTAAACGGATCGCATTTTCGTGTCCGGAAGCTCCCGAAATCGTAAAAATACCGAAACACGTTCGTCTTTCGTACAGCTGACACTCAAATAATTCTACAGAACGTTATAGAAAGAATTTGGCTTATTAAAATATATATTTGGAAAGCTAACTTCGATACGGTTCTTTTAAAAAAATGGGAGATAAATCGTAGTTATAAGCTAAAAGTTATGACATTTCTAAGTTGCTTTGGTTAATAAAAACGTGGATGAAAATTATGACGGATTTGACAAAAGTACACATGTAGGCCAAGATACTTAGATACAAACATAGGTATCCAAACGAAACTCATTCTAACCATCCTAACTAAGATCAATCCACTCTCTAACCATGATAAAACTAAATTTAAATATCTATTTAAACTATTACAATACATACATACACATGGGGTGTCCTAATTTGGGATCTATCAAGTAGGACACAAGATACATATCTAAAATCCTCAAGAGAGCTCCAAATGGCCTCAAATTTGAATCTAAATGGGACACATGCATGAGGATGGATCCTACGGATTTAAAACTAATTTATATGCAAAGGAAAACGATTTAGAGGATGGGTTTTACCTATTGGGAGTGGAATCCCAATGAAATTATTTAGGACACGGCTCCGATACGAAGATCCCTCAAAGTGGACACTCCTCCTTGCACTCCTCTTCCAATCCTTGGTAGCACCCTTCCCTTGGAGAATGGGAATGATTGAGGGAAGGTTTGGTGAAGGAATGATTTGATTTGGAGATCAAATCAATGGAAAGGCTCTCTAAAATTGGGGAAGAACAAAAGGAAAGTAAAAGAGGCAAGATTGTAATGAATGGAATAAATTATTCTCTCCTAAAGGTGGCTGCCATAAAGAGTCCATTAGAGCTAATGGGAAATGTCCTAATTGCCCCCTCTCTAGTCTCATATGGTTAAGTCTAGACTAGGTTCAAGTTTGGGGTCAAAATGATCTAGTTTTGAGTCTCTAACTTAACCATTCTAACATATAAAAATTAGTTTAATTAACTAACTTAATGTTGGGTCTTGTGAGCCATGCTTAACTTAATATTGGGTCCCATCTAGAGTTCAAGCTACCCGGATCACAATACAAGTCGGAACGAGACGAAACTCAAACCCGACTAAACAAATCCAATAAAAACAATATTAAAAATATAAAATTTTTCCAAAATATTAAAATATAAAAAATGACCAAAATTATAATTCATCAATTTAAATATTATTAAAATAATCTAAAATTCACCAATTAATCAAAATCCTAAATAATTTAAAAGTCACAAAAAGACCAAAATACCCTTAGCCTAAAAAGTTGTAAATAGTCATTCTAATCACATGGTTAGGTCCCCATGGTTAGTCTCTAAGCTTAGCAAAACTAGGAATTAACTAGTTAACCATCAAAATCATAATTCAATATTTTAAATAGTTTTAAATTGATTAAAAAATTACCAAAAATCACAACATGAGTTAAATCTTATTATCGATTAATCAAAATTATAAAAGTTTAAAATTACCCTCATTTTAGAAAAGTGGGTGTTACAAGTCTACCCTCCTTAGAAAAATTTCGTTATCGAAATTAAGATGATCGTACTTTTTCTAGAGTCTCGTCCCCAACAATCATGGTCTCAGAACTTACCTAAATCATATGATTAAAAGGATGGCATACAGGGTCATGGCATATGGTGGTAGTGAGAGTCTCATCTAGGTATACTAGTCATGCTAACCAAAAGGGTCATAGGGTATCAAACATACAAGCAATCGGAGGTGTTAAACTGGAAAAGATACAGAAATAACAAATCATCAAAACTGTAAGGTAGTCTACCATCCTATATAAAAACTGGTACTTATCAGAAAATAAAATAAGATAACTACCAATTATCTATAAAGGAGTACTATTCAAAGAAAAAATTAAAATCAAAAGTTAAAGAATGAAAGTCAATTGCATTGAAATCCAATCACAATATATATATATATATATATATATATATATATATATATATATATATATATATATATATATATATATAGAGAGAGAGAGAGAGAGAGAGAGAGAGAGAGAGCGTTAGAGAGGAAAAAGCTAGCATTATGTAAATGTTATGTGGTTAGTGTGTGTATGGGTGTATGTGGACATGTTCATAGGGTTAGATAGTAAACGTGTGTGTGTGTGTGAAATATACATGAAAGTGTATAAGAGGATTTGGGTTTCAAAATAATAGCTATCAAGTTACACTACTCATGACATATTGGTTAAACAATCTACAATGCACAACCTATTTACTCATAACATGCATGGCAAACCATATATATACATATATCTATATGTATAGAGAGGTAGAGATTTAGTTATGTATCTATATACATTATAACATGTATGCATATATATATATATATATATATATATATATATATATATATATATATATATATATATATATATATATATATATATATATATATATAAACATAACATAGAGATGAAGGGTTAGGTTTACATGGCAGTTGTGAACATTAGTGTACATTAGTGTAGAGTGTTAAGAGTACAGGGGTTATAACTTAAAATGAAGGGTTTAATCATTCAGTTCAGTTTAACATTACATATTAAATCTGAAATTGAACTAAACATTTAAAATCAATGTGATAAATGTTAACATGTATTCAGTTTTAGGATTTTGGAGAAATTCGAACATCAAACCAATCCAATGTTTATCACAACCTAACATGTAAAAATATGAAACCTAACATTATATTCCTACATACAACAATGTATATACCTCAAAATATTACATTTAAAAACGGCAATTTGAACTAATATTTAAAATCCAGTATTAAGGGTTAATATGCACACAGTCTCAGATTTGACAAGTTCAAACACAAAACTCAACCAATTTCTTTAAGAATTGAAACCTTGTGTATAAGATACATGTGCAGTGATGTAAACAAAACTAATAACATAAAATTTATATTTAAATTATGAATTTTAAACTGGAAAAGCAGAGAACCAGTCTCTGATACTGTACTGTATCAGAATATTGGGGTTTTGAGAATTTAAACATCCACAACATATTAATATGCATTTAGATTGGTTGATAATCAAAGTGTAGCATGCATACGTATCAGAAAAAGTGTCTGTGTCCACTATATATATTCTTATGTTCCAATATAAAAATCAAATTCTATATCAAGACCAATATTTAGATTCCTACCAAGATTGCAAAGCAGGTGATTGATGTAATCAAGACAGTTTTATTATTATTATTATTATTTAATACAAGAATAATAGCAAGAAGGAAATAACGATAAAATCTGTTCTGCTTATTTTTTTAAAAGAAGGAACCATTTTGAAATCCAGAGCTAAAATATCAAATCCAAGATAAGGTCTAGCAAAATTATCGATTCATTGTATTAAGAAAAAATTCATAGTAAGAAGTTACACAAAGGTTTATAAAAACAGTTAAAGCTACCCTAAGTTAAATAATGAGAACAAAACAAAACAAACAAATAACAATTCTTTTTTTTCTTTTTTTTGAAGGACTGAAACAAAAGTAGAGAAAACATGTTCAAAAATATTTAAGGTACAATCTGATAATCATATGCGTCTATCCAAAATCAAGGTACTCTAAATCCTCGTCATACTAGTAAGCAAGGCTACGATAATCACAGAGTCCTCGACTTAGGCACATACCTCTAGAATCATGGTATTTAATATTTTTGTGATGCCGCTAGCTTGGCTGCGAAAACCTTAAATTCCTACACCCGAGAAATATATCCAAGTCAGATTATATGTCCTCACCATGCTGGCTAATGTGACTGTAGAAGACTAGATTCCATAACATAGATGACCTAGCCCATATAATTTTATTTTGACAAAAATTAAATTAAATCAACAATGAATACCCAAAAAAAATCAAATTTATCAACGAACATTAAGATTAAAAAATGAACAAAAATCCATCAAGTCATATAAATACAAACTCGGATGCAACAGCTAACATCAAGATTCAAAAATAAACAATCATCATCAAAATCAAATCCAACAACAGAAAGTAAAGATAAATCAAATCAAGGGAAGAAGAGTTTTCAAATCGAAGTTAAAATAAGATTCTCAAGGGTCATCCCAGAAATCTCTCAAGGGATCCTAACTGTGATTGAGTACCTTCAAAATATATCCTAATCCTACTGCAGGCTGTAGTGGTACTCTAGTTCGAATACCACTATACAAACTCGACCTGCATGGGCCACCACTAAAAACATGTCACGACCCGCACCCTAAAGTAAGGGTACGAGAACGTAACAACGCCCAGCCTACGCCGCAGTGTCGGCAGTAGAACGCTGTCCTAGGTCTCATACATTTAACAGTATAAGGCTAAGCAGTTTATACTCCCCGAATGGGGGTGACAAAGCAGATACAGTCTCAATCACAACTAAGGTAGAGCAAGATAAAAGATAGGTAAAACATAAAATCCGAAAGAGATACAGCAGATAGAAGCCTAAGTGTCTAAGATACACAAACCCAGAAATACATCTCAAAGCTCAAATACAGTAATCCATAAAATAAATACAACTCCAGACAACTAAAAATAGCTAACTAAACAACCTCTAATGTGTCTCCTCTAGGCTAGCAGGGAACCTCCAAGCTATCTGTAAAATTTATCAACAGGTCCAGTCAGGACAGGAGCGAGCACAATACATCTCAACAAGTCATAACAGGAAAGGAAATGTAATCATGCTAGAGAATAAAATACAGGATATGAAGAAATAGCATAATGTAAAAGAGAGACTGTAAGTAAATATCTATGATATATATAAAGAGAGACAGTGCTAGTGATTCAGAGTACTGGATAAACATGTGAATGGCTAAGGACTGATTCATGATTACACTACTTGTAATTGATTCATGATTACACTACTTGGATTTATTCACATGTTCATTTATACTCCCCCATCCCCAATCAATACACAAAGATCCATTCAAGTTAAGTTAAGATTCATGATTATACTACGTTGCCCATAAAGGGTGATTCATGAATTGATTCATGAAGGCTCGGTGATCATGAGGGTACATGAGTCACTAGCTGATTCCCGAAGATTCATGATGATAGAAGCATATGATACGTGATGTAAGTGAAACACATATGACAAAAGTATCTGATGCTTTCGAGAGGGATAACATCTCATGAAGGGATCCATATAGTACCAATCCGTGTTACCAACGTGTCAGCATCAAGTAAGATAGTCTAAAGCAGGAAATATAATCCTAAACATGATATGAAATGATCAGAGAATGTACTCGCCTGATAACTGAATGTCCGAAGAGGGTGTAATGCCTGAGGAGAGGTGTTTGTCTCCTAATCAGAGCAACACAAGTTACAACATGTCTAAAATAAGGAAATAGACTGTTACAATGCATCTACATGTTGTCTAGGTCAAACTAGGCTAAAGTCAACACTTGGTTAACTCTAGTCAACTGGACTAGTCAAACTAGGTCAACTAGGTCAAACCTAAACCAAAGAAGTCTATACTAGTCTAACTAGTCTATTCTAGGCCTAATCAAGACTAAACAAGTCTAACTAAACTCTCACTAGAAAAACAGACATACCATAGGCTAAGAGCCCTAGGCTACAGGCTATATCATGCCTAAGCCAAACCACGAACACATATACACATAACAATATATATATATAATATATTGTAGTACACTCATAACATATAGGCTACCTATATGTACATCCCACATATATATATATATATATATATATATATATATATATATATATATATATATGCATCACTATTCACATATTCATATACATAGATATATATAGGAAAGCTATATATATAGGCACATATATATATATATAGAGAGAAAGAGAGGTAAAAGAGTAAGTGAGTATGTGTGTGTTTGGCATGTGTGTGAAAGAATATGTGTTAATGTTCTAAAATTTAGTGATAGGTAGGTGTATGTGACATGGGATACATGATGTCAAAGGGTGTATGAATGCATGTGTGTAAAAGGTTATAGGTTAACTCAGTTTATAGAAATACATACATACATACTTACCTTGTATACATGCATACATACATATCATGTATATTACATTTACATGATACATACATGTATACTTGTATTATATTATACTTACATTCATGCATATTAGATACTTGTATTTATATTAACATATTACAAACATTCATTTTGCATCTATGCATTACCTATATGTTTTATACATATGCATACATTGTATATTCATATCATTTCATACATTAACATAGAGACATACAAACATGCACACATCATATATTTCATACCTTGTATTACCTTACATATCATGTTATATATTATCATTCATTCCTTTTATATATTACATTATCTTTAAGTTGAATACATCATATATGGATACAATACATTATCTTGCATGCTTGCATTCATATATTACATTCTATATTACCTATATACATGTATTTCCTCCATTCATTCATGCTTGCATCATATACTCTACATTACCATACATGTTATCATTATATATTGCATTACAATATTTATACATTATGCATTCATATCTATCATTACATATATATCTTCATGCATACATATTGTATATCTTTCTTTCATTCACGCATTACTTATATGCATTATATTAATTGCATTCCTACATGCTTGCATTCAACCATATATATACATTAATGTAAAGAGAATATATATCATATATATATCATTTCATTCATCTAACATATCATGCATTACATACTCTATATTTATTTAATATCCATACTACATAGGCTCATAGGTTACACAAAATGCATATATCGTATAGTCACTCTTCTACTTAAAACCAATACTGTACCAATTAGGCATTCACTAAATTCTAGGATTAAAATATGTCGTAGCCCTTTGTGTTAGCTTTTCAAAACTTTAAACGGATCGCATTTTCGTGTCCGGAAGCTCCCAAAATTGTGAAAATACCGAAACACGTTCGTCTTTCGTACAGCTGACACTCAAATAATTCTACAGAACGTTATAGAAAGAATTTGGCTTATTAAAATATATATTTGGAAAGCTAACTTTGATACGGTTCTTTTAAAAAAACGAAAGATAAATCGGAGTTATAAGCTAAAAGTTATGACATCTCTAAGTTGCTTTGGTTAATAAAAACGTGGATGAAAATTATGACGGATTTGACAAAAGAACACATATAGGCCAAGATACTTAGATACAAATATAGGTATCCAAATGAAACTCATTCTAACCATCCTAACTAAGATCAATCCACTCTCTAACCATTATAAAACTAAATTTAAGTATCTATTTAAACTATTATCATATATACATACACATGGGGTGTCCTAATTTGGGATCTATCAAGTAGGACACAAGATACATATCTAAAATCCTTAAGAGAGCTCCAAATGGCCTCAAATTTGAATCTAAATGGGACACATGCATGAGGATGGATCCTACGGATTCAAAACTAATTTATATGCAAAGAAAATTGATTTAGAGGATGGGTTTTACCTATTGGGAGTGGAATCCCAATAAAATCCTTTAGGACACGGCTCCGATACGAAGATCCCTCAAAGTGGACACTCCTCCTTGCACTCCTCTTCCAATCCATGGTATCACCCTTCCCTTGGAGAATAGGAATGATTGAGGGAAGGTTTGGTGAAGGAATGATTTGATTTGGAGATCAAATCAATGGGAAGGCTCTCTAAAATTGGGAAAGAACAAAAGGAAAATAAAAGAGGCAAGATTGTAATGAATGAAACGAATCATTCTCTTCTAAAGGTGGCTGCCATAAAGAGTCTATTAGGGCTAATGGGAAATGTCCTAATTGCCCCTCTCTAGTCTCATATGGTTAAGTCTAGACTAGGGTCAAGTTTGGGGTCAAAATGATCTAGTTTTGAGTCTCTAACTTAACCATTCTAACATGATAAAAATTAGTTTAATTAACTAACTTAATGTTGGGTCTTGTGAGCCATGCTTAACTTAATATTGGGTCCCATCTAGAGTTCAAGCTACCCGGGTCACAATACAAGTCGGAACGAGACGAAACTCAAACCCGACTAAACAAATCCAATAAAAATAATATTAAAAATATAAAATTTTCCCAAAATATTAAAATATGAAAAATGACCAAAATCATAATACATCAATTTAAATATTATTAAAATAATCTAAAATTCACCAATTAATCAAAATCCTAAATAATTCAAAAGTTACAAAATGACCAAAATACCCTTAGCCTAAAAAGTTGTAAATAGTCATTCTAATCACATGGTTAGGTCCCCATGGTTAGTCTCTAAGCTTAGCAAAACTAGGAATTAACTAGTTAACCATCAAAATCATAATTCAATATTTTAAATAGTTTTAAATTGATTAAAAAATTACCAAAAATCACAACATGAGTTAAATCTTATTATCGATTAATCAAAATTATAAAAGTTCAAAATTACACTCATTTTAGAAAAGTGGGTGTTACAACAAGACAGCCCGTATTCCAACGACTACAACCAGTACAACCGATCCGACAACGTCTTAGAAAAAGGGTGTCGATATAAGACGAGAAAGAACTTCATGTTGCCTCGTGCTCTGCTACATAGAATTCACCTTCCCTGAAGAAGAGTTCCAAGTCCAATAATCCTCCGGTCTCGGCTAATGCATCAAAAAGTCGGCTTGAGGCAACAAGTTAGCAGGGCCTAATACTGGGGTATTTCAGCACACCCGTTCAAAGACTAAGTCTTCCTCAGGGGAGGCTGCTATTTCATTGACAGCACATGCTGGGGGTAGCAAGTCCCCAATGGTTTATAATAATCCTTCGTTCTAACAAAACGAAGTTTCTCAGGAAACTGACACTGATACATCTAGGGGTGTATATTCTCAACAAGTTGGGGGTAGCTATCCCCTGGATTTCGAGGACGACGCCAATATGCCCATCTTCTTCCAAGATAGTGAGGCTCAAGGGTCTGAGGTTGAGAGAGAAAGGTCCATCGTGCCGTCCACTTTCTCTCATTTGATGTCGTCGTACATGATCAGAGATGGCAAAGGAGGAAGTAGTGATGGGTCAAATCATCAGCAACGTATAGAGATCCTTGAAGCAGGTCTCCAGACGTTGAGTGAGTCCATACAAGTCCTGACCCAGGTAGTTTTGGAGCTCAAGGATAGATTGCCACCAAGAGCCGCCGCTTCAACAAACCAGGATCTAGGGACTAATGGAGAATCTAACGCACCTTTCCAGGCTCCTCCTACGACCGACAACAGTACTTTAGCATGGTCGTCTGCCCCACCAGTGTCGGATGACATACATGAAACTCTTAGGGAGTTGCAGGCTCACTTTAATACAAAGGAAAAATGGGAAGTACTCCCAGAACTTGGAATTCGACAACCATATATGGTTTACCCTCCAAGTACAAACTATAGTCCTTAACCCCGTTCGATGGGAAGGAGTCTCCATGTTGATTTTTTACATACTTTGCCTCCAAGGATGACGCCTTGCTCACAAATCTTCTTATCGGAACATTGCAGGGAGTGGCCTATGAATAGTTCTGTAGCCTTCCTGACAACTATATTTCTTCATTTGAGGACCTCAAGCATCTCTTTTTTTTACAATTTTATAAAGGAGGGATGGATATGACAATGTCCTCCCTCATGAACATTGCCCAGAAGGAAAAGAAGTTGGTCAGTGCCTACATTGAATGCTTTCGTCAGGCATCCTTGAGGCTTTCTTCTGGCACCCGAGCCGGTATTGATGGACGCATGTCGCAAAAACGTGTTCCTAGCGATCAAGTTGTGGACCAACTCTACTCAGTGCACGAAGAAGACGACATTCATTATTAGTGTTTATAGTGCTGAAAAGAGTGTCAGGGAGGCACGCTTGCAGGGGTAAACTTCCCTACTCTTGACGATAAGAAAAAATGCCCCTTTGGCAACAACTCTATTAAAAGCAGTCGAGATGGAAAAGAGAAGCAAGTCCTGACCATCAATATTTCTAAGGGTTCATCGTCGTTGAACCAAAAGACGACAGGGGCAGCAAGGTCGATGGGAAATTATTCCTTCAACGATGACGACATGATGGAGCTCTTCAATGTGCTGATGAAGGGCGATAAGCTCCAGCTTCCTTCCGCCAAATGTCCTAACGAGGTGGACAATTCCAAGTACTGTCACTACCATCGATACGTCCACCATCCAACATGCGACTTTATATGTTGAAGAAGAAGATGCAACGACTGATTGACGACTCTCACTCGACTATAAAGACAAGACAGTCATCACAAACATGGTGACCCTCCAGTTTGGTAACTTTATGGCAACGGAGGCCTAAGACAGCGTCACCCCGATTTCCAAGGCGACGATGGAGGACATTAACCTTCCACCATCCTGCGATAATGCCAAGGGGTTGGTTCCCCTTATAACGTCGAAAGACAAGGTTATGTGGGTCAACCCCGATCTAGATTTGGACTTGATGCAGCCGACGACGCATTCGGCTAAGGGAAAGAAGTCCAAGTCGTGTTGTATAGTCTCCATCTCGACCTACGAAGAACGGGTCAACAAGACACAGCCGGGTCTGCCCTACTAGTGAGAAGGCGATCCAGCTCCGATGAAAGATGCATCTTTCCTTACTATGCCTACTGCACTCCATGCTTCGGAGGCAGTCCTTCCTAGCCTCCTATGATGGATAAACAGAAACAAAAGGAGACTCGCTTCGATAAATCACTAAAGAAAGATTCCGTATTCAGGTTAATCAAGCCATAAAACTTTGACATATTGACACAACTTGCCAATACTTCGGCGAGATTGTCACTCTTTGAGATCCTCCATCTCTTTAAAGAGACTTGAAAGGCATTGGAAGAGACATTGCAACATGCTGTCTCCTTCCTCAGTCAGGTTCAGCAGCCTGAAGAAGACCCTGCACCTTGCCTACATTGTTATAGTATGGTTGAAACAATCCCAAACATCACCTTCTCTCAGCAAGACATGATGTTGAAGAACAATAGGCACAATAGACCTTTGTACTATACAGGGTAAAATGGTGCTATCAAAGTGGATTAAATGCATATCGATCTGGGACCTTCTCTCAACATCATCCCCTGGAGCTTTATCTAGACCTTGGGCATACCGATTGACTATCTGTTTGCTTCTAGCACAACTATCAGAGGCTTCAGCACCGACATATGTTGCCCCTTATTCAAGATTCGTCTTAAGTGTCAAATAGGCGACTTGCAAATGGAGGTGACATGTTATGTCATCGATGTTGATGTGTAACTACCTAGATTTTGAAATTCTAGTTTTGAAAATTTTGAACTATTTTATGTGAAGTTATAAAATTCTTTTCTTAAATTTGAAATTCTATTTTTGATATCAAAGTCATTATTTTTAGAATCATTTTTATTGATTTAATTCTAATTTTAATTATTATTATTATCTAATGAATCAGTAAATTTTATCTCATTTTATTATTTAATTTTTATAAGCCTACCAAGTTTATACTTGAATTGTGGGCTAGCTACTCAAATTACCTACCAAGCTTGGGCTTGGATCGTGGGCCAATAGATTTCAGTTTAGAGAGTAATTAATTATTTATTCATCTAAATTGATTGTTTAGTCCTAATTATTGGTTAGTTACTAATTAATAGATTAATTGCTAACTAATGGATTAGTTAGCTTAAGTGAGTGTTATTTATTTCTAATTAAGAATTAGTTACTAATTACCTGATTAGTTATGGATTAGTTAGTGTTAGTGGTTAGTTAGTTAGTAGCCTTCACTAATTGTCATTAGATCTATTACAATTTACTATTGTGCCACTTAGCTTGGAACACACTCCACTCTCTTCCTATAGAATATTAGGGCCCAATATTTTATTATACAAAATTCCTAATCTCTCTTCTCTCTCCTCTCCTGCCACCAGCCTGCTCCGCTGCTCACTGTCCACGCTCCGGCGACCCACCTCGCCGCTAGCTCTATCGCTGACTCCGACCATTCCCAAATGCCACCGCTGCCTCTCTAGATCGAGCCACCAACAAGTCCCCATGACCTCTCCGCTAGCTCCATCGCTAGTTTCGGCCATTCCCGAATGCCACCGCTGCCTCCATACGATGGTATTTCTGATGAGGTCTTGGAGTTCAACGCAGTCAGAGACAATCTCGTTTGGCGAATGTTCTTTGATGGTGCCTCAAAAATAGGCCCCAAAGGCAAAATCATCGCAGGAATATAAGTAGTCCTGGTTACTCCTGAAGGCTTAGTCATCCACCGTGCGTATTCTCTCATAAAGCCATGCACCAATAATGTTG
Source organism: Iris pallida (assembly GCA_029216955.1). Taxonomy (NCBI): domain Eukaryota; kingdom Viridiplantae; phylum Streptophyta; class Magnoliopsida; order Asparagales; family Iridaceae; genus Iris; species Iris pallida. The sequence continues at coordinate 20,318,616 of JANAVB010019799.1, read as the reverse complement.
CTGAATAAAATGCTTTCATCATCGGGCTCCAGCTCGCTAAATAGTTGGGGGTTGTCTACCTTGGGGCCTACGACGACTCGAAACTGATAATCAATCAGGTTCGAGGACAATACGAGGTCCAACATGAGGATCTGATCCTTTATTATTAGGCGACAATAAATATCATCTCTACCTTTACAGGGTGCTTTATAGAGCATGTACCTCAATTGCAAAACGTGGAGGCCGACGCCCTAGCTGGTCTCACCACTTCTCTCACAGCTCCAGTCAGAACCCAGTACTCCGTCACAGTGATGGGTCGGGAGCTGGTTTGCCCAAAAAATAATTTACTCACGTGTCTGAGTTACTCTGTACAGACAGACACTAATGTTGACGTTCGGGATTGGCGATTCCCGTTCATAGACTATGCAGTCTATGGAATCCTACCCGAGGACTCGAAGGAAGCCACTTCTATCAAGAGCCGCTCGCTCCAGTTCTTTTATGACACAACTACCAATATTCTTCATCGTCGTTCATACGATGGAATCCTCCTTCAATGTTTGTCACGACCGGCACCCGCATTTTGGATACGAGTCTGTATCCAAGTCCAGCCTACGCCGTAGTCTCGGCGATAGAACGCTGTCTATAAACTCACAGTCATAGAAGTCTAGAACAATCAAGGTAATCTATATCTCATCCACAGAAGTAAATATACAACCAACTCAAATATGTAACAAATGGATACTGAAGAATTAAAAACTAGAGAATAATATAAAATGAAGTTTCAAGTTATCAAAAATTCAAGTCACATCCGGTGGATACAAATCCATTACTAGTAGACGGAAGTAAAATAGAGACATAAAATAAAATGACTGAATCCATACTATGCTAAATATCAAATAACATCATCAGCTACAGTAGTATTGGGGTCTGGTGCTGGCTCAAACCTGCTCGTCTGCACCTGGATCAACTGCGGCTAAACCTGAAGAGACCATCAGGTCCTCAGGGGACTAGCAAAATACATAAAAACATGCCTATCTAACAGTTTATCATGCATGAAGAGAATCCAGGATATAAGTAGGAAAAACTAAGCAATTAACGATACACGAATATGTGAACAACTACGCATAAATGAACTATTGGAAGAAAACAAATGAACACATTGTAGAAGCATGAAAAAAGCACAGACATATCAAAAGTGCAGGTGGCGTTCTCACTACACATGGCTTCATAAAAGCGCAAGTACCCCAAAAGCGCAGACAGACAACTAAAGTCACACAGATGAACAAAAGTGGTGCATAAATAGTTCTTTATTAAAATCATGCCTACAAAAGATCTATTACAGATTCTTTATGATTACATATAAAGGACTAAAACACCTAAGAAAAGTCTACAAGGTGGTTAATCTTCAGCATGCATGCAACCCCCCAGATGTGCAATACTGTCAGAGCGAGCCACTTTCTGAAGCAGCTATTGGCTCGAGTAAGAACTCAGTCCACAGCACAGGGTGTGCCACCGCCATTGAGCAGGGCAGAGCACAACCTTTGGCTCTTCAGATTGGTAATCAATCCACCCGAAAGCTTGGATCTCGAAGTCCTCCAAGATGTTGTTCAGGTTCAAACTCCTTACGCCAAACGCTCAAGTGCATCTCAAAACTCAGCAACAATTCTTCTATAAAGACAACTTCTTTTGAAGAAGGGATCCACAACCAACAGTCGACTTATGCATGGCCAACGGTCGTTTGAAGCTAAATCGGGATCGAGCATGACGATGGGAATATTAAGAGACAGAAGAGACAACCCTTCAGAAAAGCTTCCCTTATATAGGGTGAGCGTGGTCCAACCCACATGCCACGTGGTCGTCAGTCAAAGACTCCCAAATTAATGGGATGAACCTAAGACTCAACACAATGAATCTCATTTAGTAGGTTCATTCGACTGAATTCTAGGATACAGACTTCTTGAATTCTCCAAAGGACGGCAGTAATTGAAGAAGAGGATGACCGAATCGTCCATCAAAAGGGCAGTCATTAATTGCTCTTATGACTTCGACAGAAACTAGCTCATTCGACTCAGAAGTGTAGCCAGTTCATTCCTTCCACTGTGCCCCCACTTCAACTCAGAAGTGTAGTACCCTCCATCCCATCCAAAAGTGCAACCCGTTCAAAGGCTCCTTCATCTGACACTTTGTTGTCCAAACCACAAGTCCACTCATCGCTCTAAAGTTGCAGTGACTTCGTTACCCAAAGCACAAGTGTCACGACCCGTACCCTAGAGTAAGGGCACGAGACGTGGGTACGTCCAGCCTACGCCGCAGTGTCGGCGGTAGAACGCTGTCCTAGGTCAACAATCATCTAGCAATATATCTCTAAACAGTTCATACTCCCCGAATGGGGGTGACATAGCAGTAATAACTCAATCACAACTAAGGAAGAGATAGTACGATATGAAATAGAACTCAAGGAAATAAATAGATGAAAAGTAGTCTAAGATAAATCCCAGCAAAAATCCAGAAGTACATGGTCTCAGATACAGAATGAAAGAATATATACAACTCTGAACTCCAATAAAGTCTAGCTAAAACATGCCACAAGACTACATAAAAGATGATAAGCCTAACTAATCTAGTCTAGGCAATCGGGGTATATCCTCAGCTAGAGCTGGATCCTCCTGAGAGTCCAGCTCGTAGGTGTCATCTAAGGCTGCCCCGTAGTAAGTATCCAGACCAGCCTCCTCCTCGTCCTCTGTAATATTTTCAACAGGTCCAGTCAGGACAGGAGCGAGTACAGTACATCTCAACAGTTCATAGCAGATTAGAAAATATAATCATGCAGTAAAGTAAGATATAGGTGCTGAAGAATACAGTATATAAACAGAGAGAAAGAACTGTAATAGAAATATCTATTATAAGTAAGGAACTAACAGTGGCTAGTGAGTCAGAGTACAGGATAGCACATATGAACGGGACAGATTTGTACATGATCTAAACTAAAGAGTTGTACATGATCTACACTACTATAAAATTGTTCACATGACTACTCGTACTCCCCCGTTCCCCAATTAATACACAAGGATCTAAGCAGGTTATGTTATTGTACAAGATATCACATGGGGCCCTTGAAAGGGTGCACATGATAGTATACATGAAGGCTCTGTGAACATGAGAGTACATGGTTCACAAGAGTGTACATGTATGGTGAAAGCACAGGAGTACATGATGAAAGTGAAACGCACATGACACAATATACCCGATGCTCCCGAGGGGGATAACATCGCATGAAGAGATCCGTATAGTACTAATCCATGATAATGTCGTGACAGCACAAGTAAAGTAATTTAATGCAGGAAATAATTCTAAGCAGGATATAAAATGATCAGAGAATATACTCGCCTGTATCTGAGTGTCCAATATGAAACGTACTGTCCGAGGAGTGGTGTCTGGCTCCTAATCAGAACAGCACAAGTCACAACAAGTCTAAAATGGTAAAATGAAGTTCTACTATGCATTCTACATGATTCTAGGTCAATCTAGGCTAAAGTCAACTCTTGGTCAACTCTGGTCAACCCTAGAAGTCAAACTAGGTCAACCAAGTCTAGACTAGGTCAAACTAGTCTATACTAGTCCACATTAGCCTATACTACACAAGTCAAACCAACATCACACTTCCTAGTTTACATCTAGGCCTACACATAACATAGGTATACATATATTACATATATATAGTGAATACACAAGTGTATATATATGAGACATATACACATACTTGTATAACCTATACATCCAAGTAGGTATCCATACTAGATACCCAAAAGATACACAACCCTAATATATATAGATATATATATATATACACATATAGCTCAACCTACATATATATATAGGCAAACATTACATATATTATATATGTATACCTATTATATACATAAACTTAACTATATGAAGACTAGGGAATTTATATATATAGAGAGAGAGGACAGTGTATGTGAGTGTTAGAGTGATAGGGTGTGAAGGAAAAATCTGGAATCAATGTGTGTGTGTATGCAACATGTAACAGGAACTTAGAATAGGCATGTGTGTTAGGGAAAACAAAAGTGTGTGACCATGTGCAGTGCTTAGGTGAGGGGGAGTGTTCAGTTGTGTGCAGGAATAAAAACAGTAAAGAGAGAGAGAGAGTGAAGAAGGTGAGTGTCTACATGTGTTTTAGGCTTAGGTTTCAAACCACCAAGTGACAGTACATGCTTAGCATACATTCAGATTTGAACATAAAATCCCAACAGCCTATACAACACATATAACACATTAAAAGCACTTAACAGCCCCCTCAATGAAACCCAGATTTCCATCATCAATTGAAACAACACAATCTAAAAAAAAATAAGGGAAATCAGTTCATGTATCACAGTTTAGTCCTATAGTTCAAGGCTTCAAAACAATACACAAACCCCACAAAACAACTCCCAAATTGACACATACATAGATCACATATAGGTAAACTACATTAGGTAGTAATTTATGAAAAATCAGTAATTAAATGGGCTAAAATGATTGGCAAAGTTCAACATTAAAATCTGGAAAAAAAAATCAGGAACCGATGTTCAGTTCAGAATTAATATTTCAGGCCATACCTTCTCAATGCCAAACCAAATTTCCCACAACCCAAACGACCCAAAAATCAATACACAATTAGACTACTAATAGGAGAATTATATTTAGAAACTAAACCATCATTTAACAGTATTAATTGGGTTTAAACAGGTGTACAAAATCGTATTCAAAACTGGAATTTCTTAGGAAACAATGTATCAGGAAATTGGGCAATTCGAGAATTCACAAGTCAAAACAATGTAAAATACAAAAACAGAGGTTGGTAGTGTACATACACAACAAATATGTGTCCCACAACCTGTTCGTGTCTACCAAGATGGACACAAACGTGTCCAAACATGAATAACACTAAACAGTGCACACACAGACACTGTGTAGACCACATGCTCGTGCGTGTGTGCACGTGTGTCGTGCACACGACACAGGCCAAACTAGGCCTCGTGCTCGCACACACGTGTACACCTATACTAGGGCTAGGTCTAGGTCAACCTGCACTGTGTCCTAGTGTGTCGTGTCCGACGCTACAACGCCGTATCAGGGGTCGAATACACGTGCGCACTGCACAGGCAAATTCCCGTGCGTCGAGGATTTCTTCCTCGATATGCCACGTAGGCCCACAAATTCTGACACATGGCGTGTCAGTGGGTGCCCCGAGACTCCCCCAAAATCTCGTGTCCAAACACGCAGTGTCGTGTCCTGGGGAGCCCCCGAGTAGCAGGGGATACGTGTGGGCTGTGGTGCTGCCGTGTCCAAGCCACGAATCCGACACGAGCAGACACAAAAATCACATCAGTCCAATGGAAACATGTAAGAAACATAAAAACAATATTTTCCAATCAATTACTTTCTAGAAATTAACCCGAAATGCCCTCAGTGGCATTTCGACAAACACCTAGGCTACAGACCTGATACGTGTCCAAATGGACACGAAACTCAAGATACCCGACACAAAACCTATACTGATACTTAGGGGACTCCTAGGGCTTCCTAATCATGAAGACAAATCAAAATTTCATGGGGATTTGAGAGAGTTACCTAAACTTGAACTTTCAAGAAAAACCCCTCTTTGTGAGCTCCTCTCTTGATGTCCCAATCCAATCAAAACAACCTCAAACTGAGATGAGACCTTAGCAACAGCAAGAATAGTCATATCAGGACCTAATGGAATAAATTAGAAAGAAAAAGAAAGAGGAAAGGAGTTCTAGGGATTAAAATACCATAGGAAACTAACCTTTCTAAAACTTGAGCCTTCCTAAGAAAGAGGCAACCCTAGATTTTAGGAGAGTATAAATATGGTGGTAATCCCAATGCAATAGGTGGCCGACCACATCTCCTAGGGATTAGGGTTTGGTTAATTGTTGGGCTTTGGGCTAAGTTACATAGGCTATGGCTAAGTTGTTTTATTAATAAGGACTCTAAATCATAAGCCATGGCTTATGACTTTCTAATTCCTATTACTAATTAGGTTCTAATGACCAAACCAAAGATTAGGCTAGGTTAGACTAGAGTCATATATCCTCACCAAAATTATACTAACTAGGGTTAGCTCCTAGGTTGGTCTACAAGGGTCAACACTAGTCAAAGTCAACCTAGTCCAAACAATTCCAAAATAATTCCTAAAAATTCCCAAAAATTCTAATAAATTTAAATTACCCCAAAAATGACAAAAAATACCCTCACACTAGAAATTTGGTAGTGACAAATCTACCCTCCTTAAAAGAATTTCGTCCTCGAAATTAAAAGGCAAAATACAACTGATGAGAAGGATAGAAAGCATACCTCACGGTCCAAAAAGATAAGGGTAGCGCTCGCGCATCTCATTCTCCCGCTCCCAGGTAGACTCTCCTGGAGAATGATGCCTCTATGCGACGCGCACCAAGGGTATCACCTGGTTCCTCAGAACCTTCTCCCGTCGATCCAGAATCTCTACTGGCTGCTCTGGATAGCTCAGAGAAGGCCCAACCTCTATCTCTGAATGATCGAGCACATGGCTAGGGTCAGCCACGTACCGTCTCAACTGTGATACATAAAATATGTTGTGGACCCCCACTAGTACAGGCGGCAAGTCTAGCCTGTATGCAACGTCACCGACTCTCCCGCTGATAACGAAAGGGCCGATAAAGTGCAGGCTAAGCTTCCCACCTCCACCAAAATGTATCGACCACGAGTCGGAGATATCCTCAAGAAAACTTGGTCTCCGACCTAATCGCAAGCAAGGTCTCAATTAATTATAATAAACAAACATGATCAAAAATCACAAACAAGGAAACCTAAATCTAATCCTACTCTAATCTGTACCTCAAACTCCAAGGGCCTCCGGTGGCTATCGACCCAGTACCGATGTCTGTCCTGCATCACGCAAAGTCTGTCCCTGTTGAGCTTCACCTTCTCGGCTGCATCAACTACCATCTCTGGCCCAGTAAAGCTCGCTCACCAACATCATCCCAAGATAAGGGTGTACGGCACCTACGCCCGTACAGAGCCTCGAAAGGTGACATCTCAATGCTGGCCTAGAAACTATTGTTGTAGGCAAACTCCACCAAATAAAGATGATCCTCCCAGGAACCTCCAAAGTCCAGGACGCACGTCCGCAGCATATCCTCAAGGGTCTGAATAGTCCGCTCTGACTGTCCGTCCGTCTGGGGGTGGTATGCAGTACTAAACTTGAGCTGAGTTCCCAAGCTGGTCTACAGACTCCTCCAAAAATGGGAAGTAAAACGGCTATCCCGATCTGAGACGATACTGACTGGAACCCCGTGAATCCTGACTATCTGCCGCATATACAACTCTGCCAGCCTCTCTATAGACGTACCCACCTTGAATGGCAAGAAGTGGGCCGATTTGGTCAACCTATCAATGATGACCCAAATTGCGTCTTTCCCTCCTGGTGTGCACGACAATCCTGATACGAAGTCCATAGTGATATGCTTCCATTTCCACTCGGGAATGGACAGCGGCTACAACAATCCACCGGGCCTGTCTCTCTGCCTTAACCTGCTGACATACCAAACACCTAGCCACGAAGCGAGCCACCTTCCGCTTCATTCCTGACCACCAAACATGCTTTCGTAGATCTCGGTACATCTTGTTGGCACCCGGGTGTATAGAGTACTGAGATCTGTGGGCCTCCTGCATAATCTGCTCTCCGAGATCTCTACTGGGCACACATAACCTGGAAACGTGCCTCAAGGCACCATCCTCTGCAAGAGAAAACTCGCCCTCCAGCAATCCTGCTCGAACCTGCTCTCGGAGACACCGCAGAGCAACGTCCTCAAACTGTGCCGACTTGATCCTCTCTACCAAGTCTGACTGAATCTGCATCCCCCATAGCTGCATCTGCACTCCGGGCACGATCACCTCAATCCCAAGGCTCTCTAAGTCGGGAAGCAAATGTCGATCCATGGTCAAACACATAGCTGTCGGATACCTACTCAAGGCATCAGCAACCACGTTGGCCTTTCCCGGGTGATACTGAAGTAGGATGTCAAAATCCTTCATCAACTCTAGCCATCTGCGCTGTCTCATATTCAAATCCTTCTGAGTGAACACATACTTTAAGCTCTTGTGATCTGTGAAGATTTCCACCCTCTCACCATACAGATAATGCTTCCACAGCTTCAGAGCAAATATCACTGCTGCCAGCTCTAGGTCGTGGGTAGGGTAATTCTTCTCATGGGGATGTAATTGCTTGGAAGCATAGGCAATCACCTTCCTATGCTGCTGCAAGACGTAATCCAGCCCCTTCCCTGAAGTATCACTATAAATAGTAAAACCACCTGATCCTGAAGGCAATGTCAGAATCAGAGCTGTCGTAAGCCGCTTCTTCAACTCATCAAAAGCTGTCTGACACTCCTCTGACCAAACGAACTCAGCATCCTTCTGGGTCAACCGAGTCAACGGCTCTGCAACCCGGGAGAAATCCTGCACAAATCTCCGATAATATCCTGTCAGCCCCAGGAAACTCCTGATCTCTGCAACTGAAGTCGGCGCTGCCCATGCCTCAACTGCTACAATCTTCTTGGGGTCAACTGAGATACCATCTCCAGTCACCACATGCCCCAAGAAGTCCACCTGATCCAAGAAGAACTCACACTTGGAGAGCTTCCCGTAAAGCTGCTCCTTCCTGAGAGTCTCCAGCACGATCCTCAAATGCTCCTCGTGCTCCTCCTCAGTCTTGGAATATACCAAGATGTCGTCAATAAACACCACCACAAACTGATCCAAATACTGGTGGAACACCTTGTTCATAAGGTTCATAAACACTGCTAGTGCATTAGTTAGCCCAAACGGCATAACCAAAAACTCGAACTGCCCGTACCGCGTCCTGAAAGCGGTCTTGGGAATATCCTCCCCTTTCACCTTCACCTGGTGATATCTCGACCTCAGATCAATCTTGGAAAATATCCGAGCTCCGCTCAACTGGTCAAATAGATCGTCGATCCGCGGCAGTGGGTATTTGTTCTTGATCGTGAGGTTGTTGAGTGCCCTATAGTCAATACACATGCGTACTGACCCATCCTTCTTCGGCACGAATAACACTGGTGCACCCCATAGTGACGAACTCGAGCGGATGAAGCCCTTGTCCTGTAGCTCATCCACCTGCTTCTTCAGCTCCACCAGCTCGCTGTTGTTCACCCGATAGACATGCTGAGAGATGGGTTCCGCTCCTGGAACCAAGTCTATCGAGAACTCTATGTCTCTGTCTGGTGGCAATCCTGGCAACTCCTCTGGGAAAACATCCATATACTCTGCTATCAAGGGGTGTGGAATCGTCTGCTCCTCGACCGAGACTCCACAGAAGACTCCGCTGCTCTGCTCTCCCTGACGTCTGGAGTACTCGAACTCTGGCTCCCCCGACGCTCTAAAGAGAAATCTACCCCCTCTGTAATCAATACTGGTGTGGTGCCTGCTCAACCAATCCATGCCTAGTACTATATCGTAGTTCGGCAATGGCATTACGAGCAGGCTCACCTCCAACTCACGGCCTCCCAAAACCACTCTTCGATCCTTACAAACATCATTCACGAGGATAATGCCACCCCCGGTCGTGATCTTGTAAGTCCTAGGCAACGATTCAGCTATGATACCATGTCTAATCGCAAAAGATACTGATATGAAGCTATACGAAGCACCGGAATCGAATAATGCAAATGCTGGACTGGAGTTGAGTAGAATCGAACCTGCTATCAGCTCTCCTATCGCCTCTGCATCCTCTGCTGCCATGGCGAAAGCTCGCCCCTGCTGGCCTCCCCTGGCCTGCTGCTGGTGCTGGACGAACCTCTGCTGCTGCGTCGGCAGGGCTGGTCCCCTCTGCTGGCCTGCTGCTGCTCTGGCTACTCCTCCCTGGGCTGCTCGTCCCCCAGACCTAGCACAATCCCTCAGCTGGTGATCTGCCGCTCCGCAAAGAAGGCACCTTCCGAGCCTCTTTCTACACTCGTTGAAGACATGCCCAGGCTTCTTGCAGAAGGTACAACTGACTATCTGGTGCCTGGGTGCCTGATGCTGAAACTGCTGCTGGTGAACTGGCTTCTGCTGAATCGGCTGCGGCTGGAACTGCCTCTGCTGCTGATGCTGAAAGTGGGGCCTCTTCGCCTGGCCCCCGCTGCTGCTGCTGCCTCCAACTGGGTCTTGCCCCCTCTTGAGCCTAAGCTCAAGATCATCCTTTGCTAGCAAGGCTCCCGTCAAGATCTCCTCGAACGTGGCATCCCGGTTGCCCTTGGTCAAGGACTTGACCTCCTTGACTAGGCCCTTCCGGAACCTCTGGGCCTTCGCCGTCTCGCTCAAGCCCTCCACAAACCTGCCGAGGCGGCCGAACTCCCCGGCGTACTCCTCCACTGAGAGACTCCCCTGGACTAGGCTCTCGAACTGCGACTCCAAGGCTCTGAGTGCTGAATCTGGGAATAACTTCTTCTTGAAGAAGCCCTTGAACTGCTCCCAAGTCTGCCCAGGTACCCCCACCCTGGGGTCTGACTGATACCAGGTGCGAGCGAGATCTCGCATCCGGCTAGCTGCGGCCTCGATCTGAAGATCTGCTGGCATCCTGGCCAAACGGAAGATCTCCTCTATATGCTCGATCCACTCATCGGCATATAGGATCCCCTCTGTCCCCAGAAAGTCTCGAGGGCTCATCTTCTCAAACTGCTCGATCTCTGGTGTCCTCGGCTGCTGTACCACTGGTCGAGCTGCGGCTGTCGTGACGGCCAACTCCATGCCCCTGTCCTGTCGAACCTGCTGTCAGTCCATGAACTGCTGGAAATACAAGAACATATGAGCTGCATCCACATATCCTGGAGGTGACTGCTGGAAGGGATCCTCTGGAATGACCGGGTCCTGTCTCCGAGTCGGTGGATGCATACCCCCTGCTGCGGCTGCCGAGGTCTCAATACGAGCTGAGGTGACAGGAGCTGCAGTCCCCTGGCCTCGCCGTACTGGCTGAGAGGTAGCAGTCCCCTCTATAGCATCCTCAGGAATGGCACGCTGCGATCTAGTCTATACCATCCTGAAGATAGACAAACAAGAGTATCAATTTCTGAGAAAGAAGCAAAATAACAGAGGCGGACAGTTAAAAATTCAAAGGATCAGCTAACAATAAGGATTTAGATGGCAATAAAAGAATTTTTCCTAAAGTGATTGAGTACCTTAAAATTTATGTCCTATATCCTACTGCAGGCTGTAGTGATACACTAATTCGAATACCACTACACTTCTAGTCTAGACCTGCATGGGCCACCACTAAAAACGTGTCACGACCCGCACCCTAGAGTAAGGGCACGCGACGTGGGTACGTCCAGCCTACGCCGCAGTGTCGGCGGTAGAACGCTGTCCTAGGTCAACAATTATCTAGCAATATATCTCTAAACAGTTCATACTCCCTGAATGGGGGTGACATAGCAGTAATAACTCAATCACAACTAAGGAAGAGATAGCACGATATGAAATAGAACTCAAGGAAATAAATAGATGAAAAGTAGTCTAAGATAAATCCCAGCAAAAATCCAGAAGTACATGGTCTCAGATACAGAATAAAAGAATATATACAACTCTGAACTCCAATAAAGTCTAGCTAAAACATGCCACAAGACTACATAAAAGATGATAAGCCTAACTAATCTAGTCTAGGCAATCGGGGTATATCCTCAGCTAGAGCTGGATCCTCCTGAGAGTCCAGCTCGCAGGTGTCATCTAAGGCTGCCCCGTAGTAAGTATCCAGACCAGCCTCCTTCTCGTCCTCTGTAATATTTTCAACAGGTCCAGTCAGGACAGGAGCGAGTACAGTACATCTCAACAGTTCATAGCAGGTTAGAAAATATAATCATACAGTAAAGTAAGATACAGGTGCTGAAGAATACATTATGTAAACAGAAAGAAAGAACTGTAATAGAAATATCACTATAAGTAAGGAACTAACAGTGGCTAGTGAGTCAGAGTACAGGATAGCACATATGAACGGGACAGATTTGTATATGATCTAAACTAAAGAGTTGTACATGATCCACACTACTATAGAATTGTTCACATGACTACTCGCACTCCCCCGTTCCCCAATTAATACACAAGGATCTAAGCAGGTTATGTTATTGTACATGATATCACATGGGGCCCTTGAAAGGGTGCACATGATAGTATACATGAAGGCTCTGTGAACATGAGAGTACATGGTTCACAAGAGTGTACATGTATGGTGAAAGCACAGAAGTACATGATGAAAGTAAAACGCATATGACACAATGTACCCGATGCTCCCGAGGGGGATAACATCGCATGAAGAGATCCGTATAGTACTAATCCGTGATAATGTCGTGACAGCACAAGTAAAGTAATTTAATGCAGGAAATAATTCTAAACAGGATATGAAATGATCAGAGAATGTACTCGCCTGTATCTGAGTGTCCAATATGAAACGTACTGTCCGAAGAGTGGTGTCTGGCTCCTAATCAGAACAGCACAAGTCACAACAAGTCTAAAATGGTAAAATGAAGTTCTACTATGCATTCTACATGATTCTAGGTCAATCTAGGCCAAAGTCAACTCTTGGTCAACTTTGGTCAACCCTAGAAGTCAAACTAGGTCAACCAAGTCTAGACTAGGTCAAACTAGTCTATACTAGTCCACATTAGCCTATACTACACAAGTCAAACCAACATCACACTTCCTAGTTTACATCTAGGCCTACACATAACATAGGTATACATATATTACATATATATAGTGAATACACAAGTGTATATATATGAGACATATACACATACTTGTATAACCTATACATCCAAGTAGGTATCCATACTAGATATCCAAAAGATACACAACCCTAATATATATATATATATATATATATATATATATACACATATTGCTCAACCTACATATATATATATAGGCAAACATTACATATATTATATATGTATACCTATTATATACATAAACTTAACTATATGAAGACTAGGGAATTTATATATATATATAGAGAGAGGACAGTGTGTGTGAGTGTTAGAGTGATAGGGTGTGAAGGAAAAATCTGGAATCAATGTGTGTGTGTATGCAACATGTAACAGGAACTTAGAATAGGCATGTGTGTTAGGGAAAACAAAAGTGTGTGACCATGTGCAGTGCTTAGGTGAGGGGGAGTGTTCAGTTGTGTGCTGGAATAAAAATAGTAAAGAGAGAGAAAGAGTGAAGAAGGTGAGTGTCTACATGTGTTTTAGGCTTAGGTTTCAAACCACCAAGTGACAGTACATGCTTAGCATACATTCAGATTTGAACATAAAATCCCAACAGCCTATACAACACATATAACACATTAAAAGCACTTAACAGCCCCCTCAATGAAACCCAGATTTCTATCATCAGTTGAAACAACACAATCTAAAAAAAAAAAGGGAAATTAGTTCATGTATCACAGTTTAGTCCTATAGTTCAAGGCTTCAAATCAATACACAAACCCCACAAAACAACTCCCAAATTGACACATACATAGATCACATATAGGTAAACTACATTTGGTAGTAATTTATGAAAAATCAGTAATTAAATGGGCTAAAATGATTGGCAAAAAGTTCAACATTAAAATCTGGAAAAAAAAATCAGGAACCAATGTTCAGTTCAGAATTAATATTTCAGGCCGTACCTTCTCAATGCCAAACCAAATTTCCCACAACCCAAACGACCCAAAAATCAATACACAATTAGACTACTAATAGGAGAATTATATTTAGAAACTAAACCATCATTTAACAGTATTAATTGGGTTTAAACAGGTGTACAAAATCGTATTCAAAACTGGAATTTCTTAGGAAACAATGTATCAGGAAATTGGGCAATTCGAGAATTCACAAGTCAAAACAATGTAAAATATAAAAACAGAGGTTGGTAGTGTACATACACAACATATATGTGTCCCACAACCTGTTCGTGTCCACCAAGATGGACACAAACGTGTCCAAACACGAATAACACTAAACAGTGCACACACAGACACTGTGTAGACCACAGGCTCGTGCGTGTGTGCACGCGTGTCGTGCACACGACACAGGCCAAACTAGGCCTCGTGCTCGCACACACGTGTACACCTATACTAGGGCTAGGTCTAGGTCAACCTGCACTGTGTCCTAGTGTGTCGTGTTCGACGCTACAATGCCGTATCAGGGGTCGAATACACGTGCGTACTGCACAGGCAAATTCCCGTGCGTCCAGGATTTCTTCCTCGATACGCCACGTAGGCCCACGAAATCTGACACATGGCGTGTCAATGGGTGCCCCGAGACTCACCCAAAATCTCGTGTCCAAACATGCAGTGTCGTGTCCTGGGGAGCCCCCGAGTAGCAGAGGATACATGCGGGCTGTGGTGCTGCCGTGTCCAAGCCACGAATCCGACACGAGCAGACACGAAAATCACATCAGTCTACTGGAAACATGTAAGAAACATAAAAACAATTTTTTCTAATCAATTAATTTCTAGAAATTAACCCGAAATGCCCTCAGTGGCATTTCGACAAACACCTAGGCTACGGACCTTATACGTGTCCAATTGGATATGAAACTCAAGATACCCAACACAAAACCTATACTGATACTTAGGGGACTCCTAGGGCTTCCTAATCATGAAGACAAATCAAAATTTTATGGAGATTTGAGAGAGTTACCTAAACTTGAACTTTTAAGAAAAACCCCTCTTTGTGAGCTCCTCTCTTGATGTCCCAATCCAATCAAACAACCTCAAACTGAGATGAGACCTTAGCAAAAGCAAGAATAGTCATATCAGGACCTAATGGAATAAATTAGAAAGAAAAAGGAAGAGGAAAGGAGTTTTAGGGATTAAAATACAATAGGAAACTAACCTTTCTAAAACTTAAGCCTTCCTAAGAAAGAGGCAACCCTAGATTTTAGGAGAGTATAAATATGGTGGTGCCAATGCAATAGGTGGCCGGCCACATCTCCTAGGGATTAGGGTTTGGTTAATTGTTGGGCTTTGGGCCAAGTTACATAGGCTATGGCTAAGTTGTTTTATTAATAAGGACTCTAAATCATAAGCCATGGCATATGACTTTCTAATTCCTATTACTAATTATGTTCTAATGACCAAACCAAAGATTAGGCTAGGTTAGACTAGAGTCATATATCCTCACCAAACTCATACTAACTAGGGTTAGCTCCTAGGTTGGTCTACAAGGGTCAACACTAGTCAAAGTCAACCTAGTCCAAACAATTCCAAAATAATTCCTAAAAATTCCCAAAAATTCTAATAAATTCTAATAAATTTAAATTACCCCAAAAATGACAAAAATACCCTCACACTAGAAATATTGTAGTGACAACAAGTCCAGTCGCTGCTCTAAATATGCAGTGACTCTGTTGCTTGAAGCACTTATCTACTTGTCGCTTTAAAAGTGCAGTAACTTCGTTTCCTGAAGCACAGGTCCATTCATTGCTCTAAAAGTACAGTGACTCTGTTGCCTTAAGCTGTCACTCTCATTTCCCGTTATACATATTTTTTGTATACATGTACGGATTTCTAGCAATTGTCAGGTGGACCGTAGTTAGACTTGTCTTATTTAGCTTGATCTTGGTTTAAACTTGCCTTGGTTTATTTGGTTTGGACATATAAGACTTGGCTTGGTTTGGTTCATTTTGTTTTGAGATGAGAAGGGTTGACATATAAGTCAACTCTCCTATCTCTCTCTTAATTACTTTCATTTATTCTTCTTCTCCATTACTCTTCTCCACCTACACCCAAGAAACCCTAGGCAAGTACAACTTGCTTCATAATGGATCTCAAGTTTTAATATTCTATTCTCCTCTTTGCAAGATTCTAAGTCTCCTTAGAACTTGGCATTTTTGGTTTTGTTGGGTACATTTTTGTAGATCTAAGTTTTGATCATTTTTTGTTTTTCATGGTTTTGATCTACTAAAACTTGGTATTTTCGAAAACTAGTTGCTTCATGTTGTAGAAAATCTCGTTCTATCCAATTTTGACTTTTGAAAAGTTAGATTTCGACTTGTTTTGAGGAAGTTATGGACTTTTGAAGTTCATGTGTTCAACCAAGAATTTTTATACTGGTTGGAGAAGATGAACAGTGTGCATGTACGTTTTTTAGCGTCGCACCATCTAGGTTGCACGCGTTTTGGCGCAACCTGGCTTCTGGTTTTTGGCGCAACCTGGCCTCTAGGTTCTGGCGCAACCTGGCTCCTAAGTTCTGGCGTAACCTGGCTTCTGTATTCTGGTACAACCTGTCTCCTGGGTTCTGGCATAACATAACCTGGCTTCTAGGTTTTAGCAACCTGGCTCCTGGGTTCTGGCACAACCTGGCTCTTGGTTTTTGGCACAACCTAGCCTGGCACCACTTGACCCCTAGTACTACTTGTCCCCTGGCACCATTTTCCACCTAGCGTCTTTGGCCTATGCATCTTTTCTAGCAAAGAACTTCTTATTATATTTCCATGATTGTTCCGTATGGTTCTTAGAAGTAGTGTAATGTTATGATCCTTGCATATACCCTGTACTTGACTTGCCTTGTGACGACCCGACTCAATGACTTGTTGAGCATGATAGAGCTTGAGCTTGATAAGATTTGACTGGATTGGACTTGACACGAACTCGGTATGGTATATGACCCATCTTGATAGTTCTTGATAGAGTTCTATCGAGGCACACTCCTGACAAGTACTCTTGACAAGTGACAAGTAAACCTGACATGACATGTATAATCTTGATTGCCTTTGCGACGACTATTCCTGTCTTTCTAGTGTAACTCTTGCCTTGATCCCGTGGTTGTTATGCCTATACAAGCTACATGTCTCATCTTGCATCATGTCTAGGATATGGATTCCTGGTTACCACGGTCAGGGATTCATAATAAATCTGACTAGGTTAATGACTAGATTGATCAAGTATTTCATATAAAGAGATTTTCCAGTTACAGGCGATCTCGTTATCCTGGCCAAACATGTGGACTTGTAGCTTGCCGACGAGTAGGGCACATTTCTAGTACACTATCATGTGTTGTACTTCTTGAATCATAAGCACTAAAGTACACCAGTAATCTTGATAAATCTTGTAACCCTCGCCTGGATAACCTGGATATTCTGCATGGCTTGTGACTGCGGGAACATCTCAATTGTATCTTGTTAGTAACTAGGCCTGTGATAACCCTAGTTAGCTAATGCTAGCAAGCCGTAGGACTTGATTGGCCGTGCCTGAATGATTGTCTCATAATTAACATGGGAATTATTCGACCTCTTGTTTCTCTGATGCAAGCTAGTATGTCGCTTTAACTTTGTCTTTCATGTTATTTAATTATGTTCTTTTATCAGTTCTTCTCCTATTATATGCTGATTTTAGTTCCTAAGTGGAGCCTCTCTTGTGGCACTTGCTCTTTCTGAGGTCTGACCCAGCTGGTTTTGTATGGTCAGATTTCGGAGTAGCACCCGAGGATCTACTAGCCTTCCAGCCAGATGGTACACACCAGGCGTAACCCTGGCAACGAGTGCGTTTCTTATTTTGCTCTCCCACTCTATTATAAATTATTTTTTTGAGGCATTTAGCCGCCGAGCAAGTGTTAGCTTGTGTTGACACTTAATTTCTATAGGGCTATAATATGATTGACAAATCTTTGGGTTGATCATGTATGAATTAACTCTTGCTAGTCTTCATATTTTGTATAACTAGCTTCATGATCATCTGAATATGTAATTTTTGGGACGCCTTACTATGTATGTCTGATGATCTAACATCTTGTAACCTTTACTTGCTTGCTTAAGATTGAGACACTAGATTTGTTCTTGACCATAATAGACTGATGGCTTGTAGATAAATCCTCATGCATCTAGACAGCCGTGACCGTATTGCGAGGTAGATTTCACTTCAATGTACGTAGCTGGCTGTGTCTGTCCCCCGCTCTCCAGTATTCTAGTTCTGGGGTTTGACAGAAGCACTTGTCCACTCGTTGCCTAAAAGCACAGTGACTCCGTTGCCTGAAGCACTTGTCCACTTGTCACTCTAAAAGTGCAGTGACTCCGTTGCCTGAAGCACAAGTCCACTCGTCACCCTAAAAATGCAGTGACTCTTTTGCCTGAAGCACTTGTCCACTCCTCGCCTAAAAGTGCAGTGACTCTGTTGACTGAAGCACTTATCCATTCGTCGCTCTAAAAGCGCAGTGACTTCGTCGCCTGAAGCACAGTCTACTTATTGCCCAGAAGAGTAGTGACCTCAAAGCCTCGCCAAATGTGCAGCTCACATAGAAGCACAGTCTTACGGGGTGGCATGGTTCCATGTGGTCAGACCGGTGTTTATGTCTTTTTCAGATCAGTTTGTTTAAACACCACCACTCTTAAGATAGGACATAGTTTAATTCTGTTCATAAGAGCAATATCCTATCGATTTATTTAAACCACAGATAAGGACAAAATTTGTTCTTATAGATGAAAGCCATATCCAATCGGTTTGGTTAAACCAATGGCCCCCTAAGATAAGACAAAGTCCAGCTTCAAGGATAGGAACAAAATCTGATCAATAATAAACACGCACTAGGTGTCGTTTATTCGATCATATTGATAATTCCCCCTAAGATCTTGATAAAGGAGAATCCCAGCGCCCGTCATGTGTCAGCTCAGAAGTAGCCTTCACCGTGCAACTTCAAAATTCTCTCATATCTCTACATGTAGCGTTCCTGCACAATCCATTTGCACATTGTATATGTGCTTCTCTATAAATAGAAGGAGCTTTCCTTCGATAAAGAGGGTTTGAAATCTTTACAACTTCAGGATCCTCTTGATTGGCAACCCAAAAGTTCCAATCGCAAGCACCAGAAAGCCAGAGCAAGTTCAACTCGTCGTCAGATCGTCAACGGAGTAAAGGAGCCGCTGCAGTGCTCGATTTCCAACGTCACACTGCCCCAGAAAACTTTGTACTTAGATCTCCTGTTTAGGATTCGATTTTACTCTTTTATACGTTTAATATACAAAAAGTTTGTATAATCTTTTGTCATGGCAAACAAGCTGGCGACTCTACTGGGGACTTCCTTCTCCTTCAACAAAAAGGTGGTGGCATAATCTGACGACAACTTGCTGGGATCTTCTCAGTAGAAGTTGGTCTTACGTTGTTACAAAAACAAAAGGTTGTTCTATTACAAACTTTTGAAAAGAGTACAAGAGTACAATTTGAATTCTGGAGAAGTACAACTGTAGGAATCTGATCAGAAGACGATCACTTTATCCCTTGGACTATCTGAACTTGAACACTAGAGCCTCTGGAGAATGCAGCAGCAATTTTGCAAGAGTTCTTGATCTCTCTCTGTGTGTGTTTTTTAACAATGGTTGGAAACTCTATTTATAGAGTTCTAAAAATAACTATTTTAGCAGTTATTCTGATGTACGCGAGACTGGGTTACGCCATATTGGGTTGCGCCAACCTCATGTTGCGCCAACTTTCATTCAGTTATCAGTCGTGTACTAACTGTATTTAGACGCATGGCATCATATGATTGAGATACGGGTGGTCATGTACAGGATAGTAGACACGTTTTGAGAGATTAGTGGCATGTGCGCCACGTTATCCTGTTTTGGAAATAAAAAGTGTCTCAACTTTATCAGGTTGCGCGAGCTTCAGTCAATAAGTTAAACTGTGCCTGATTAGGCTGCGCCTAGACATGTGGCAGCTTTTGAGAAAAAGTTGTTCAGCTTGCGCCTAGGCGCAACTAAGGATTTTATTTTAGATTGTGCCTAGGCGCAACTCATAAGACGTACATGACAGCTGTCAACCAACTCTCCTCGAACGGCACAATTCGAGGGGTTTGAAGAGATTTTCCTTGTTTACTGTGCTGTCAGTTGTCAGTGCTGTCAGGTAATGATGGCCATTAAATGTCAGACGTCACGTAGACTTTGGCGTAATATAACTGGGTACAGTCTGATATATGGCACAACCTGATCAATGGCGCAGTTTGATCTTTGAGTTCCATATTAGTGGCACAGGTTAATTTTTGAGGCGCAACTTGATCGTTGAGTAGTAAATACATGGCGCAACTTGATTTTTAGGCCATACAAGACCCCCTTCAAAGTTTTCAAAACTTAAAACATTTTCAAAGTTTTGAAATACTTTGAATTTATAAAAGTTTTGACTGAGTCAAGTTGCGCCAATCAACGCTCGGTCACCACAATTAAACTTCTTTCTCGAAAACACTCAATCTTCTCTTCGTCTTTTCGAGTTTCATTGATTATTTTTAGTTTCCCATGAGGAATATGGAGAGTCAGTTTGGTAATATATATATGTAGGGGTTGATCTTTGTACTTTATTCTTCACTTCTACAATTTCGATGGCCTCTAAAAAAAAGGAGATGGAGACCAATGCTGTCACTAAAATCGAGTCTCTTGAAGCAAAACCCGACGTCACGCCTTCGACTTATTTGTTGGAGGCTGACCCGACACTGAGGGCGGTGAACTTTTTAGACTGCTTCGGTTTAAACCCAACAGTCTTCTATCACTCGAGTGGTAGGCCATCCTCTGAAGAGCGTGGCAATTCGGAGGGATTCCTTAATATGATGCATCGCTCGGGGATCCGTAACATACAAGAATTGGATGCCGCCCTTCGTCAAACCAATGAAGACAAGAAAAAGGAATAATGTTTAGGCGTGCCAACTTTTTTATTCTCTTTTCTTGTGTCCTTGTCTGTAGGGGTCCATCCATCTTTATGCAGTGAAATCTATAATTTCTGATGTATTGTGTGGCTGTGATTTCGAATGGCACACGTAGATGTGTTCCTTTGGCTAATTCAATGCTTGCTGTTTCATTTGAGAGACACATGGCAGCTATCACACGGTTTCAAGCACCTATTGTTTAGTTCTTTCCCAAAATAGGCTCCTAGAATGACGTGCCTATTTCATCTTCAATACTTTTAAAAGGATAACCAGAAATGAAAGCGACATTCATACTTTCTCAAATGGCTTCTCACAAGGTCTTACTATCCATAAGTTCACTTGCGCCACTTCGTCCCGATGCTATTCCTTTGCATGTTGTGCCTTCAAAAGTTGGTAAGTTCAAAGAACCAATGGTTTTTACACATAAACGTTTTACTTTGCACCATTTTTGTGACGATAGGTGCTAATTTGTAAAAATGAAGCGCATATCGTAGATGCACACTTGAAATTCTGAGCAGAAGTGCGCACTTTAATCTGTATTTGACTTCGGTCAGAGACGTGCATTATTGATATGAACCTTGTTTGATCAGCGCACACTGTCGATGTACGCCTGTGCTTCTGAGAATAGGCGCACATTGCTGATATGCGCCTGTTGATCAGCATACTGTTGATGTACGACTGTGCTTCTGAGAGTAGGCGCACATTACTGATATGCGCCTGTTGATCAGTACACACTGTTGATGTGCGCCTGTGCTTCTAAGAGTAGGTGCACATTGCTGATAGGCGCCTGTTGATCAGTACACACTGTTGATGTGCGCCTGTGCTTCTGAGAGTAGGCGTACATTGCTGATAGGAGCCTGTTGATCAGCACACACTGTTGATGCTCACACAGTTTTGATAGATTTTACTGACTTTTCTTTTCTTTTCTTTGTTCATATTTGCAGAAGTTTGGTTGACAAGTTACTTCAAAACTGGCATTGGCGATTTGGATGCTACGAAGAGCATTCTTCTGACACCCACATCGGACAGCTCATATGATTCTGACACTCAAATCAGACAGCTCAGGACTTTTTATGTTCAAAAAGGGTCTTCTTCAGATGGTAGGAAGAGCATTTATACATGAGAGTTGGATGGTGGAGAGACGGAATTAGGAATCGTATCACAAGGGTGATCTCATTCCTAGTTCCCCTGGCGGGCCGTCTTCTCTCCACCAGTTGTATTGACAACAGCTTATCTTTGAGCTGCTGTACTCTGTGGTTCTCCTTTCGTCTTTCTGAGAGAGAAGACCAGAGTTGATTCCATTGTCTGGCTCGTTGCTTCAGGTCGAGACGACAAGGAACTGGCACCAACAAATAAGAAGATCCAAAGATGTAATAGACCTTCATGTTATATTTAGAATGAAAATTCGAGATGTAATAGATTTCCATTAAGATGTATCTATGTTTTTAAAGAATGAATAAAGAATAATTTTCTCTTCTTTATGATTTGATTTTGATGTGGTGATAAGAAAAATAAAATCAAGGAGAAATATAGATGTGACAAGTTGTTGATGTAAATAAACAGAATTCAGAAGTATGGAGAATGTGAACTCTCGTTATGGAAAGTGAACAGTCACTTTAATTTTCGAGAAAAGGACACTGAATGAATGAACAGTCACTTCGACTCTCGAGGAAGAGAATAAATGAATGAACAATCACGTTAGTTTTTTTGAAGAAAGGACAATGAATGAACAGTTATAAATGAATGAACAGTTATAAATGAACGAACAGTTGGGCTTCTTTCAAAAAGTCGCATTAGTTTTCGAGGTTGAGTACCTAGTTGTTCTGTCTATAAATAGAACAAAACTTTCGTAGATATCGTTACTTTCTTTCTTTTCTGTACAAAATGTCTTCCAAAGATTTGCTCATTCCGAAGCTTGAAGGAAAGACCGAGACACCACCTGCTGAGCCTTTAGTACCTCCTCAGAAAGAAAGGGGTGAAGGCTCAACTGCTCCTGCACCAGAAGAGGACTTGATTTCCAAGCTAGCGGAGCCTGGAAAGACTGTCGAAGAAGAGGCATTGAGAATGGCTGCCTGCAAGTTTCTTGTGAGTTCAGATAATGAGATGTTTGAACTGTTGGCGAACTATGTATTTAATCATGAAGGATCGGGGCCTCCTTTCCGTCCTTAATATTATGTAACTCCATTCTGCATTTTAATAAAATAAACTTTTATTTACATCATGTATCTGAAATAAAGTATATTTTGCCTTTATACATAATATTTCTTGAGAAATTTGCCATTGATAGGCATCATAGCAACTCTGCCATCCATATCTGTTAATTGATAAGCTCCATTTGAGAAAACTTTATTTACCACATATGGCCCTTCCTATTTTGCCTCGAACTTGCCTTTTCTCATATGTGTCATAGTCATAGGACGTCTGACTGTAAGAACTAACTTGCCTTCCTAAAATGTTCGCACTCTGACTTTGCGATTGAAAGCTTTTGAAATTTGGGCTTGATAAAGTTCGATGTGCTGTTGAGCTAATAGCCTTTTTTCGTCGAGCGCCTCCAATTCTTGAAGCCGAAGACGATCATTGTTTTCTGTAGTAAGCTCGTTGGCAATGGCGATTCTCAATGATGGAATTTGAATTTCCAGAGGTAAGACAGCTTCACATCCATATACTAGAGAAAAAGGTGTGCAACTTATGGGGTTACGGACAGTAGTGCGATATGCCTATAGACACTCTCCAAGTTTATTACTCCAATTACGTTTGTTAATAGAGACGTACTTTTTAAGGAGTTTGATGATGGTTTTGTTGAATGCTTCAGCTAAACCATTAGCCGCAGGATTATAGGCCATAGAGGCAACATTATTGATTCTGTTGTCATCACAGAACCTATTAAACTTATGGCTGATGAATTGTGGCCCATTATCATAGATGATTCGTCGAGGGACACCAAATTTGTATATCACATGATGTTTGATGAAGTTGATGCCACTACTAGTCTTTACTTCAGCCAAACGTATAACTTCTGCCCACTTGGAGAAATAATCAGTTATAGCCAAAATGAACCGATGTCCTTTAGATGAAGGAGGATTGACAGGGCAAATTATATCCATGCCCCAAGCTTTGAAAGGCCATGAGGCAGCAGTCAGATGGAGAAATTCTGATGGTTGATGGATGAAATCTGCATGAATTTGACATGCACGACATTTTCTTGCATAGTCAATAGCATCTGATACCATAGAGGGCCAGTAGTAGCCCATACGTTGAATAGGATCCTGAAGTTTAGGACCAGGCTGATGTGCTCCACAAACACCATCGTGAGCTTCACGTAATATCTGTTTTGCTTCATCACCAGCGAGACATATCAAAAGTAACCCATCAAACGTTCTTCGATAAAGAGTTTTAATAGTATAATTATAGTAGAAACGAAGCGATCGGCGACGGATACTTGTAGCTTCCTTATGATCTTCTGGCAATATGTCATATACTGTAAAATCAATGAAAGGTGCTCTCCAGTCCTCGCTAATGACATTGACTTCAGTTAGATTGCTGAATTCAATGTTGTGGTTGTTTTTAACACAAAATAGTTCTCTATTAGAGATAACAACCATTTGTTGTCTTTTGACTGGAATTGCCAATACCGCAGCTAGGTTAGCTAAGGCATCAGCTTCTGTATTGCATGTGCGACGTATATGTTCGATGAAGAACCCTTTGAATGAAGAAGCTATTCTGGTTGCTGCTTCATGGTATTGTACCAGATCTTGATGTCGGACTTCATATATGCCTCTAACCTGATTAATAATCAGCTTAGAGTCACCATATACTTCGAGATATTCAATATCCAATTGTTTGGCTAACTGGAGTCCAATGAGCAAAGTATTGTATTCTGCTACATTGTTAGAGCATGATTCATCTAAATAATAAGCCCTTTGAATAGCTAATCTGTTGGATAAAACGAGAACAATTCCTACTCCAGCAACAAGAGTACCTCCAGGTCCAATTCTAGAAGCTCTATCGAAGAACAACCGCCAAGTAGGAAACTCTTCTGAGATCATATTTGTTTACAATATTTTGTCTGGAATCTCGTCATAGAGTTTAGATGTTTCAGGGACAGGATGAGCTGCTAAGAAGTCAGCAAGTGCCTGACCTTTCATAGACTTTTGAGGAATATAAACCATATCCTATTGTGCTAATAATATGGCCCATGTGGCAAGCCTGGAATTGAGTGTACTTAGCTTTTTCATTAAGACCCGAAGAGGATTGACTCGGGATATGACATGAATAGTTTGGCCTATGATGTAATGTCTTGTCTTCTGCACAACAAATATTAAGGCTAAACATTCTTTCTCCACCGGACTATAATGATATTCAGCTCCAATCATCGTTTGGCTAAGATAGTAGATGCCTTATTCATGACCTTCTTTGTTCTTCTTAGCTAGCAAAGATCTCAATGAATGATCCATTGCCCGGACATACATTAAGAAAGGTATTCCTGAGATTGGTGGTACAAGAACCGGTGGACTCATTAAATACCATTTTATGTCATCAAATGCTCGTTGACATTCTTCCGTCCAAACGAAAGATACACCTTTCTTTATTAATTGAGTAAATGGTCTGCAACGTCCAGATAAATTCGAAATGAACCGCCTGATGTACGCAAGTCGACCTTGGAATTCTCGTAGATCTTTTAGGTTGCGTGGAGGATGCATCTCTTGAATGACTTTGATCTTCTCGGGATCAACGTGTATACCCTTAGAGGTAATGACGAAGCTGAAAAATTTACCACTAGAGACATCCAAGAAAGACTTGGTGGGGTTTATTTTGAGTTGATGCTGGCGCATTAGATTAAAAATAGTTCTTAAATCTTGAATATGATCTTCCTTTAGATGACTTTTGACAGCAATATCGTCAACATAGCATTCGACAGTCTTTCGCAGATGATCTCGAAAGATAGTACTCATAGCCCGCTGGTAAGTTGCACCTGTATTCTTAAGACCAAATGGCATGACTGTATAACAGTATACTCTACAAGGAGTACAAAACGAAGTATATTTTTCATCTTCAGGATTCATCCGAATTTGATTATATCCAGAAAACCCATCCATGAAAGAAATTCGTTCGAATCCACATGTGTTGTCGATCATGAAATCAGTAATTGGGAAGAGGGAATTCATCTTTAGGGCAAGCATCATTGAGATCCTGAAAGTCTAGGCAAACTCGAACCTTTTCGGTCTTCTTCAAGACTGGTACAACATTGGCTACCCAGTCAGGATACTGTTCTTCTCTGATAAAACTGTAAGCTATAAGCTTTTTGACTTCATCATCAATTGCATCCATTATTTTGGGCTTGAATTGTCGTTGTTGTTTTTGACCGGCTTGTCATTCGGTAAAATATTAAGTTTGTGAGTTGCGACTTGAGGATCTAATCCTGACATATCTTCATAACTCCAGGCAAAAACATTAATATATTTATGAATAAGGTGAATTAATTCTTGTTTATCATCTTCTGAGAGATTTTTAGATGAAGATTGGTCGTGATACGCCCTTCTCTCCAATATCGATTTGGACTAGTTGATCCTCAGTAGGTGGTTCTCGTTGTTCAAAATGAAGTTCTCACTGATTGTCCATCCTTTGTGCCCAAGGGTCCACTTTAGGAGCTTCTTCAATGTCATCTTCATCATCTTTCGAGAATTCGGCATACACCATGTTAGAAGATACTATCACCCTATATACATGACCAATGCTGGTATCAGAATCCCATAAGATAGAATCAGAAGAGTTAGATCGTTCTTCTTCATCAGATTCAGAAGGTTCTGGAGTTGGAAGTGGTGAAGCATAACTTAGTCCCCGCTTTGTTTTACTGTGGTATTGTTGTGATTTTCCTTTTGGAACAGCAATACGAAGAGGAGTTGCCTTCCTTTACCGTTGTTGAGGCCTGTTCTGAAATCATAGCCCATTTTACGGATGATTGCTTTGGATTATGGACTATAGCGACATAATTGTAGCCTTCCCGTATCATCTCTATTATCGTTATAGAGCATGATTTTTGGTTCCTCTCTTTTATTGAAGAATATAGGCTTTTCATCTTTCTTTCGAGACGGTACTAAGAAGTACAACTCTTGTTTTGAATCTGAGGATACCACATTTCGGAGAGATGATACGACTTCTATTGTAAGTGGATTAAAACTATCTAGCATATCCAAATAACATTGAGTATAATAAGAGACATCAGTATACTGCAAAGGAGATGCTTTATTGATTTTTACACCATCATTTACAATAGGAACTTTAGCCTTAGCAGGCTTAGTCAGATTGATGATAAGAGGGAGAGAAGAAGAACGAGAAGGAGGAGGGGACTTCTTACGACGAAGGTCGATTATAAGTGGCTCAGGAGAGGTGAGCTCCCCTTGTTCCTGACTATCACCAGGAAGCTGCTTCTCATAGGAAGGAAGATAGATGGTCAGAGGTTTGGAAGACCGAGGACAGGAAGTACGTCCTTTGACAGGAATCACCAGAGTATTATTTGGCACACTTTTCTGTTCTTCATCTGTGTCCATTGCTAGTACCACCTTCATGAATTCCTCTCTGTACATGTGAGAATCGTTGCAGTATGCTTTAACTCCTTTAAAAGGATTTAGATCTTCAACCTCTTTTTGGACTTCTCTATTACCATCCGCACATTTGAAGCATTGGTGGAGAGTAGAGGGTATAATATTGTGCTCATGGAGGAATGGTCTTCCTAACAAAGCATTGTATGAGCCATGGTTGTCAGTTACATAAAAAGTTACCTTTGTACGAAGATTGCCAATATGAAGTTTTAGGCGTATCTTCTCCAAAGGTTCACTTCTTTCTTGATTAAGTCCTAAGATGGTAGTGATAGTTGTAGATAGGTTATGCACTAGGATCTTCAAAGCATCCAGCAAAGACTTCGACATGATACTAAGAGCAGACCCTGGATCAATAAGGATACGATCAACTTTCATGGTGTTCACATACCCCGTGAAATAAAGAGGACGATCATGACGATTGTCTTCTAACAACATGTCATCTTGTGTAAAAGTAATATTGGGCATTAGTTCAAATATACTATGACAATGTGCACAGCTGACTGGTTCTTTTTTAGGCTTTTTGAGAAGAGTAAGACAAGCATCAGCCTACATCAAAGCTTCAATTAACGTTTTTTGAGTTTCTTTTGAGAGATGTAAGAGTTCAAAGATTGACAATCTTGTCAGAGTATTGGCCAATTGAGCCAATATGTCAAAGTTATATGGCTTTTCGAGTTCAAGAGACGAGGACTTTTTCAATGCTTTATCAAAGTGAATAGGTTGTTTTCCCTTATCTGCTGATGTCGGTTTAGAAGGAGTTGGTTCAGCCACCGGCGGGGATGTAGATGGTATATTCTCTGCAGGAGAAGATAATGTAGGAGGAGCATCAGGAGATGGAGTAGGATTCTCTAGATTTTTGGAATATTCCCGAAGATATGGTTTCCCAGATCTAGTGCCCATTAGAATTTTTTTTTCTACTACTGGTTCAAAGGATACCATGTTGCAGCTTTTAGATTTAACTTTGGAGTGCTTCTTTTGCTTACAAGAGGAAGGCATTTCAAAATCTGCCACCAGATCTGGATGAATTTATATAATCTCTCCTCTATCAGTCGATAGTGGAACAAGACCTACATTTTGGGAAGGTGGGAGATTCACGATCTCGAGAGTAGTCCTTGGAATGGAAACAACACCATCTTGTACAAGTTGTGGTGGAAAATTACCGAATTATAGAGAAACCACATTAGTAGTCACCGTCTTCTCGTCCTGCTGTAGAGTAATTGCTCCAGAGTTGACCAACTCCTGGATTTTGCCTTTGAACACATAGCATGCTCTAGTTGGATGCCCTATAAATCTGTGATAAATATAATATTTAGGGTGATCAGTTTTACCCACTTCTTCTGGCCGTTTTGTCTCTGGCAGTTGAAGCTTATTGCTTTTGATCAAGCAATCAAAGATACTTAAAGTATCATCTTCATCAAAAGAATACTCTTCTTTTGGACGAGTTGTTTTCGGCGGTGGTGCTGATGGAGTGGGTGCTGTCTGAGTAACATTGACTGCCAAATACTCCTTGCCTTTGAGATTGATGGCCAATGTTGCTTTACCCTTGCGGTTATTCTGGCGATTATTACCCTCGGGTATAGAATGTTCGTCTTGGTTAGGATGAGTCATCTGAACTCCTAATTGTTTGAACTTTTCGGCACTGACCTCTGCCGCCTAGGCATTCACAATGAAAGAAGGCCAATCTTGAAATTGTGTAGATCCCGTCCACATACTGGTAATAGGCAACAAGTTTGATTTGCAGGTGTCTATTGTTATAGCAGATAGAGTTCCTAAATGCATTTTAAGTGCCTCTCGGCAAAATCTTTCAATGAAACTCTCCGTAGATTCATTGTGTCTTTGTTTAATCTTAATGAGGGCAGACATTGTTATGTCGTTGACTCCCTCATAAAACCGTTCTAAGAACATTTGCTTGAAACCAGCAAAAAAAAGTTATGCAGCCATCAGGCAAGCTACGATACTAGTCGTATGCTACGCCGGCAAAACAACAGACAAACACTCTGGTAAGGAGAGCATCATTTGGCTGTAATTGGTCAGTCATCACTTCAAAGTGATTAATGTACTGACTTGGAGAAGTGCTGCCATCAAACAACATAATGGTTGGAAGCTTGTATTTAGGAGGAAATGGAACCTCCTTCCACTCTGTAGGATATGGTTCTTTATGCCCAGTCTTTGTAGGCCATCTTTCTGCTTGAAGGCCTCGAACTGAGTGCGTAAGAGTTTTACAGCCTCATTAGCATCTCCTAATGTTTGGGAATTGGTAGGCTGGTTAGAAATGTTGGAAGGAGGAAAAGCGTGGTAATTTCCACCCCCAGCGCCAAACTGACTAGGATCAGCTTGAATTGGAATATAGCAACCTGAGGAGGTGGTACCCCCATACTAACATTAACAGGTACAGAAGATGCTATAAGCTCAGGATTGGTAGCAGGGTTTATAATCGGTGGCACTATATGTTGAGCTACGATTATAGTGTGCATATTTGCGACCATCTCAGCCATGGTCTTTAATTTGTCCTCAAATATAATAATTCGTCGCTCCTGACTGGTCGAAGTAGAGGCATCTTGATCTTCTGTAACGGTATATGTCGTTACTTCTCTTGCTGCTATTGATGAGATAGTTTGTTCAGAACTTTCACTATCTGCATCAAACTCCGAAAAGAAGTCTTCTCTTAGATGAGCGATGGGGAGATCTTCTTGATTAAATACACCTTGGTTCAAATGTCAATTTCTTGATCTAGTGTATTGAAAGACCCCTTCACTGGATGCATGAATCCGATCCAAGTTTTGCTGACTGGGATTACGGGATGTATTACGTCTTAGACGTTTCCCACCCCCAGTACCTTGAGAAGTCATGTTAACAGAAGCATATAATAGCTCGTCTTCATCTTCTATTATAGGTTCAGGAGTTGAAGCATAACTCAGACGATCGAAGATAGACCGTCTAGTTGATTGGCAACAACACTTGATGACAACTTCATGAAGGCAGTGGCGATCTGAAGAGTGATTTAGAGGTGAAGGAGACATCCTCGCGATCTCCCGTCTTTGTGTAAGACGTTCCCGGAGATCAGTTACCACTACAGGACGAGAAGAAGTCGGAGGAACATATTCCTTAATGATGTTAGGAACATGCCTCATATTCTTCAGATGTTTAGTACCCTTAGTATACAAAGATGTACTTAACTCATTAGCATAAGTGGTCGGGTCTTTCTTTTCAGACTTTGGCTTTTAGTACAGATTGGCCTTTGGTATAGGATTTTTACGTTTCACCAAAGTTGATACTGGTTGACGCCTATTGAGATAAGCGCGTAGATCAGAAAACTCTGCTCCAGGTGTCTCTGTTTGTGACACCATCAATTTTCCTTGCTTAGATATTAAAATTTGTAAGGTTGGAAGATCTTGACCAGACCCCATAGGGGTAGGCAAGATGCCTCTTTGATTAGTATTCTTTCCGATATCAGGGATCTGAAGACCTTTGTTTAAAGGAATAGAATCTGATATATCTTCCTCTGAGTCATAGACCAGAAAAGTTTTAGAAAAGACCAAAGGGTGCTTTCCTGTATTTTGTAGAGGGTTAGATAAGAAGCGTTTCTCTTCATTTTGCTGTTGAACCATCTTAGGCGCAGCTTGCACAAGTGGAGGAAGTGTCAGAGGACCCTTCCCTTTGTCCTGTCTAGTGCTAGCACTAGAACATTGCTTCTCCAAGTTAAGAACTGGAGAAGAGGAGGGAATAGCCAAAAGACTAGTTCCCTTGGGTTGTGCCAGAGCAGCATGGTGTACAAACTGCACCTGGGTAGCAGAATGCATAGGTTGTGCCATAACAGAATGGGCTATTGGTTGTGCCTTGGCAGCTATATGAGTAGGTTGCACTCGGGCAACAGGGTAAATAGACTGTGCCTTAGCAGCAAGCTGAGTGGACTGCACCTTAGCAGTGATATGAGTGGGTGTCACTCTGGCAGAAGAACAAATAAACTGCACCTTGGTAGTAGAATGAATGGGTTGCGCACGAGCAACAGAAGCAGGCTGTGCCTGGGCCACTGAGACAGACTGTGTCTTGGCCACTGAGCGCTCAGGTTGCGCCTGGACAACAGCGACTGTGGGAGACTTAGGAGCCCACACAGTCTTGTTCTTGGTAATAGCCGCAGTGCGCTTGTTGCACTTGGTGCTAATCATATCCTTGTAGGCTGTCTGATTGACTTGAACAACCAGAGTCTTCTGCATCTTACCGATCGATGCAGTATCACATTGAGTTGTCACCTTCTCGTCGGTGGAGAAAGTCGTCTCCAGCAGAATCGCCATTTTGTTTGCAAAAACAAAATGTTGTTCTATTACAAACTTTTGAAAAGAGTACAAGAGTATAATTTGAATTCTGGAGAAGTACAGCTGTAGAAATCTGATCAGAAGACGATCACTTTATCCCTTAGACTATATGAACTTGAAGACTAGAGCCTCTGGAGAATGCAGCAGTAATTTTGCAATAGTTCTTGATCTCTCTCTATGTGTATTTTTTAACAATGATTGGAAACTCTATTTATAGAGTTTTGGAAATAACTGTTTTAGCAGTTATTCTGATGTGTGCGAGGCTGGGTTGCGCCAACTTTCATTCAGTTATCAGTCGTGTACTAACTGTATTTAGATGCGTGGCATCATGTGATTGAGATACGCATGGTCGTGTATAGGATAGTAGACACGTCTTGAGAGATTAGTGGTTTGTGCGCCACGTCATCCTGCTTTGGAAATAAAAATTGTCTCAACTTTATCAGGTTGCGCGAGCTTCAGTCAACAAGTTAAACTGTGCCTGATTAGGCTGCGCCTAGACATGTGGCAGCTTTTAAGAAACAGTTGTTCAGCTTGCGCCTAGGCGCAACTAAGAATTTTGTTTTAGATTGTGTCTAGGCGCAACTCATAAGACGTACATGACAGCTGTCAACCAACTCTCCTCGAGCGGCACAATTCGAAGGATTCGAAGAGATTTTCCTCGTTTACTGTGCTGTCAGTTGTCAGTGCTGTTAGGTAATAATTGTCATTAAATTTTAGACGCCATGTAGACTTTGGCGCAATATAACTGGGTGTAGTCTGATATATGGCACAACCTGATCAATGGCGCAGTTTGATCTCTGAGCTCCATATTAGTGGCGCAGCTTGATTTTTTAGGCACAACTTGATCGTTGAGTAGTAAATACATAGCGCAACTTGATTTTTAGGCCCTACATACGTTCGACCAACAAGCTTTCAAAGATCTCCTTTCTGAGAAGAAGTCGAGTCCTTCGAAGCGGTTCGTAAAATCGAAGAAGACTCGACGTACTTGGGTGCCGAAGGTGGCTGCAATGAACAACACGACAGAGGGGACTACGCTCCAGAACCCCCTGAACGACGAAGCCCCAAATAAGATTTTAGTTGCTGCTGACTGGCCGCCTCACTCAGTTCCCTCTTAGGGAAAGTGCAGCGAGGAGTACAGCTCCCCTCCGATGGGTCTGACAAAGGCGCAACGCCGGAAGAAGTACGTCGTGGTCCACCCACGGACGGAGGAGGCTGCGCAGGCGAGAACTCCTGTCTTTGACATAATTGCCTACCCATCGGGTAAGGCTGTGTTGGATTCTGAATGTACGCACCTCCTAGGGATAAGGCAAAGAAGTCCAAGGCGGCATGTGCCTTACACGGCCAAAGTGCTACACCAGCCACTCTGTTGGACTCTGAATACTATGCACCTTCTAGGAGTAGTAGGAAAAGATCCAAGGCAGCACGCGCTTTTCACAATTAATGTTCTATGCCGACGGCAGACCAAAGGCCCGCGTTGACAGTCATGTGCGCAGCCAATGGTAGCTATACGAAACTGGTTCGAGTGCTTCGATGCCTCGACCGGTGAAATCCTGCTGTCACTTGAGCGCCCATGTGCACGATTCAAGCCAGGATGTACCTACTATCAAGATAGATTCGTTTGAACAGTATTCCTGTAAGCATGGAAGGAGTCTACCTCATCAACAACTCTCTAATCAGGACCTAAGCTTGTCTCATGCTCAGGAACTAAGAAGAGAGAAGCTATCTCCATATCCTTACTCATGCGTACAGCTTCCCTGTGCGCACGAAAGGAGTGCAGGAGTGGAGACCTCAACAACTCCCTACATGCATAAAGCGAGGGAGGGATCTACGACACAAGGCGTATCCAAACCAAGGCACAACTTTACCCAGATCACCATCAACTGCTGCTTTGCCAAACAGCCGCGTCGCCACCAAAAAGGCGGTACGTCGTCCAAAGACTGCAACTGATGGTATCTGTGAAGAAGAAGATGAACTCCGCATTGCTTCATACAACACGGTATGGAGTTCTCTGTCTCTCAAGACGCTTTCCAAGAATCCTCCTGTGTCGGCCAATAAGCCCAAAACTCGGCCTGGGGGTAGCAAGGCAGTAGTATCTAGTACGAGTGTATTCCAAGGCACACGTGCCAAATCTGGATCCTTGGCGCAAGAAGGTGACGCTACAGATGCAACATTAGCTGGGAGTGGCCAGCCCTCTACCATTTATGACAAACCCGCCTTCCAATCCAATGAGGGATTGTATGACAAAGATACCTCCACAGGCACATATAGCCAAAAAGCTGAGGGTAACAATCATAACGAATCTGAGGACGATTACAGTCTACCGGTTTGTCCTCAAGACAACGAGACTCAGGCATCTGAGCTAGAAAGCGAAAGATCCACCATCCCTTCTACCCATCCACACATGATGTCCGTGTTTATGGCCGAAGGCGACAACATGGACAACAACAAAGGATCCAGACAGTAGAAACGTATAAAAGCCCTTGAGACGGGCCTAAATATGTTGAACGATACTATAAAGTCCTGTAAACCCCCTAGTATTTATAAAAATTTATTTTAATTTTAATTATTATTTTATGGTGTTTTATAATTATCAAATAATTTTGCTAACATATAAATGAATTTCCTTGATAAATCAAGTTTAACATAAATAGAGATTTCCTTGGCTTTTGGCATGCAAAATATTTTCCTAGAAATACGTTATAAGCTTATTATTAATATTATAAAATTTTTGGATTTTTTTTGTATTTTTTTGGCATATATATAGTTGAGAATTGCTATATAAATACATACATATATAAGTATATAAGTGTATATAGGTAATTTATACTAAAAAAATAAAATAAAAATAAAAACATTAAATTTCTCGCGAGAAATTCAAATCGAATTCTCGCGAGAACGAATTCCCATATAGGCCCGACCCCTCTATTCTTCCCAGGCGGATTTCGAAGAAGGGAATGAATCAAATTGATTCAAATCTTCACCAAAGATTTCCCAAATCTTTTCTGAGCAATCCACTCTCGATTCTCCCTGACCTAACGTCAGATTCTAATCAAAGTCCTAATGAAATTTGGTTTAAAACCCCACACCCGTATATAAGGGTATTCAAAATTCTTGAGGATTAAAACCTATCAAAAACTCTCATGAACCACCACCTTCTACACCTAGCCTTCCTCTCCTATCTACGTGTGACCCCGACCTCCTGACATCATCGGAGCTGCTGCAGTTTACGGATATCTCGTCGGGACGGAGGAGATCCCCTATTTGTTTTTGCAAAACCAAACGTTCAGGTACCTTATTTTCGAGACTGATTTCCCTACTGTTTTTTAATGATTTTTCGATCCACCGCTTCCTATGTAGAGACTGCGTAACCCTCACCAAACCCCTTTAAATAGATTACCTATATAAAGTTTGTACAGTTCGTGAACATTCCTGAAAAATTAGGAAAAGTCACAGCAAGGACGGGGCCTTAGTTCATCCTCGACCCCCTAATTGGAAGGCAAATTTCTGCTAACCTACTAACAGTTTCTAGATCCAATTAATATCAGTATAAGACACAATATACGGGATTAAATTACACCTGTTAGATTTACTTTTCAGTTATTATTCATGAAGTTATTCGTTGTTAAAGATTCAAGAAAAAACTGGGTTTTCGAAACTAAAAACTTTAGAAAAAACTTTGATACGGCGTGCGCTCTGACAAACCGGGCAACATGTTCATAACTCATCAGCACTAAAAGGTGCGTATGGATGTTGTCGACGTGTGGGAACTGACGGAACTTGATTTCGTTGTACGTGCGCGACGAAATCGGTGCATGTCTATCAATATACCTCGTATCGGCCACTTTGCAAAATAGGCCATAACTTCGTGTATAGTCGTCGATTTGAGACAAAACTGTCGCCAACAGGACCATATCAATTTTCTGGTCCTGTATGCCAAGTTTGGTCCAATTCTGGGAAGGTTGACTGGAACACCTTTTTGGCGGGCCCGCGACCCGATCCAACGGACGAAATTGTGCACGGCCCACCAGAATCCAACTTTGGACATACAGTTGGATTTGTCTCCTCAAACTAGACCTGTAAATATATAGCTTAACAACTTTAGAGACCATAGATACCGACATGCTTTTCGGTGTAAAACGGGTCCAACGACGAACATTATTTTGACCCGAAATTATGATTTTGCCCCTGTGGCCAGAAATGGACTTTTGGACAGGAGTTTCATGATATATCTTTTACACGAAAAATATTCTCAATGTTTGTTTCAGCACCACCCTTCGCACCACCCTCAGGCAAGATACCTTGCCACCATACTCTGTGATTTATTTATATTTATTTCTTTTATTTATATCCAATTTATATTTTTATTGCCAGTATTGTATCACTATGCGTCCAAGTCACACTTGAGTACAAGCAACTATATTGGTCAATTTTATTTGTTTTTATTCTATTCTTGCATTGGCTTAGTCCTAGTGACCACCCATCGATGTTGAGGTATTGGTATATCTCATATGGCCTTGACACATGATTACCACGTGTTGTAAGTCATATGTAGAACACATACTCGCGTAGTCGACTGGCCACCGATACGTATGAGACATGCAACGGTTATGAATAACTGCCAATAGAAATATATGTTAGTAGACTTGGCAGTTACTAGAGGTTCATATGAGCCATGGATCTGACGATACTAGGCATTGGGTGGGAAGAACAATACCTAACATATGGGCTACTATTACACTTTCCCTTGTAGTTCGGAAGCTCCACTAGAGATACGGGTATGATTATCCCCTCAGGTTGGCCACTGACGTTCTTGAACGTTATGCGCTTGGTCACTGGTGCCCAAGAGGGGACTATACCGGATCCTATTATCAGCCAGGGCCCATGCGTTGAAGGATTATTTTTCAGCTGCATGTTCACAGTAGAACAGTTAGGAACACGATTGCATATATCAGTTTTTTTACTTATTATATATTACAGATTATATGGCATGTTCTTTATTTATCTTGTTATGTCCCTCTGAGGACCTGGTGATCTCTCCAGGTGTGTGCTTTCATGTCTTTTCGTAGGTGCTCTAGCCAAGATCATGGTCTTTCCTTTTTATCCAGGAGGCTTGCTCTTGTATCGTCTATTGCTATTTTTATCTATCATTTCCTTTTATTGTTCTTCTCATTTAAATGGTTGGTAGTGGATCTGTCTCCGTCCATCTTTTGTACAAATAATAAATTCAGAGTTGGTTTTATTATACACTATTTTCTTATTGTGGATGAGATTAATTTTCATGGTTTACTGTATTTTACAGCTTATGTATACATACGAAGATCCCACATATTGGAGTATACTTTATATGTATGCAGCTGGCCTGTCTACATACTTAGTCATAAGTATTTTGGGACTGGGACATTACATGTTTTTGTGGTGGCCCATACAGGTTAAGTTTGCCATTTCGGTTATGTTACTGTACTGAACGGACCTGCATATAGGATTAGAGTCTAGGAACTCATCCACATGCTTGATCTCCTCCCTTGATTCCAATTTTGAAATCTCGTCCGACTATCTTGATTTCTTTCTATTTGACTCCTTTCTGCTGTAAATATTATCTTTCCCTTCATGCTTGATAGTGAGGTTAGGAAGATGACTCATGTTAAGGTATATATGTTATATTGTTAAAATCACCCTGCCAGTTGAACTCTTGTAAGTCGGATATAATACCTCATGACCTATCATTCTTTTGTCCTCACAAACCATTAAAGAGGATACTAAAAGGATTACCGTAACTACTGAGCTTACAGATTCATATCCCTTTTTTGTCGAGCAAAGCTTTAGACAAGAAGACAGTAGTATGACTGTATAGGCTCGAATGCCAGACAACGCTTAGATTCTCAAAGAACTTTAACTTTCTAGATTTTACTTTCATCATTATCTAGAGTACTTACATGTTGGAAATATCATTACTAATGCCATTATTATAGCTTAGTTTTTGCATGCTTATTCTTTTATCAAGCTTGTTCAAGACATATGTTATTGGGGACGTCCGCTAGCATATTGTCTAATTAGAATCAATGTATTATGGTCTGATCAACCGTAGTGCACTTGGTTCGCTCTTCATATGATTATCCCACGTGGATTGAGATAGAGAGATATCTAGGATCTCATCCGCGACTGCATTGACAATTTCTTCTTGAATTATTCATTCGCCTTTGAATGACGTATTTGTATACAATAACATCTTCCTTGAACTCTTTATTGTTTTCGTCTTTTACTAATTTGGAAAGACAAATGCTCGTATTTGATAGATAGATACAGAGTATCCCCCATGGCCATAATAGTTGTATACACAAGTGTAGCTACCATAGGTCAGCCATGTGACTACAACCTTACCTTGAGTTACTCGTTCTCCCCTTGACCCTAAAACTACTATCGTGACCTTCTAGTCATTTGAATTTAATAATGATTAGAATCATACACTTGGTTAAAACACCAACCTAGACGACTATTTATTCTCAAGGAACCAATTATTACGAGTTTCTAATTATTTTCTCTTGAATTTGCGTAACTAGCAACCCTTATGCCTTAACCCAACCCTTACCCGACCAAGCCCCACAGTTCATACTTAAGATGAGTAGACAAAAGTAAGGACAAGCATTTACCATGACTATGGTAGACACCCATCCCAGATTGGAATCCAAAAGGTATTATTCTAGTTATACAAATTTTGTTATTAAGACCTTACTTAGCATTAGAACATCACAATCACTAGCTTAGCCAATACCATAGCATAATACCCTGTCATATTATGATTTACTAGTTATCAACAACAATGCATGAGCACTACATTCGACGCCATTAGAAACTTTATGACCATAGTCTGGCAGGCTTGACACAAATAGAAATTCATGACTTAGCCGTAGAGATATTTCATATGACGTGCCTTAAAGTTCGTTACTCCTATCGATAAACTCTCGTATACTACAGAAGAGTGGATCATTCTATCTTATCGACTCATGTATCGTTGTACGCAATCATTTCCAAAAATCGGGGTATGATCCTTGAATTTGATCCATATCTGCCAAATTACGTTATCTATCACATCGTGCCTTATTCATTATTACTATCAAAGGTCGAGGTACGATGTCGCAATTTAATTATTCCTAACCTCATTATTCCTAAAACCATGTCCTAGTGTCACGACCCGCACTCGCTATAAGGGCACGTGTACGTGACAACGCCCAGCCCTCACCGAAAAATCGGCGTGGAACGCTGTAGATTTTCTAGTCTGACAACAGTTATATATATAACAAAACCTATCGAGAATATGGTCAACTCCGAACGGAGGACAAGCAGTGAATATATATAAGTGCTCAATCACAACTCTAAGATGATAAGTAAAGACTGAAAGATAAAGACAACACGATGATAAAATATAACCTGTCAAGTCCATCACAAATAATATACAAGTCTAAGTCCCAGTCTCTAATACAATCCCAGAATATAATAAAATAACAAGTAGCAAGCTGGAGACAAGGTCCAGTCCAAAATGTCTAACCTAACTAAACTAAGATAAAGGCTCGTCGGGCGGAGCTAAGCCCTGCTGAACCAAGGTCTCCAAGTCTACGCCCACTACGTCAACCGGACCGTAGTAGGTAGGACAATCCTCCTCACCACTATCTGTAAAATTTTGTCAACATATCCAGTCAGGATGGAACGAGCACAAATCTCCATAACAGTTCTAGTTAGACGATATTGAAAATGTAGCAGTAAATAGAGAGAATCTATGAGATAAATAGTGTGTACATGAATCATGGTAAGGCATATCAAGACTGTAATCTGAATGTAAGAACAGGGAAACCAGTATAAATCATGTACAAGAATCTGGAACTATATCTATGTGAGTTTAGTATTAGTTTCAACATGTGATCGGCTTAGAACTTGATACAATGTTTGGCCTGGCTAATCATACGTGAGTGTATGATTAACACTATACAATGATGATACAATAATAGCTGTGGGGTATTGATCACATCTCTACGCTAACACCCCCATCCCTGACCAATATAGTGGATCCAGTCATGACACGTCATGATACATATTCTCTGAGAGGGTAGCTAGCCTTCGCAGGAATCGTATCTATACAATGAACAATAAACAATATAGACTTGCCCAGTGTATACCATATATATAAGAGGAATAACATCTTATGACGGGATCCAGACAAATATCAGTCCGTGTGAATAATGTGTCAAGAGAACAAGGATAATCTGCACTAAATACTAGAAACAAAGACGATATCATAAAACAAAAATATTATCAGAGAATGTACTCGCCTGTACTATGATGGATAAGTCGACTGAGTCCAAGATCAGTGCCTCGAGGACCTATAGATGGAATACTGTATCAATATAATGGTTTGGAAGTGAAATTAAGTCATACTGAGTCAAAATAGGTCAAGACACGTCAAACTAAGTCAATCTAGGTCAAACAAGGTCAAACTAGATTGTACGGGGTAAATCTAAGTCATATTAGACCTAACAAAGTCATACGAGGTCAAGACAACTCTAGTTGGGTCATACTTGGTCATAGAAGGACATTGGAAATCCATCCGAATCAAACTAGGTCGAAAATTGGCTTACCGTTGACTTTTGGTCAACGGGTCAATTCTGGTCAACCCTAGGTCAACTCTAGGTCAACCCTAGGTCACTGGTGACTAATAGTTGACCTTTAGTCAACTGTCCAAGTTAGATGGAATTTGGGACCAAATTGGGTAAAGTGTTGACCCATAGTTGACTTTTAGTCCAAAAAGTCAACCGTGGTCAACCGGGTCCAAGACTAGGTTTAGACAGCTAATCCTACTCATTACCAACCTATACAATCCATATCCAAGTCCATCTTGGACTTGGAAACTCAAATCTTGGCCGTGGGCCAATTCCCTATTTTACCCTTTTTAAGGGTAAAATTCTACCCTCGGCGATAATCTAGATAGCCTACCTACGCTAGTTATTTTGACCCGATCTCCCTAGAGTAGTAGGGTACTATCCTATAGGTTCGTTATCTACCAAAATACCTAAGTAAAGTGGACGTCTGGTCCACCTTACGGTCCATTGCAGAAATCTCGAATATTTTGAGATACGCTCTGACACGGCGCGATACCGGCGCCCTACGACCCCGATTTCCATCCGGGAGCTTACCCGCAAAATCTAAATCACGTAACCTAGGCCCATGCCAAGTTTTATCGCGATCCGATGCTCCGGGCTCAATTTCGCCCTCTAACTCGATTTCTAACAAAACCTTCGTTTTCTACTCTCGTTCTATTTCCCTCTCTTGATTCTCGATTCTAATCCTTCCTCTTCTCTACTCTTCTAATCTCCCTCTTCTTCTCTAATTCCTCTTCTTACTCCTCCCTCCTATTCTTCTTCAATTTCCTTATTTCTCTATATTTCCTCTTCTCTAAACTTCTTCTCCTTCTAAATCCAAGCTCTTTTTCCCTTCTCTTCTTCTAATTCCTTATCTATTTCTCTCTATATCAACCTATATATATCTATACATATATACCTACATATATACTAAATGGGAGGGGGTTTTATAGGGTGCTAGGGGGTCAATGGGGGGGGGGGGTTTAGGACTGCTAGCTGCTGCTGCTCAAGCTGCTGCCACTGCTGCTGCTCAAGCTGCTGCTGCTACTGCTGCTGCTGCTGCAACTGCAAGCTGCTGCTGCTGCAGCTCCTGCTTGCTGCTGCTGCAGCACCTACTGCTGCTGCTATTGCTATCTCTTCTTCTCCTCCTCTTAATCCTCTCCTCTCCTCTCTTATATATATATCTATATATATACTTATCTATATATC
This sequence comes from Iris pallida, assembly GCA_029216955.1. Classification (NCBI taxonomy): domain Eukaryota; kingdom Viridiplantae; phylum Streptophyta; class Magnoliopsida; order Asparagales; family Iridaceae; genus Iris; species Iris pallida. The sequence goes on along the minus strand of JANAVB010019799.1, from coordinate 20,277,166 downwards.
TATCTATTTATCCATCTATTTATATATATATATATAACCATATATATATCCTCTTCTCTCCTCTCTATACACATATACACCCACACACATATACCTATATATACACACATATATACATATGTACACACACCTATACATATATATATACACACACTCTCACACACACAACCACACCACCATTCTAATCCTCTCCTCTACCACTCTCTACACACACACACAAATACATACATACATATATATTCCTATATATATATATCTATACATACACATATATATATATATATATATATATATATATATATATATATATATATATATATATATATATATACATATATACACCATTAACATATAAACATCCTTAATTAACCACTTAACCAAACTCTAGAGAAAACCTACAAAAATAGGGGCAAAGTGTAGAGAATGAGATTCTCTACACTTAATGTGAATGTCATAAATGGAGAGGAGAATTAATGAGGGGTTTAAATGACAAACCTAAATGCTTGGAGGAGGAAGAGAAAGCTTGGGAAGAAAAGAAATTTTGTGGAAGAAGAAGAAGACTTTGTCATGAAGTAACAAAGAAAAGAGGGGGGGGTTCATAGCCATGGCCGGCCACCCATGTGTGGGCTATTGGGTTGGGATCCAATAGCCCACAACCCAATAACCTAAGTTTGGTTCAATATTGAAATCGGGTTGGTTCGGTTCAATTCGGTTTGATTTCAAACGACTAATTAAGCCTCTATATTGACTAATTAAGTCATGGAAAATAGGTTAATAATTTCTAGCCTATTCTTGATGGTACATGGGCTAAGCCCAGCTAGTATGGGGGTCCCACTAGGGTCCAGGCTACCCGGGTCTCCAAATTGGGTCCGAATTGGATAAAATTCAAACCAACCCAAATAAATTCCTAAAAAATCATATAAAATCATAATAAATTCCTAAAATATTTTAAAACTTGAAAATGACAAAAATACCCCTAATTTGAAAACTGGGGGTGACAAATCTACCCTCCTTAAAAATTTCGTCCTCGAAATTCAAACGGTCGTACTCTTCTCTAGGTCAAGCACCCCACAATCAAGGTCTACTAAATTTTATCCTAAGTTATATAACATGTAATCCAGGAAATCAGAACACATGCATGGTTTTAAATCTCTACAGTATCATGTTATTGCAGTCTTCATTGGGGTTTTCTATTTAATCTAGCATGATCATCACATATGCAAACTAAAGGTACTAAGAAAGCAATCATCAATCAATGGGCGAAAAGAACAGGTAAAAAGAAAGAGCAAGATCCTACCTCCTAGTCCAATGCGTGCAGGATCCTCAACTGTTATCGCAAAAGCCCCGCCCTGGCGGGGTACATCCCGCTGCTGGTGGAGGGCGTGATGCGGTGCCATTGGTGGCCTACCCTGTGCTCCCTGAGCTGCACGGCGATGGTTCGAAGGACAATCCCTCACCTGATGCCCCTCGGTGCCACAGTATAGGCACAATCCCAAACGTCTCCTGCAAACCTCCCAGAGATGTCCGGACCTCTTGCAGTAGTGGCAAGTAGGTGCCTGCTGCGTCGGTCCCTGCTGCTGCTGCTGGGGCACCTGCTGAACTGGTGCCCTAATCGGAGCAGGAATCTGCTGCGAGCGTTGCGGAATAGAATGATGCTGGAGTTGAGGATGCTTAGCAGGCCCTGCGCTGCTACTGGCCCCAGAAAACACATCTCGATCCCTCTTCGGCTTCAAGCCCAACTCCCTCTCCACCTTCCGAGCCTCTGCGTAAACCTCCGCATATGTCGCGTAGAAGGAAGGGATCAGGATCTTGATATCCCATGCCAATCCCTCCCGGAAGCGCTCCGCTCGGATCACCGGGTCACTCACTATGTACTCGGCATATCGGCTCAGCCGGCCGAACTCCGCCGCATACTCCTCTACGGTCATGCTGCCCTGCTGCAGGTTCTGGAACTGCCGCACCAGGCCAATCTTGTCCGTAGGGGAAAAGAACTTCTCTCTGAACAAGGTCCTGAACTCTGCCCAAGTATGGCCCTCTCCTGCAAGAGCCGGCTCATTCCGGAACCATGTCCGGGCAATATCTAACAACTGCAACCCAACCGCCTCGACCCTCAGGTCGGCTGCCAGGCGGCAGGCCCCCATCTGGCGCTCGATATCCTCGAGCCAATCATCTGCATAGATAATGCCCTCTGTCCCCTTGAAATCTCTCAGACCAAGCTTCTTGAAAGCCTGGATATCCCCGATCTTCGGCTGCTGCTGAGCCTCCCTCTGTGGAGCCCCACGCTCCACTGCCGCCATAGCCAACCTGTGCGCATCCTCCATGCCCTGGCGTATGACCTCTGTCTGCCTCAACTGAGCCTCGTGCTGAGCCTCGCTGGGACTCAAGCACCTGGTGGAAGAACGCTAGCATCTGCCCCATATCTGCGGGCAGGGGAGGCAATGAAGGAATAGCTCCCATCATCACCGGAGGAGTCCCCTGCTGAGGAGGAAGAATACCCGCGGCAGCTCCCACTGTAGCCCCTGGCACTACGGGAAGAGTACCCGCAATGGCCCCAGGGACGGTCATAGAGGTAGCTGGAGGAGTACCCCCAAGAGCCCCAACAGAAGTCCCATCAGCCGGAGAAGTAACCGGAGCCTGTCCACCAGAAGTGGCAGACCTCTCCGTCTCCCCGAGCCCCTCGCCAGGAGAATGAGTCATCAATATCCTGGAGACAATTTAAGAAGAAGATATCAATATGGCACATGAAGGCAATATCAAAGGAGGACAGCTAGAAAGCAGTAAATCGATATCAAAGACGGTAAGCAAGATAAGCAATGAGAGATCCTACTGTGATTGAGCACTCCTAGCCTACTATTCTTATGGGTAACACAGGCTCGTAGTCAACACTCTAAGACGAGTGCCGCTATGACATCGCACTAATTGCGACTTCAGGACCTGCGTGGGCCACCACTAAAACGTGTCACGACCCGCACCCGCTATAAGGGCACGTGTACGTGACAACGCCCAGCCCTCACCGAAAAATCGGCGTGGAACGCTGTAGATTTTCTAGTCTGACAACAGTTATATATATAACAAAACCTGTCGAGAATATGGTCAACTCCGAACGGAGGACAAGCAGTGAATATATATAAGTGCTCAATCACAACTCTAAGATGATAAGTAAAGACTGAAAGATAAAGACAACACGACGATAAAATATAACCTGTCAAGTCCATCACAAATAATATACAAGTCTAAGTCCCAGTCTCTAATACAATCCCAGAATATAATAAAATAACAAGTAGCAAGCTGGAGACAAGGTCCAGTCCAAAATGTCTAACCTAACTAAACTAAGATAAAGGCTCGTCGGGCGGAGCTAAGCCCTGCTGAACCAAGGTCTCCAAGTCTACGCCCACTACGTCAACCGGACCGTAGTAGGTAGGACAATCCTCCTCGCCACTATCTGTAAAATTTTGTCAACATATCCAGTCAGGATGGAACGAGCACAAATCTCCATAACAGTTCTAGTTAGACGATATTGAAAATGTAGCAGTAAATAGAGAGAATCTACGAGATAAATAATGTGTACATGAATCATGGTAAGGCATATCAAGACTATAATCTGAATGTAAGAACAAGGAAACCAGTATAAATCATGTACAAGAATCTGGAACTATATCTATGTGAGTTTAGTATTAGTTTCAACATGTGATCGGCTTAGAACTTGATACAATGTTTGGCCTGGCTAATCATACATGAGTGTATGATTAACACTATACAATGATGATACAATAATATCTGTGGGGTATTGATCACATCTCTACACTAACACCCCCATCCCTGACCAATATAGTGGATCCAGTCATGACACGTCATGATACATATTCTCTGAGAGGGTAGCTAGCCTTCGCAGGAATCGTATCTATACAATGAACAATAAATAATATAGACTTGCCCAGTGTATACCATATATATAAGAGGAATAACATCTTATGACGGGATCCAGACAAATATCAATCCGTGTGAATAATGTGTCAAGAGAACAAGGATAATCTGCACTAAATACTAGAAACAAAGACGATATCATAAAACAGAAATATTATCAGAGAATGTACTCGCCTGTACTGTGATGGATAAGTCGACTGAGTCCAAGATCAGTGCCTCGAGGACCTATAGATGGAATACTGTATCAATATAATGGTTTGGAAGTGAAATTAAGTCATACTGAGTCAAAATAGGTCAAGACACATCAAACTAAGTCAATCTAGGTCAAACAAGGTCAAACTAGATTGTACGGGGTAAATCTAAGTCATATTAGACCTAACAAAGTCATACGAGATCAAGACAACTCTAGTTGGGTCATACTTGGTCATGGAAGGATATTGGAAATCCATCCGAATCAAACTAGGTCGAAAATTGGCTTACCGTTGACTTTTGGTCAACGGGTCAATTCTGGTCAACCCTAGGTCAACTCTAGGTCAACCCTAGGTCACTGGTGACTAATAGTTGACCTTTAGTCAGCTGTCCAAGTTAGATGGAATTTGGGACCAAATTGGGTAAAGTGTTGACCCATAGTTGACTTTTAGTCCAAAAAGTCAACCGTGGTCAACCGGGTCCAAGACTAGGTTTAGACAGCTAATCCTACTCATTACCAACCTATACAATCCATATCCAAGTCCATCTTGAACTTGGAAACTCAAATCTTGGCCGTGGGCCAATTCCCTATTTTACCCTTTTTAAGGGTAAAATTCTACCCTCGGCGATAATCTAGATAGCCTACCTACGCTAGTTATTTTGACCCGATCTCCCTAGGGTAGTAGGGTACTATCCTATAGGTTCGTTATCTACCAAAATACCTAAGTAAAGTGGACGTCTGGTCCACCTTACGATCCATTGCAGAAATCTCAAATATTTCGAGATACGCTCTGACACGGCGCGATACCGGCGCCCTACGACCCCGATTTCCATCCGGGAGCTTACCCGCAAAATCTAAATCACGTAACCTAGGCCCATGCCAAGTTTCATCGCGATCCGATGCTCCGGGCTCAATTTCGCCCTTTAACTCGATTTCTAACAAAACCTTCGTTTTCTACTCTCGTTCTATTTCCCTCTCTTGATTCTCGATTCTAATCCTTCCTCTTCTCTACTCTTCTAATCTCCCTCTTCTTCTCTAATTTCTCTTCTTACTCCTCCCTCCTATTCTTCTTCAATTTCCTTATTTCTCTATATTTCCTCTTCTCTAAACTTCTTCTCCTTCTAAATCCTAGCTCTTTTTCCCTTCTCTTCTTCTAATTCCTTATCTATTTCTCTCTATATCAACCTATATATATCTATACATATATACCTACATATATACTAAATGGGAGGGGGTTTTATAGGGTGCTAGGGGGTCAATGGGGGGGGGGGTTTAGGACTGCTAGCTGCTGCTGCTCAAGCTGCTGCCACTGCTGCTGCTCAAGCTGCTGCTGCTACTGCTGCTGCTGCTACAACTGCAAGCTGCTACTGCTGCAGCTCCTGCTTGCTGCTGCTGCAGCACCTACTGCTGCTGCTATTGCTATCTCTTCTTCTCCTCCTCTTAATCCTCTCCTCTCCTCTCTTATATATATATCTATATATATACTTATCTATATATCTATCTATTTATCCATCTATCTATATATATATATATATATATATATATATATATATATATATATAACCATATATATATCCTCTTCTCTCCTCTCTATACACATATACACCCACACACATATACCTATATATACACACATATATACATATGTACACACACCTATACATATATATACACACACTCTCACACACACAACCACACCTACCATATGTACACACACCTATACATATATATACACACACTCTCACACACACAACCACACCACCATTCTAATCCTCTCCTCTACCACTCTCTACACACACACACAAATACATACATACATATATATTCCTATATATATATATCTATACATACACATATATATATATATATATATATATATATATATATATATATATATATATATATATATATATATATATATATATATATATATATATACACCATTAACATATAAACATCCTTAATTAACCACTTAACCAAACTCTAGAGAAAACCTACAAAAATAGGGGCAAAGTGTAGAGAATGAGATTCTCTACACTTAATGTGAATGTCATAAATGGAGAGGAGAATTAATGAGGGGTTTAAATGACAAACCTAAATGCTTGGAGGAGGAAGAGAAAGCTTGGGAAGAAAAGAAATTTTGTGGAAGAAGAAGAAGACTTTGTCATGAAGTAACAAAGAAAAGAAGGGGGGGGGGGGTTCATAGCCATGGCCGGCCACCCATGTGTGGGCTATTGGGTTGGGATCCAATAGCCCACAACCCAATAACCTAAGTTTGGTTCAATATTGAAATCGGGTTGGTTCGGTTCAATTCGGTTTGATTTCAAACGACTAATTAAGCCTCTATATTGACTAATTAAGTCATGGAAAATAGGTTAATAATTTCTAGCCTATTCTTGATGGTACATGGGCTAAGCCCAGCTAGTATGGGGGTCCCACTAGGGTCCAGGCTACCCGGGTCTCCAAATTGGGTCCGAATTGGATAAAATTCAAACCAACCCAAATAAATTCCTAAAAAATCATATAAAATCATAATAAATTCCTAAAATATTTTAAAACTTGAAAATGACAAAAATACCCCTAATTTGAAAACTGGAGGTGATACCTAGTTTCTATAGTGAATAGATTGTAAGCCTTTCATATTTTGGGATTCACTAAGCTTACGATTGAATAAAGTAAATTGGTTCTCACTAGGATGATAAATTAGTGACTCATGAACTCTCACTTTCTATTTAGATCTTTTGGTGTCCCCTACCATGACTTTGATATTTGGAGCGTAATACTAGCTGTTACCTTCCAGCGAATTTCATATATAAGACCTAAACGAATCCACCTTCATATAGGCATATTATGTCCCACTCAAACATGTTCCTTTGTACTCTATTTTTATGATACGACTTTCAGGTCAAAAGGACTAACTATAACCCTTACCATAATACCGATGTACTTCCCAAGTTCAATTAGAGATCCAACATCGACTCTAATCTTTTGACCCAATATGCAGTTGTGACCTACTAGAAGCCCACTACACACATGTCACTAATGTGCCACTTAATTGAGTCTTCTTGTGCTACTTAAACACAAAAGTCACAGAAGGCACATTTTCGGGCTTTAGGAACCTAGTTAACCAACTCGATTGACAATTAGGCCAACCACATGAGTTAGAACTTATTCTAGGTTACCCTAACCTAATAGGCATGGTTTCGATTGATTTTGTGGATCTTTTCCAACCAATATGGATTAAAATCAAAGACTTATTCAATAAAAGATTGATGTCCAATTAGAGAACACATTAAGACTCAGTTAAACCCATCCATGCCTATCGCCATATTTGGACCATAAAACTAAACTTGATGAAATAGGTCCTTACACCTATTATGTAGGCCCCATCTCTTGGCTCACTAATTCTCCTTCCATAGATTTCGTAACTATATCTCCTTATAGCCGATGTTATGAGATGAATGAAATCACGTTGTACCAATTTGTTTTCGGTTATGCTTGACCAAGACTACTCCTACTACCTTGATGAAATGTTGTTATTTTATGAGCAATGTTAAGTAAGTAATACCTAGACTTCCTATAGAGCCCATGGCTACGATTAGAAATGCCTTATACTTTCATACACCTCCTTGAAATTTGACCTACTTAGAAACCCTTCTATTATGCTTCCCACGATTAACCAAGTTCTATAAGTTAGATAGAACCTTGAACTTAGTAAGCTCGATCCTTTAAGGTGGGATGCCAAACTTGGATTCTATTCATAACCGTCCCTTCATCTATTTGAAAGTTGCGATACAATCTTCGTATTGTATTTTTATCACTTGCTTGTGTCTTTAAATAACTGCGGTAAAAGATCGCAACCTTGATTCTTTAATTTCTCTCCATCCTAAAATCCTGTCTTAGTTTCAAGTTCGAGAACAAAATTCTGGAAGTATATAGGCCAGCCTCTCTAAGTACTAGCAAATGATTAGGATAGATTGGCTCTAACTGAACTAATAAACAGTGGTTCATAGCGTCTACTCCTCTCTGCATCACCTAATGACCTCTGCTGTGACTTTGATTTTTGAAGCGCAACACTAATCTTTTCTTTCCAACAAATTTCACACTTATGAACTAGACCGGTCAAGCTATATACATGACATGCATGTCCCACACAAACACACTTTCATGTACTCCATTACAATTACACCACATATATGACACATTTTCTCATAGGAGAAACCATAGAGATGTTCCATTTGATTTTAACCATGCAACATTGACATATTCCCTTAAAATAAACTAGACCCCATGATCCATGCAAGACATATAACACCTATGACATACGCTTCTCACCCAAGCAAACACATGCCTCCTACGCAACACCAAACAACAACCCCCACATGTTAGCAGTTATGAAAGGTTTCAAACACTCACCTAATCTAATTCAATAGCAAGGTTCATGTACTGATTATAGACTCTCACCTTCGGGTTTATGAATTCTTCTTTCCCTAAGTTCCTCAACCTCATCTCTTAATTACATGAGTTAGGCGAAGACTGAAAACCTACTGAACCAACACGTTCTAGTTTTGTTCGAACAAGAGATTCCTACCATCTTATTGAAGGCATGCCGATAGGAACAATGTTAGATCGTAATTATCCTTCCATAGAAGTTATGGACCAAGAACATCATGTCACTATTGAGGCTAACTTAGAATACGTGACTGCGGTCAGAAGTGTTCAATATTCTCGTGCCCTCCTTAGAAATTGTCCATCTTAGAAGTTTTGTAACAACAATTTTTACGGTTAGCCAACTTCTATAAGTTGGGTAGCTCCTTTAATAAAAAATACCCCATATTGTAGACTATGTGGTTAGTTTGGATTCCTTCTATAACTACCACCTCCTTCTTTTCAGTAACCGATTTATGATTTGATGTACTTACTCTCCCTCCGCATTCAGTCTCATTGTATTTTTATTTTATATATTTTATTTTAATTTCGAGGATGAAATTCGTATAAGTTGGGTAGGATGTAAACCCCCTAGTATTCATAAAAAATTATTTTAATTTTAATTAATATTTTATGGTGTTTTATAATTATCAAATAATTTTGCTAACATATAAATAAATTTTCTTGATAAATCAAGTTTAACATAAATAGAAATTTCCTTGGCTTTTCGCATGGAAATTATTTTCCTAGAAATACGTTATAAGCTTATTATTAATTCTATAAAATTTTAGGATTTTTTTGTATTTTTATGGCATATATATAGTTAAGAATTGCTATATAAATACATACATATATAAGTATATAAGTGTATATAGGTAGTTTATACTAAAAAAAATTAAATTTATTGCGAGAAATTCAAATCGAATTCTCGCGAGATCGAATTCCCATATAGGCCCGACCCCTCTATTCTTCCCAGGCGGATTTCGAAGAAGGGAATGAATCAAATCGATTCAAATCTTCACCAAAGATTTCCCAAATCTTTTCTGAGCAATCCACTCTCGATTCTCCCCGACCTAACATCGGATTCTAATTGAATTCCTAATGAAATTTGGTTTAAAACCCCACAAGCGTATATAAGGGTTGTCGAAATTCTTGAGGATTAAAACCTATCAAAAACTTCTCGTGAACCACCACCTTCCACACCCAGCCTTCCTCTTCCATCTGCGTGTGACCCCGACCACTGACATCGTCGGAGCTGCTGCAGTTGACGGATATCTCGTCGGGACGGAGGAGATCCCGTATTTTTTTCGCAGAACCAAACGTTCAGGTACCCTATTTTCGAGACTGATTTCTCCGCTACTTTTTTAATAGTTTTTTGATCCATCGCTTCCTATGTAGAGACTGCATAACCCTCATCAAACACCTTTAAATAGATTACCTATATAAAGTTTGTACAGTTCGTGAACTTCCCTGAAAAATTAGGAAAAGTCATCGCAAGAAGGGGGCCTTAGTTCATCCTCGACCCCTAAATAGAAGGCAAATTTCTGCCAACCTACTGACCGTTTCTAGATCCAATAATATTAGTAGATTACACCATATACGGGATTAAAATGCACTTGTTAGATTTACTTTTCAGTTATTATTCATGAAGTTATTCGTTGTTAAAGATTCAAGAAAAAAAGGATTTTTGAAACTAAAAACTTTAAAAAAAATTCCGGTATGACGTGCGCCCCGACAAACCGAGCAACGTGGTCCCAACCCATAAGCATTGAAAGGTGCGTATGGATGTTATCGACGTGTGGGAACTGACGGAACTTGATTTCGTTGTGCTTATGCGACGAAATCAGTACGTGTCCATCAAGATACCTCGTATCGGCCACTTGGAGAACTAAGCCATAACTTCGGGTATAGTCGTCGATTCGAGATGAAACTTATGGCAACTGGACCGCATCGATTTTTTGGTCCTGCATGCCAAGTTTGGTCCGATTCTGGAAAGGTCGACTGGAACGCCTTTTTGGCGGGCCCGCGATCCGATCTAACAGGCAAAATTGTGTACGGCCCACCAGAATTCAACTTTGGATATACGGTTGGGTTCGTCTCCTCAAACTGGACCCATAGACATGTAGTTTGACGACTTTAGAGACCATAGATACCGACACACTTTTTGCTACAAAACGGGTCCAACGGCAGACATTATTTTGACACAAAATAATGATTATGCCCCTGTATCCAGAATTGGGCTTTTGGGTAGGCATTTCATGACATATTTTTTACACGAAGAACGTTCTCGATGTTCGTTTCAGCAACCAGAGCTGTTTGCGGATTGTAAGTTGTATTTGCTGACGGTTGACTGTTGGATTACTACTCTTCGCACCACCCTCAGGCAAGATACCTTGCCACCATACTTTATGACTTATTTATATTTATTTCTTTATTTATATTCAATTTATATTTCTATTTCCAGTATTGTATCACTGTGCGTCCAAGTCATACTTGTGTGCAAGCGACTATATTGGTCGTTTTTATTTGTTTTGTTCTATTCTTGCATTGGCTCAGTCCTAGTGACCACCCATCGATGTTAAGGTATTGTTATATCTCATATGGCCTTGACACATGATTACCACGTGTTGTGAGTCAAATGTAGGACACGTACTCGCGTAGTCGACTGGCCACCGATACGTATGAGACGTGTGTAGCACCCAGTTTCTAAAATGAAAGTAATTTTGTAATTTTGTAATTATAATCATTTAATAATGATATTTAAACCGTGTTATAATTTTTGGTGATTTTTAATTAATTTAATTAAAACTACGACTTGTGATTTTGATGGTTGACTAGTGTAACCCTAGAATTTGCTAAGCCTAGAGACTAACCATGACCATGGGTGCCTAGTCATGTGATTAGGATAACTAATTACAACTTTTTAGCTTGGAGGTATTTTGGTCATTTTGACAATTTTGTGAAATTGTGATTTATATTAATAAAATATGTGCTAGCTAATTATTTAAGACTTGACCAAGAAGTTTAGCCTAATCTAGATTAGTCTTGAGCTTAGAGTCTTGATTAGGATAACCTAGATTAACAAATATCTAGATATTTCTAAGTAGGATATTTATCCCTTAGGATATTTGTGAAAAAGAAAGCCTTAGGACTATTGGACCAATAGGAAGGCTTGAAATTGGGTGGATAAACCTTAGCCACACATCTAACTATTGCCAAAACCCTAACCCTAACTATTCCTACAACCATCAAGCTCATTCCCCCCTATTTAATCACTCCTTCAAAGATTCTTGCCTCTTTTTAATACACACATAAACCCCTACTTGTGTTCTTCCCCAAACCTTTACCAATTCCTCATTTCTCCACCAAATTGGACAAAACGAATTGCGTTGGACTCCCCTATAGTAGTAGAGGCTAGTGGGGGCTTGCTTGCAAGAAGTGGAGCGCGTTTGGACATCGCTCGAGGAAGGCAACTTCTCATTTCAGGAGCCTATTTTTTGAGGTTTCACCCTTAATAGGTAAAACCTATAAAACACCTTTAAATTCCCTATTTCTTTCCATAGATGCATCCATTTAGGGTTCTCCTAGGTGTAGCCCAAGATTGGTAGGAGTTCGTGTCCATTTCGTGTCTGTATTGGACACGTATCGGTGTTTTTAAACATGTGTTCGATGAAATATCACATAAAATTAAAAAGTAGTAATTTACAAAACTAATTGAACAAAAATGTAGATCTATATGTGTACTTTAAATCTCCTACTGACTGAGCACGATTTGGACTCGTATCCGGGTCCAAAGTGGACACGAACACGCTGCACGCACCCCCGTGCTGTGTCCTGCTACCTGACCCCTATTTCTCCCTATACAGGACACGTGGACACGTCAAACTTGACACGGGGGTAGGGGCAATGTCTGACAAGGCTGCCCCAAAGTTTCATGTCAAGTCGTATCGTGCCGAGTGAGAAATCGACCGTGCACTGGTTCCGCACACACTGTGCACACGCAGGAAATCTGCACAGATACGCTATAATTTCTTTGGACACGACTCACTTGGACACGTTACAGGCACTTGTGCACGTTGTCCTATACTAGGCGAACACCTAGACACGACCACGAGGTGTCTCGTGTCGTGTGTCTTATCTTGGATCGACTGGCACACGTGCACGAGACTGCACTGAACTGTGAGTGTCTGTATGTGTTCTCTCTGTTAGGACACGTTCATGTCCAGTTGTTGGACACGAAGTTGACCCCCCATGACACGTACTATGTGTACTCATGTCTGCACAGGTTAATTAGTTGAATTCTTAGGTTTTTAAAAATGAATTTAGGGTTCGAGCCCTATTTACTGATACTGAGTTGATCCTGAGAAATTTTCAGTGTTTAAATGTGTTTTAAAGTATTAATTAATGAAATTTGTGATGTATTAACATGTATACATGTCTGGGACATGTATTGGTTCGAGTTTTGTTCATATACTTCATTCGAATCTATATATATACAAATGGATTGATATTGAACTATCTATATATATGTTTATACTTAGTGTAATGTATATGTATGTCAGTGTCAGTGTCAGTGTCAGTGTCAGTGTTTAGGGATTGTCTATGTCCTAGGTTATATATATATCTATGTCTGTATTATATATATATATATATATATATATATATATATATATATATATATATATATATATATATGTCTATATGTATGAATGTATAGATATTGTGTGTGTAGGTATATGTGAGAGGAGTTGGGGTTTGCAAACAGTATGTGGGGTTTGGGTTTTAGGCCACTCGGCCAATGGGTTCAAATGGGTTAGTGAGTGAGTGAACTAGGCAGTGCATGCCCATGAACCAAGCAGAGGGTGTCATGTATAGTGAGGTCGAGTCTGGCCTTTAGTGTGTGTGTGTTTAGATATATACATATGTGTTTACATGCTCGAATATACAAGTGTTGTAGGAGTGGCTAGACTTATATATATCCATGTATATGTACGTGGGGTATTGGGAAGGGTTGTGTTTCCCTGATACATATAGGAATGTGTAGGATTTTGGAGTGTCACTTGACCTATACAGGGAAGGGGGTATGGCATAGGTGGTAAACTAATAGTAAGTATCATATAGTTGGTAAGTTACGGGGAGCTTTAAATTCACATTTGGGTTAGGAAGGGATACTAGAGGGGTATATGTATATATATATGATTCTTACTAGTCTAAGGTAATAGGATATTACCTAGGTAGTATATGCTAGTATAGAGTAATGTAGGGCATATGGATACTAGATTTGGATACTTTAGGTAGGTATGACTTGATATAGGATATTTTGACTTAGACATGACCATGGTTGACCAAGGTTGACTATTTTGACTAGAAGTCAACTTTGAGTTAACACTTGACATAGTTTGACCTAGATGGGACTAGAAGTTGACCAGTTGACCAAAAGTCAAGTGTAAGTCAACCTCTGACCCAGTTTGACTTGGTTTGACTTTCTTTGACTTAGTTTGATTTGGTTTGACTTTTTTAGACTTAGTTGATCTAGATTGACTTAGAAATCATATAGATTGCATCATACACTTCAATTACCTTATTTCTGAATACATCATAACCTGTAAATTGTTTTAAATAGGACTCTGTGACACCAGTTCGGACATATATTTTCATCTGTCATTCAGGGTGACAAGCGAGTACATTCTCTGATCATTTCATACTTGTTAAGATTTATATTCCTGCTCTAGATTACTTTACATGATGTTGTCACGTTATTATCACGGATTGGTACTATGTGGATCTTGTCATGCGATGTTATCCCCTTCGGGGTGCATCAGATACAGTTGTCATGTGCTTTTCACGAACATCTTGTATTTCATGTACACCGTTATTTATGTATACTCTTGTGCAATCTTGTACTCTCATGATCACGTGAGCAAACATGATAAAAACCTCTTATACAAGGTAACGTAACTTGACTGGATCCTTGTGTATTGATTGGGGAGGGTGAGTAGGAAGTAGTTATGTGATCAAAATCCCATCTTGTGAAATCTTGTGAAATCTTATAAAATCTTGTATATGTCCATTGTACACTCACGAATGATGGAGTTACCCTTGCATTGTCCTAACCCGTTTATATAACCATCTCATGCTCTAAATCACAGGTTACTTACAGTTCTTACTTATCATGTATATAGATATTTCCAGTTATCAAATCTCTCTCGTTTTCATATATATTTCTTTACAGTCAATGTATCTTACTCTTTTGCATGCTTTATATTTTCTAACATGATATGAACTGCGTGTGATGTATTGTGCTCGCTCCTGTCCTAACTGGACCTGTTAAAAATATTACAGATGATGATGGTGACTGCCTTACCTTCTATTGGGCACATGAGGGTGACATTCAGGAGCCTGAGGGGCATCTAGCTCAGTAGAGAGTGTCTAGTTTAGTCTAGTACTTATAGCTTTCAGTTTGTATCAGATTGTTCTGATTTTTAGTTGAGACTTAGTTTTATTCAGGACTTGTATTTATTTGTGTTGTACACCTATTTTGTGTGGTGTGATAGCTCTATTTATATTTAGTTTCTTCCTTTTATCTGATTTCCATATCGTGCTCTATCTTTCCTAGACTTGTGATTGAGATATAGAGTTGAGATGTTATATTATACCTCTGTACGGAGATGACATGTTTATATATCTTGTTGTTAGATGTTAGATGTTAGATGTTATAGATGACCTATACAGTGTTCTACCGCCGACACTGTGGCGTAGGATGGACGTACCCACGTTTTCGTGCCCCTAAACAGGGTGCGGGTTGTGACAACGTGCAACGGTTAGGAGTAACTGCCAATAGAAATGCATGTTTGTAGACTTGGCAGTTACTAGAGGTTCATATGAGTCATGCAGATGATAATACTAGGCATTGGGTAGGGAGAACAATACCTAACGTATGGGCTACTATTACATTTTCCCTTGTAACGCGGAAGATCCACTGGAGATACGGGTATGATTATCCCCTCAGGTTGGCCACTGACGTTCTTGAAAGTTATGCGCTTGGTTACTGGTGCCCAAGAGGGGACTATACTGGAACCAATTATCAGCCAGGGCCCATGCGTCAAAGGATTGTTTCTCAGCTGCCTGTTCATAGTAGAACGGTTAGGAACCCGATTGCATGCATCAATATTTTTACTTATATATCATAGATTATATGGCATGTTCTTTATGTATCTTGTTACGTCCCTCTGAGGACCTGGTGATCTCTCTAGGCGTGTGCTTCCATGTCTTTTCGTAGGTTCTCTAGCCAAGATCGTGGTCTTCCTTTTTTATCAAGGAGGCTGGCTCTTGTATCGTCCATTGCTATTTTTATCTATCATTTCTTTGTATTGTTCTTTTTATTTAAATGGTTGGTAGTAGATCTGTCTCCGGCCAACTTTTGTATAAATGACAAATTCAGAGTTGGTTTTTATTATACATTATTTTTTTATTGTGGATGAGATTAGTTGTCATGGTTTACTACATTTTACAGCTTATGTATACATACGAGGATCCCATATATTAGAGTATACTTCATATGTATGCAGCTGGCATGTCTACATACTTAGTCCTAAGTATTTTGGGCTGGGGCATTACAAGTCCTTAGCTTCCGTCGTCTTGGAGATCAAGGAAAAATTGACATCCGTTGTCTCTGCTGCTGCAAACTAAGACCCAAGGACTAACGACGGGTCCAATGCGCTACACATCCTGAGCCAAGCAGCGCCCCCGTCATCGACTCCAACAACAACAGGACCTACAATGTCGAGTGAAGTACAGCAGGCCCTCAAAGAGTTGTATTTTTGCTACGATGCCAGAGAAAAGCGAGAATCACCCCAAAAGATAGAAATGCGGCAACCATATACTACTGAATGGGATAATGTGATCTATCCTCCCGAATACAATCCGTAGACGCTCACACCGTTCGGTGCAAAGGAGTCTTTCCGTCGATACTTGAGGTACTTCTCCTTAGTAACATGGCATCTACCAAAAAAAGAAGCTCTCCTTACCAACATATTCATAGGAGCACTGGAGAGGGTAGCCTAGAATGGTTTTGTAGCCTCCCGAACAACTGCATTTCGTTGTTCAAAGACTTGAAGCGCCTATTCCTCAATCGATTCTATGAAGGGGGAATGGACATAACAATATCGACTCGTATGGACATTGTCCAGAAGGAGAAGGAACCCGTACACGCATATATTGAGCGCTTCCACCAGGCCGCTCTGAGATTATCCCTTGGTATACCAGAGCCCATGCTTATTGACTCCTGCCGCAAAAATATGTTTCCCGCAATCAAATTGTAGCACAGTGCTCCTTGTATAGAATGGGCGCCCTTCTTTACAGAGTCAGGCGTGGCGGAAAGGAAAGCTCGAGACGCGCAGCTATTGGGACTGAGTTTTCCATCGCTTGAAGACAAAGGACGACACTCATCTAGCAACAATTTCGCTCCCAAGGACAGTAAAGGGAAACAAGCCATGACCGTCAACATCTCCAAGGGTTCAGCAATAATAAACCCTAAGTCGACCAAAGCGCAGAGGCCGAAAGAGACCTACTCCTTCGACGACGAAGACACACTAGAACACTTTGATATGCTGACGAAGGGTGGCAAGCTTCAGCTCCCGCCTCCTAAGCGTCCCGATGAAGTGGGAAAGGTAGATAATATACTCCCACTACCACCAGTATGTTCACCATTTGACACGTTAATGCTACATGTTGAAAAAACACATCCATCGCCTCATCGACGCCAAGGTCATTTTGCTCGACTACGAGGAAAAGACTGTTACTGTCAACATGGTCACTCTCCAGTTCGAAAGTTTTTTGAGAATAGAGGATCAAGACGACATAGTCCCCGTCCCGAGAGCAACGATGGAAGTAGTCAATCTTCTACCGGCCCGTGACAACGCTCAAGGCCTTATCCCATTTACAATACTGCGAGGCAAAGTGATGTGGATCTATCCTGATCTTGCTCCAGACAAGATGGTGCTTGCAGTGCACTCTATCAAGAAAAAGAAAGTCAAGTCATGTTGTATGGTTTCTACATTGGCTGATGATACTCTGGTTACTACTCGCTCGGCTTATCAACGAGAAGAAAATCAGGCTCCAAAAGAGAAAACTCATTCCCCTATTGCGGCCACCGCCCCCTGATACATCGGAAGTTGGTCCGTCTCAAGCCCCAGCCACAGACAAGCAAAGGCAGAAGGAGGTTCGCCTTGACAAACCTCTGAGAAAAGACTCGGTAGTAGGACCGATAAAGCCCTACAACTTCGGTATGTTAGCCCAGCTGGCCAATAATCCGGCTCGACTATTACACTTTGAGCTCCTCCGTCTTTCCAAAGAGACTCGAGATGCACTCAACGAAGCTTTACGAAACGCTGACTCCTTCCTAAATCAGGTGCAACCGCCCAAGAAAGACCCTGCTGTATGCCCACATAGTCACAGTGTGGTCGAAGTGATCCCTAACATCACCTTCACCCAGTAGGACATGTTGTTGAAGAACAACCGAAACAATATGTCATGCCTCGACCCAAAAAATCATTCGTTGTCGCATCGATTTATCCAAATCATCGTCCTCATTGGGGCATGATGTCGTACGAGTTTGGAGTTGCACTCGTACAAGGCAAGATAACAAGTTCTCAAAGGATTATATTTGATTTGATATTAGCAATAGAAGAAAATAGAGTATACAAAATAATTCTTTTTATTGATTAATGAACTGAGATTACAAAAGCTTTCAATAGCCCAACTGAATTTGCCAGATTGGCTACAACACTTAAGTTCACTCTTGCCCACAAAGGATTTTACCGTTCCATATATTATGCCTTCTATATCTCATCCGCATCAATCCTATTGCAAGTCCGAGCGTCAATACGATCGCACGCTTCAAACGCTACGGAATTCCATGCCTCAGTACGATCATGCAAAGCTTCGATGTGAGCAGACCATTCCCTGAACCTGCTAGCGAACTAGTGGAGGATTAATACTTTTGTCCTCGCTGAACTGATCAAAGACCCACTTTAACTAAACCGACATTTAGTAATGTATTGATTCATACAATATACAATTTAGTTATATTTCTATGTTCTCCTTAGGATCGATTTCATGGCATGTTCGAAAGTAGTAAAGCTTGTTATCATGGCAAGCATGTTATTTCGATTTGCATAAGCAAGCAGGCAACCGATATCAATCTCGTATTATTTTGTGAATTCTTACCAACATTGACGCACTCGCCCTTGTACCGCCGTAAGGAGAATACGCCTAATTCCTTCCCTGTCATGTTATAAGTACTCTATGCAGGATCTATTATTTTTGCACTTTTTGCTTACTATTCCTTAACCATATGAAGGTCATTGGCGTATCCGTGCCGGAATGGACTAACTTGTTTCTCTTTTTTTCTCAAATTGGATAACCCGGCATCCTCCCCGTACGAGTTTGCTGGCCCAGTATCTGAATTACCAGCAATTGTGGCTTATCACATCAGTAGCAGAACGCAAGTCATGCCCAAAATATATATACCAACAATGATTACATCCCCCTAGTTCGAACGGTCTCAGTGCCCCAGCATTTAACTCCTTCGAAGGAATTCATAACCCACCCATGCACGGGCAATATCTCAAGTCCATTCGACCATGCAACGCATGTCAAACCCATACAACCAAATAAGTCGCCTATCTCTATTTTAATTTGCACAATGCCCCAACTCAATGTTCATCGACGAATGTTCCGAAGGCCATAAATATTTCGAGGCACCAAGCCACATTCAACAGTTCCGTCACGTTAATGCCACAATTGTTCTCTCCGCAATGAAGCCATCTTTTGTAAGTCTCGTGCACATATGCATGTTTTGACATAGTTATTCGACATTCCTTGCATCGTGCATTCGATGTACGCCTCGATTCAATATTTCCATGTTCTACGCCTTAGTGGTCAATGCGTTAGACTTATGTTCCTTCCTTCCGACTCGGGCAACAGAGGCAGCCTCGATAGGGTATTCAATGTTCTATAGCTCGTACACTGAGGCACTCGTGCCGATATAGTTTTTCAATGTTCTAGCATACTAACTCGTGCACGGGGGCACGAAATGACTCGTGCACTGAGGCACTTGTCGATACAGTTGTCACATGTTCTTATGGCTTGCATACCGAGGTGCTCGCCTTTATAATATTCAATGTTCCATAGCGTCTCGTACATTTGATGTACGTTTTATTTCGATTGTTCTATCTAGTGTTTGACACGCACTAAGTTCATCTCTCGATCGAGCCACGCCCATGCTCTCGATAGGTTAACTCAGCATACAATGATATATTTTACTTAGGTATGAAGAAGTAGAAAAAAGAATTCAAAGTCCCCCCAGCTTAAGCCAATGTGCCTTATCGTTTCGTCGAGTCGATGTGGCTTGATTTCATACTTTGTTGCACGACCAACTCTTCTGACTTAGCTATTCGAGCACTTCGTGCTTCATTGAAATATACGATTGATTTGGCTTATCGAGCCTAAGCCTCATTCCGTTACGAGGTGGTGATTTAGTTTTACAGACCCCGTTATAAATAAGATAAAATACCGACCTCTTATATTTTAGCGTAAACGTATAGCTTGTACACGAAATCAACTAAAATCAATATTCTTTCGAATTGGACTTATGCGTTGCGTCGATTTGATTTCTTAGAACCTTCAAACCGACTCAATGTTTTCTCTCGGGCCAACTTAACGCTTGCATCGATCTTACTCGATGCGTTCCTCGGGTCAACATAACTCTTCGAGTCAACAATTTAGCATAATGCACCGTGTGGAGCGGGACATTACACAATAGGCGCCTGTACTACACGGGATATGTTGGTTCTATTAAGGTCGATTGCATCTACATCGACCATGAATCTTCTCTTAGCATCATCCCTTGGAGTTTACTCCAAGTTTTGGGGATACTGATACATCGACTGACTGCATCAAACACTATAATCAGTGGCTTTAACGCTGAAAAAAGTGAGCCCCTGGGCAAGATTTGCCTGAAATACCAAATAGGTGATCTCCAGACTGACGTAACTTGCTACGTCATTGGCGCCGATATAAACTACAACATGCTGTTGGGACGACCATGGATCCACGAGTACATGATTATGCCTTCCACTCTCCATCAATGCATGAAGTATGTGGCCAACGACGGGACCATCAAAACCGAGTTCGCTGATATCGATCCATTCCGAGGACTCGAAGCATATTATACAGATGCTGAGCTGTACAAGTTAGTCTCGTGGGACGATGATGCTAATGATTCCGACGATGAGGCAAATATTGTATCTGAAAGAGCAGCTATCGCAGAAGAAGCATTAAAGGTTCGATTAAAGGAAAAACTTTCCAAAACATCAGCTCGTCTCGTCATCAAGCTTCGTAGCAAGGCTCCGGCTCGGTCACCCTCAACAATATCAGCCGTTAGCCTAGAGCCTATGCAAATAAGACTTCTCCAGAAGGTCCCAAAGTCGCCATAGGTCTCGATGCAGTCAACCCCCAACTATTTAGCGAGTTGGAGTCCAATGATATGAGCATTATACTCAGCAACGTTATTGGTGCACGACTTTATGAGAGAATATGCACGGTGGATGACCAGGCCATCAGGAGTAATGAAAACGACTCGACCCCTGCAATAATCTCGCCTTTAGGTCCTGTTCTTGAAGCACCGTCAAAGAACATACGCCAAATCGAGTTATCTGAGATGGCATTGGACTCTAAGACTTCATCGAGAATGTCATCATAGAGCTTCGATGTCTTTGGCACAGGATGTGCCACCAAGAAGTCAGCCAATGCTTGGCCTTTGACTGCCTTTTGTGAGACAAATATAATGTCATAAGGAGTCAAAAGTATTGCCCATGTGGCCAATTACGAGTTTAAGCCCCCGGGCTTGGTTATGAGGACCCTGAGGGGGTTGACTCGAGAGATAACATGGATTGTATGTCCGGCCACGTAATGTCATATCTTCTGGATGGCGAAGAGGAGACCAAGATACTCCTTCTCTACAGGATTATACCGATGCTCGGCCCCAATTATGGTTCTACTGAGATAGTAGATCGCCTATTCGTAGCCTTCATTGCTTTGTTGGGCTAGCAAAGCACCGAAAGAATGAGCCATAGCTAGGACCTATAGCAGGAAGGGTCTCCCCACGACCGGTACTACTAGTACTGGAGGACTAGTGAGGTGCTTTTTTATATCGTCAAACGCGCGCTGGAATTCTTCGGTCCATACATAAGAAACCTTTTTCTTCATCAGTTTGGTGAAGGGTTGACATCGACCACAGAGATTTGCTATGAATCTTCTAATGTATGCCAGACGTCCTTGTAGGCATCGAAGCACACGAAGATTCTTCGGGAGAGCCATGTCCAAGATCGCCTTAGTCTTTTCAGGGTCAATATGAATACCCTTGTCTGTGACAATAAAGCCCAGGAACATGCCACTTGAAACCCCTAAGAAAGACTTAGCCGGGCTCATGTTTAGTTGATATGTCTGTATTAAGTCGAATACCATCCTTCGGTCATCCAAATGACTAGATTTTTTTTTGCTCTTGACGGCAATATTATCAATGTAACATTCTACCGTCTTTCGGAGGTTCTTGCGAAATATGGTGATCATAGTTCGTTGGTATGTTACTCTCGCATTCTTCAAACTGAAGGGCATCACTGTGTAACAGTATACCCCGTTTGGAGTCTGAAATAAAGTATGCTTCTCGTCTTCGGGGAACATTTTGATCTGGTTGTAGCCTAAGAAACCATCCATGA
This sequence comes from Iris pallida, assembly GCA_029216955.1. NCBI lineage: Eukaryota > Viridiplantae > Streptophyta > Magnoliopsida > Asparagales > Iridaceae > Iris > Iris pallida. The sequence goes on along the minus strand of JANAVB010019799.1, from coordinate 20,254,846 downwards.
AGGACATGCGCTCGAAGCCACACATGTTGTCGATCATCACGTCAGTGATCGAAAGGAAAAACTCGTCTTTTGGACAGGCTCAGTTGAGATCCCTGAAGTCTATGCAGACCCAAATTATTTTGTTCTTCTTCGTGACTGTGACAATGTTGGCCACCCAATCTGAATGTTGCTCTTCGCGAATGAATCCACTCTCTATGAGTCTGTCGACTTCTTTCTTAATAGCATCCATGACGTTAGGGCAGAAACGACGTTGTTGCTATTTGATCGGCTTAGCGTTGGGTAAGATGTTGAGATGGTGCATGGCGACTTGCGGGTCTAGACCCGACATGTCCTCATAGCTCCAAGCAAAGACATCGATGTATTCTCAGATAAGCTATATTAGAGATTCCTTGTTTTCTTCTGTCAAGCTTTTGCTGATGAAGATGGGTTTTGGGGAAGCCTTGTCTCCTAGATTGACTTGGACGACTTCATCTTTAGTGGAAGGTTCACGTTGTTTGAGACGTCATTCCTATTGGGATCCCAGGCATTGAGCCCAGGGTTCATCTTCAAAGAATTCAAGTATTTGGTCATCCTCCTCGAGTGCAGAGACCATATTGATGGATAATGTCTTCTTAAAGGCTTAGCTGATACTGGTATCGGAGTCCCAAGTTGAGGAGTCAAAAGAGTGTGAATGCATCAAGACCTCTGGCTCTGAACTCTCCAAAGTTGTTGTTGGTGTAATGTAACCCAACCGCCGACGAGTGCGTTAGTAGTAATTTTGGGACTTTTCCTTTGGCGAACGAAGTCGTAAGGGAAGGCGTCGACCTTTGCAATAGTTCAGCCCTCTGTTGTTGATCAAGTCATAGTCCATCTTCTGGATAAGATGTTTGGCTTGAGTAGTGTAACGGTAGAGTTATATCTTGCTGTTATCGGACTCTGGTTCAGCCGGAGCCAGCCGCTGAGGATGCTCCAATCGACCGAAGATGATGGGTTCTTCCTTCTTATTCCTTGTTGGAACCAAGAAGTAGCTGCCTTAAGGGAGGGCAACTCGGCTTGCGAGAGTAGCGGTTGTCACTTGTGTTCATAATATATATAAAGTGTTGTCTAAGAAATACCTAGTGTTCTAATACGCACAAGAGTAATTCAAAGACAACTTCCTATTAATAAAATAAAATTTTTTATCCCGAGAGATTACATCATCTAAAGAGTGCACCTGAATATTGGCACACACGTAGTCTCCCAACTCTTCATCTGTGAGCACTAAGGCTGCCATGAGAGAAGTAGAGGCAGTTTTCCCTTTACTTGACTACCAAGGGGGCTGTAGTCGAAGGTTCTTGCGACTTCAGATTTGAGAGATGCTTTGATTGAAATTACAAATAGCTCTAAAGAGGATGTTGTGATGGCCGAAGCTAAAGATTTATGCAAAAATGCTTTAGAAGATTTTGAGTTCTTAATTAGCTTATGCATTTGGTACAAAGTTATGTATAAAATTAATCAGGTTAGCAAAATACTTCAACAAGAAGAGATGAATTTGGAGGATGCAATTACAAGAATAAAAGAGCTCATCGTATTCTTTCAAAAATTTAGAGAAGATGATTTTGAAGACTTGATGGAAGAAGCCAAAGAACTTGCTAATAAAGTTGGTATTGATTCGATCTTTCCACAAAAGAGAGTTGTTCGTAGAAAGAAGCATTTCGATGAGGATGTGAAGGCTGCTGCCAAAGGAAGCCAAACGCCGGAGAATAATTTTAGAATTATCTACTTTATCCACATTATAGATCAAGCTCTTACATCACTTGAGGATCAATTTGAACAATTTAGACTTTATGAAGAAATCTTTGGGTTCTTGTTTAATGCAAAGTTGGGAAGTGTTAGTGATGAAGACTTGATGCAGCATTGCACTAAACTAGAAGGGTTTTTTGGAACACAATCAAAATTGTGATATAAATGGGAAAGAGTTATTTGGAGACCTTAGAGAATTGAAAGCAATATTACCTAAAGAAGTAACAAAATCACTTGACATCCTTGACTTTATAAGATCTTATTGGGAAGATGGTGGTTTTCGAAATGCTTGGGTGGCTTATCGAATTTTGTTGACTATACCGGTTATGGTTGCTTTGGCGGAAATGAGTTTTTCTAAGTTAAAGTTGATAAAGAATTATCTTCGGACAACCATGTCACACAAAAGATTAAATGGATTAGCTATAATCTCAATTGAAAAGAGCTACTAGAGAAGCTTGAGTATGATCACTTAATTGAAGAATTTGCTTCAAAAAATGCAAATAGAAGCATTTTTCTTTGAACCGGATTGTGCCATTTTATACAGTATTCATGATCGGGCTTACTTTTTTGTTGTTATCTTTGTAATCAAGATTTTATGCCATAGTTCAAGCTAAAAGTACAATGTAATTTTGATTTTATCAAAAAAATTATCTATATGCTTTTGTAATATGTAATGCAATCAATTTTTCAAGTGGTTTCTAGATGGATATGTTATCCTAGGTTCTTGCTTTTGTTTCACATGCTTGTCTAACATCTAGTCGTCTAATGTATAAGAGAACTTTTGAAACTAGGTTCTTTCAACCAATTTTCCAGGTGGTTTCTTTTGTGGTTCCCATTGTGTATAAATTGGAATTCTAAAACATTTTAAACTAGAAACAATTTCATTAGCTTTCCATGGAGAGGGACAATGTTCATGATTGTGTTTCCCATTGCTGTTGGTGACTATAACCATTCGGCTACAAGGAATCAAATGGGGGTAGGAAGAATGGAAAAATGGAAGCAGCCCAGGCTCTATTTTCCATACAGTATGGTGATATGTGTTAGTGTCGAGGCATAATTTTCGATGGAAAATTCTGAAACTGAAACAATTGTACACACAACGTTTCAAATGCAACACCTTAAAGAAGATGTGTAACAGAGATCCTGGAGGATTCTGAATTACGAGGATCTAAAAAGATTCTACGTAATACACAAAAAATCTAAAGAGACTTTGTGCAAGCAACTATCGACAGTAGAGCTTCTAAAAAGAAGTTACTGTAAAAGGCAACAGCAGCGATGATAGGCGAGAATGAGATGCTGGGATGAATGAACCACCGTTGCTCAAAGCTTTATTTGCCCCATACGAGCACGAACAGCTTCCAGGAACCAGCAAGTTCACGAAGAACTTCTGGAACGCTCGTAAGTCAATATTTGAGACTTGAACGGGCTTTCTGAACTTAACAGACTCCCTCAACTCTCTTCTTGGTGCATCTTTCAAAGGAGGCCAAGGGGCTCTATTTATAGAGTGGAGTTGAGACTTCACCTCTTCTCCTATCCGATGTGGGACTAAAATACCAATACTCAAAAATAGAGTATAATATTTTAGATCATCCCACAATCAACATAGAAGTGTGCCAGTCCACGCCTACCCCCCCGAACACTCCCGTGCATGCACGAGACATCCTGGAGTCCGTGTCCGAGTCCGAGTCCGCACAACAAAAATCAACTTGCATCCTTGTTGGATTTAATCCTTTTTCCTTCTAGGAAAATACTCCTACATGGCACAAACTTGTGCCCCACTACACCTCATGTGCACACCTCAACACAAGCAATGCATTATATTGAGATACTCATCATTTGGTGTAGCCGATGTGGGACTATCTTTTCTAGTCCAAAGGCAAAAAATATCAATAATCCCCCACATATCTCAATATATGGGTTGAGCGTTCCCCACAGTGACTGTCCATCATGCATTAGGAGAGATTTCGCTACGACTTGAATCTTCCCGCATAGGTTAAATAACAGCATGATACAAGAATGGACTAAGCCTTGAATTCTGCACCATAACTGCAATTCTTCCTACTCACATAATGACATCAACTGTGCTTCTGGCTACACATTGAAGGTCTTGTGTCAGCCTGGTTTCAGTGTATAATTTTTGGACGTCTACAAGTTTACCCTCACGAGACGGCCTGATATCTCTGTCCATACACTATAGGTGAGTTCTTTATAAAGAGTCATGGCATGAAGCATTGCGCTTCTTTGCAGTGCTACGCCGCTATGACATGGCTTAAAGCCGAGGCTTTACCCCACCTGGGTACCTCATCGTAGTGTCATACTACTGTAGCATGAGGTCACAGGCCTCTATGTAGTGCCAAACTACCAGCATGAAGCCTTGCGCTTCCGTGCGGTGTTACGCCGCTATGACATGGCTCACAAAGCCGAGGCTTTACCCTACCTGGTACCTCTTCGTGGTGTCATGCCACTGTAACATGAGGACATCATCCTCTTTGTAGTGCTGTCTACCTCTCTTTATTACGATTATTATACAACATTAGGCTACCTGCCTATTTGCGGTACTACTTCGCTGTGACTTGGCTTGCAAAGCCGAGGCATTACCCCTACCTGGAAACCTCATGGTAGAGTCACCCCACTATAGCATGGAGTTATACTCCTTGTAGTGTTGCGCTACCGTGCTTCCTGTAAAGCACTCCAGGCATTCACTCTGCCTGAGAACTCATTAAGGCATTTAAGCCAACCTTCCCACAGGATCCGTTTTCCGCAAAAAACAACAGTAGACAACAGTGGTTGTAGGTCCGTAACCTCTCCATGTCACAGAGGACAAGTACCCACTGTTCTTGATATTCTTCTGGTTAATAGTCCTCCCTTGAACCAAAAGCTAGATGCCTAGTAGATTTCTCTTTGAACTAATAGCATAAAACTTTATGGTAGGATTGTAATAACACAATATCAGAATGCCTTCAAGCCCATTTTATAAGCTGTGTCATCGACCAGCTGGCGTTTGAGGCCCTTGGTGAACGGATCCGCCAGGTTCTCCTGACTCTGAACATCAATCACTGCAATGACACCTCTCTTGATGAGATCGTTCACTGCCCTGTGCTTCAACCGCACAGTTCTCTTTTTCCCGTTGAAGAGATCATTCGATGCCACCGCTGCAGTCGCCTGGTTGTCGCAGTATATCGGAATTGCCGGTATCTGCGCCCCAACCACTGGAAGATCATACATGAGCTCCCGAAGCCACTCTGTTTCATCTGCTGCGGTATCAAGTGCAAAGAATTCAGATTCCACGGAGGAGCGAGATAACATAGTCTGCTTCTTCGACTTCCACGATATAGCAGCTCCGCCCATGGCGAATACGAATCCACCTGTGGAATACTCGCTCTCCATATCTGAACACCAGCTAGCATCACTGAAGCCTTCCACTACTGACGGATCTCCGCTGTAGAAAAGTGCATATGTCTGAGTTTTCTTGAGATATCTCATAACACGCTTCACAGCTTTCCAGTGCTCAACGCCTGGATTGCTAGTGAACCGACTCAGCATTCCTACTGCAAAAGCTATGTCAGGCCTTATGGCAGTAGTAGCGTACATCAAGCTTCCAATGACGCTAGCTGTCACGACCCGCTACCCAAATTATTGGGCCGGGCCGAGCCATGTCCAACCTACGCTTGATTAGAGCGTAGTAAGCTGTTCTAGACAGTCAGGTAATAATGATAAATGTGCTAATAATTAAGATAGTTTAAGAATGATCACAACACAGCTTCTATATAGATAGATGAAAAACCACTAAGTTTGTTATAAATAGTACACAACCAAAAGTAGTACTGGAGACAAGGTCCAGTTTAAAGGTACAAAACAGCGTCTGTGATAATAACCCAACACTAAGTCAAACTAAGCAGCTAAGCAGGATTCCCTGCAGGAATATCCTCAACTGGAGCTCCATAGTACGGGTCATAAAGCATTTCTTCCTCGGTCAAAATACCTACAACGTTATCCTGTCAGGACGGGAGCAAGTACAACCTCTACTACTAAAGTACTGAATGTATAATGCAAGAGATGTACAACAGGAACATGGTATGATAAGACTGAAAAATAGACATACTGGAATCATGGTAAATCATATAAAGCGGAAAATCATGGTATATCTTGATTATCATTTTAAGACACTCTTGTCAATTGTGGCATATTGCACATTATGTATTAAAACTGGAGCAGGTATGAGATCGGTCAATAGGTGCTATGCTAGTTTACTGCAATGTACGTATGTACATTCCACAAGTCCAGAAACTACATTCTTAGTTTACTGCAATGTACGTAAGTACATTCCACAAGTCCAGAAACCGCACTGCTAGTTTACTGCAATGTACGGGAGTACATTCCATAATTCCAGAAACTACACAATTAGCATACTGCAATGTAAGTGAGTACATTCCACGAGTCCAGTAACTATACTATCAACTCTCTCATAACCCAGTAATCATCATGTAAAAGATACGGGAAATAGTGTAAAGCATAGTGGGAACTGGCAATAGTATGAAACGTGTTATGATTTGACTTGCTACTCCAAGGATCAGCATTTATATGGGTTGATTAACATTCTTTTATCAAATAACAGTATTTTAACATGTACAATTAACAAAAGACTTACAACTGGATTAATGGTAATTCACAAGGTTGTCACATGTACTTAACATTAAAAGACAGTAAATGAGTTTGTAGATGTACTTGCCTCTAGCAAAACAAGCTGCGATAAAAGTGCTATGGATGTCCGGTAACTCGTCACTGTAGAAGTAAAATATAATAACTTAGTTTTACACTAAGCTAAGACACTAGGACACTAATTGGTGCGACACGACTTGTGACTGGGCACCTAGCCAAGATGATGACTTGGCATAGGAGACCAATGTGGGGTGACACACTATGTTAACTAACTTTCTAGGGTCTTTTACACTAGTGAGGGATGGGGTTCAACACGACTAAAACTCCAAATAACACAAAAAGTTACAAGTCGTATTTAATCAACAAATAAATCAAAAGATCATTGTGTTCTAACAATTTTAGAGATAGGCAAAAAGCCTAGTTTTGCACAAAACAAAGTACCAAAACGATCCTTGCTAATTATAGAAATTTATTATAATTTTTCTGGAATTTATTAACCAGTACAAATATTTTATAAAAATCAGTTTTTCCTAAGTATACAGAAAGTGAGTTTTGGTTTCATATGCCAAACTAGTGGCAAAACAGTAAATTAAATACTACAAAAATTATACTAAAATAGCCAACTTAACATAGTATCTAAAAACTATTTTTCCATAATTTTAGCAATACTTTAAGTATTTTTAGAAAATCAAAAACAGCAATGCACACAATAATTAATTATCTGCGTATTTTGTCCATGTATATAATTTGAACCAGAGTTCAAATACAGGACCCAAGGCCATGAATCAAGTCCAATATGACTTGTACAGGTCTTAAATGTGTGAAAACACATTTGAGCCCAAATACCCATGCTAGGCTTGGACACCAAATGGTTGCAGTAATTTAAATATACAAAAAAATACTAAGTGGTAGAAAAGTAAAGTAAATATTAATATTTTATTTATGTGAAAACTTACAAAATAGTCATAAAAATATGACAAGTAATATTTATATATTTAAAATATACATATGTAAATATTACATTATTTACTTAGGCTAAATAATTATGTACTTAAATATTTATACTTATAACATATATATATATATATATATATATATATATATATATATATATATATATATATATATATATATATATATATATATATATATATATATATTTTTTTTTATATATATATATATATATATATAGAAAATACTTATATATGTAAAGAAATAAATATATATAATATACATATATACATATGTATACATAGTATATATATATATATATATAAGACAACAAATATTATATAGTATGTAATAGTTTATTTATACATAAAGAAATATTCATATACATATATATATATATATATATATATATATATATATATATATATATATATATATATATATATATATATATAATAAAAACAAAGAAAAACAAAAGAAAAACAAAAAGAAAGAAAAAAGAAAACAAACAGAGGGCTCGAACTCGGCCCTCTGTGCACAGTGAGGAAGACTCGGAGCCCCACCCGCTAGCCAGTAGGCCTGAGCGGGCTTGCTGTTAGGATGGGGCTCGGGTTTATTTTAAGGAGTTAGATTAATAATGGGTTTTTAACCCGCTAAAGAAATAAACCCGACCCATTAAGTTATACCGTGTCCTGACAGTTAGGGACACGGCTAAGGAACATGACACAGTGTCTTGTGTCCAAACTCAGCACGACACGCACGAAATGATTCGGCCGTGTCCAAACTTACCAAAAGACTGCCCGTGTCCTGGCGAGTTACCCACGTGAGTTCGAGACACAAATAGGACACGGAAATAGTACTGACACGTACGTGTCCGAAGTGGGGCTGCTGTTGGGGTGGCGACTGGGCGGAGGAGCGGTCGTGGTCAGGGCGGTCGGGTGGCGCTGGGGTCGGCTCGTCGCGGCGCGTCGGATGATGGCGGTTGGGGGCGGAGACGTTCGTCGGTGAGGCTGGACGGGGTAGATGGCCGGAGTTAGGGTTTTAGGGCTTAGGGTTTGGGGAAGAACGGGGCTGCGATGGCTGTGGTTAGGTCGTAGTGGTGGTGGTCGACTGAGGGGAGTGAGGGGGTCATTTTATAGGGGTGAGAGGTTGGTCGAAGGGCCTAGGTCGGCCGGAAAACGCGGGTCAGCTGGCCGGTCGTCGGTCGTCGGGGGTGGGTGAGAACGTGGGGGTGACGGTCGGTTTAGCAGATAGGCCCTTAGACTTTAGGATTTTACAATTAGGTCCCCACTATAACTAAATGCAAATATTAATTTGCATAACAGAATTAAAACAATTCCTAAATTGCAAACTACTATAATAACAATTCAACAAATTATATAATGATATTAAAACAATTCTAATAATTGCAAATTGATATTAAAATAATTTAGAAAAATTACAAAATGATATTTTTTGTATTTAAAACTCATTTAAAATTCATTTAAAAATTCTAGAAAATTTCTAAAATCATATTAAATTATTTTAAAACCAATAATGACATTTAATAATTAATTAACACTAGTTTAAAATTTTTTGAAAATTAGGGGCTTACAAATCTTCCCTCCTTGAAAAATTTCGTCCTCGAAATTTACAAGAACTGAAGACACGCGAGGCAACTAACATTTTTAAAAATAATTACAGCGATGACTAAGGCTATCTCCTAATGATGGAACGTCTATGAAACAGGTCTACTGGTCAATGGCTTGGTCTCATGGGTGCAGTTACTAAATGATGGTTTGGCATGAGTCTAGTGATAGGTAACTTAATGAGGCACTAGAATCAAACAGTCATATGCAAATAAATCCAACCTGTGGCACCGTCTGTCAAGTATTCTGGCTCTGGCTCTGGGCCCTGCACTAGTACTGCTGCCTGGATGGCTAAAGGGTATGCTCTCCCTGAAGGTCCTCTGGTAAATGGCTTCGCCTTCGGGCACTCCCGAATCATATGGGTGGAAGACCCGCAAGCAAGACACTGGCTCAATTTCTTCCTACAGATGGAGACATCGTGCCCTGGCTTTTTGCAGAAGGCACAAGAGACCCACTTCTGCTGCTGTTGCCCCGGATCTCGGGCAAATGATAACTGATGCTGAGGATGAGCTGGTGGAGAATAGGCCTGCTGGTGCTGGGTAGTCGTCCTCTGCTGGAAAGTTTGGCGCTTGGACGGCCCGTCATGATGTGTGGTAGCTGGCCTCTTGCAAGACAAAAGACGCTCCTCGATACCTCGGGCTCTCTCCAGTAGCTGGTAGTAGTCTGTGATCCCGTTGGCCACTAGTAAGATGCTAATGTCCGGGACAAGACCATGGCAGAATCTGCGAGCCATCTCCTCCGGGTCGGCTACTAAGCTTGGGGCAAAACGACTGAGTCTGCTAAACTCACCTGCGTACTCATCGACTATACGGCTCCCTTGTTGCAGGTTCTGGAATTGCAATCCCATGGCAACTCTAGCGGTGGTGGAGAAGAACTTCCTCTTGAACTGGATCTTGAATTGCTCCTAGTTTCCTCTGCCGCCAATGAACATCGTCTCATTTCTGAACCAGACCCCTGCCAGGTTTGCTAACAAAAATTCTGCTGCCTCGACCCAAAGGTCGTCAGGTAATCTAGCCCCTATGAGCTTCCTCTCTACGGAATCTAACCAGTCATCAGCTACAACTATGCCTTCCGTCCCAAGAAACTCCTTCGAATTTAGGTTCATAAAACTCTTGATACTACCTAGCCTCAATTGATGTTCTATAGGTTGCGAGACGGGGGTATGCTGAGTATTCAGGAGCCCCTGGATCAAAGCCAGTAATTGGGTTCCATCAAGGGAAACAATAGTCTGGGGAGGCATGATAGGAGGTGTGGGTGGAGGCATCTGGGTCTGCGGGGTAGGAGGTGGTGGAGGTGTACCGTCACCTGAGGTGGCGAAATCGGAAGAGTGTGTAGGGTCCATCTATTTATAAAAGACAAAGGGATTATAAGAATAAAGCAAGCAGTCATAAGCAAACAATTTAGTTACACTACCGGTCCTACGCTGTGATGAGTTTTCCTATGTTGCAATCCTAAAATTCCTCTAGGTGTTCTAGATGTTGTTCCTAGTGTTATCTAGTTATCCTTAATTTCTGCAGGCGTGTTTGGTACAGTAACGTAACCAAACAACTTTAGTCAGGACCTGCATGGGCCGCCAAAAAAACATGTCACGACCCGCTACCCAAATTGTTGGGCCGGGCCGAGCCATGTCCAGCCTACGTTTGATTAGAGCGTAGTAAGCTGTTCTAGACAGTCAGGTAATAATGATAAATGTGCTAATAATTAAGATAGTTTAAGAATGATCACAACACAGCTTCTATATAGATAGATGAAAAACCACTAAGTTTGTTATAAATAGTACACAACCAAAAGTAGTACTGGAGACAAGGTCCAGTTTAAAGGTACAAAACAGCGTCTGTGATAATAACCCAACACTAAGTCAAACTAAGCAGCTAAGCAGGATTCCCTGCAGGAATATCCTCAACTGGAGCTCCATAGTACGGGTCACAAAGCATTTCTTCCTCGGTCAAAATACCTACAATGTTATCCTGTCAGGACGGGAGCAAGTACAACCTCTACTACTAAAGTACTGAATGTATAATGCAAGAGATGTACAACAGGAACATGGTATGATAAGACTGAAAAATAGACATACTGGAATCATGGTAAATCATATAAAGCGGAAAATCATGGTATATCTTGATTATCATTTTAAGACACTCTTGTCAATTGTGGCATATTGCACATTATATATTAGAACTGGAGCAGGTATGAGATCGGTCAATAGGTGCTATGCTAGTTTACTGCAATGTACGTATGTACATTCCACAAGTCCAGAAACTACATTCTTAGTTTACTGCAATGTACGTAAGTACATTCCACAAGTCCAGAAACCGCACTGCTAGTTTACTGCAATGTACGGGAGTACATTCCACAAGTCCAGAAACTACACAATTAGCATACTGCAATGTAAGTGAGTACATTTCACGAGTCCAGTAACTATACTATCAACTCTCTCATAACCCAGTAATCATCATGTAAAAGATACGGGAAATAGTGTAAAGCATAGTGGGAACTGGCAATAGTATGAAACGTGTTATGATTTGACTTGCTACTCCAAGGATCAACATTCACATGGGTTGATTAACATTCTTTTATCAAATAACAGTGTTTTAACATGTACAATTAACAAAAGACTTGCAACTGGATTAATGGTAATTCACAAGGTTGTCACATGTACTTAACATTAAAAGACAGTAAATGAGTTTGTAGATGTACTTGCCTCTAGTAAAACAAGCTGCGATAAAAGTGCTATGGATGTCCGGTAACTCGTCACTGTAGAAGTAAAATATAATAACTTAGTTTTACACTAAGCTAAGACACTAGGACACTAATTGGTGCGACACGACTTGTGACTGGGCACCTAGCCAAGATGATGACTTGGCATAGGAGACCAATGTGGGGTGACACACTATGTTAACTAACTTTCTAGGGTCTTTTACACTAGTGAGGGATAGGGTTCAACACGACTAAAACTCCAAATAACACAAAAAACTACAAGTCGTATTTAATCAACAAATAAATCAAAAGATCATTGTGTTCTAACAATTTTAGAGATAGGCAAAAAGCCTAGTTTTGCACAAAACAAAGTACCAAAATGATCCTTGCTAATTATAGAAATTTATTATAATTTTTCTGGAATTTATTAACCAGTACAAATATTTTATAAAAATCAGTTTTTCCTAAGTATACAGAAAGTGAGTTTTGGTTTCATATGCCAAACTAGTGGCAAAACAGTAAATTAAATACTACAAAAATTATATTAAAATAGCCAACTTAACATAGTATCTAAAAACTATTTTTCCATAATTTTTGCAATACTTTAAGTATTTTTAGAAAATCAAAAACAGCAATGCACACAATAATTAATTATCTGCGTATTTTGTCCATGTATATAATTTGAACCAGAGTTCAAATACAGGACCCAAGGCCATGAGTTAAGTCGAATATGACTTGTACAGGTCTTGAATGTGTGAAAACACATTTGAGCCCAAATACCCATGCTAGGCTTGGACACCAAATGGTTGCAGTAATTTAAATATACAAAAAATACTAAGTGGTAGAAAAGCAAAGTAAATATTAATATTTTATTTATGTGAAAACTTACAAAATAGTCATAAAAATATGACAAGTAATATTTATATATTTAAAATATACATATGTAAATATTACATAATTTACTTAGGCTAAATAATTATGTACTTAAATATTTATACTTATAACATATATATATATATATATATATATATATATATATATATATATATATATATATATATATATATATATATATATATATATAGAAAATACTTATATATGTAAAGAAATAAATATATATAATATACATATATACATATGTATACATAGTATATATATATATATAAGACAACAAATATTATATAGTATGTAATAGTTTATTTATACATAAAGAAATATTCATATACATATATACACAAATATATATATATATATATATATATATATATATATATATATATATATATATATATATATATATATATATATATATATATATATAATAACAAAGAAAAACAAAAAGAAAGAAAAAAGAAAACAAACAGAGGGCTCGAACTCGGCCCTCTGTGCACAGTGAGGAAGACTCGGAGCCCCACCCGCTAGCCAGTAGGCCTGAGCGGGCTTGCTGTTAGGATGGGGCTCGGGTTTATTTTAAGGAGTTAGATTAATAATGGGTTTTTAACCCGCTAAAGAAACAAACCCAACCCATTAAGTTATACCGTGTCCTGACAGTTAGGGACACGGCTAAGGAACATGACACAGTGTCTTGTGTCCAAACTCAGCACGACACGCACGAAATGATTCGGCCGTGTCCAAACTTACCAAAAGACTGCCCGTGTCCTGGCGAGTTACCCACGTGAGTTCGAGACACAGATAGGACACGGAAATAGTACTGACACGTACGTGTCCGAAGTGGGGCTGCTGTTGGGGTGGCGACTGGGCGGAGGAGCGGTCGTGGTCAGGGCGGTCGGGTGGCGCTGGGGTCGGCTCGTCGTGGCGCGTCGGATGATGGCGGTTGGGGGCGGAGACGTTCGTCGGTGAGGCTGGACGGGGTAGATGGCCGGAGTTAGGGTTTTAGGGCTTAGGGTTTGGGGAAGAACGGGGCTGCGATGGCTGTGGTTAGGTCGTAGTGGTGGTGGTCGACTGAGGGGAGTGAGGGGGTCATTTTATAGGGGTGAGAGGTCGGTCGAAGGGCCTAGGTCGGCCGAAAAACGCGGGTCAGCTGGCCGGTCGTCGGTCGTCGGGGGTGGGTGAGAACGTGGGGATGACGGTCGGTTTAGCAGATAGGCCCTTAGACTTTAGGATTTTACAATTAGGTCCCCACTATAACTAAATACAAATATTAATTTGCATAACAAAATTAAAACAATTCCTAAATTGCAAACTGCTATAATAACAATTCAACAAATTACATAATGATATTAAAACAATTCTAATAATTGCAAATTGATATTAAAATAATTTAGAAAAATTACAAAATAATATTTTTTGTATTTAAAACTCATTTAAAATTCATTTAAAAATTCTAGAAAATTCCTAAAATCATATTAAATTATTTTAAAACCAATAATGACATTTAATAATTAATTAACACTAGTTTAAAAATTTTTGAAAATCAGGGGCTTACACTAGCGTACTCCAACTGCCTGACGCTTTTCCTCGAATTTGGCTCCAGCTTCTGATCACTCCGGTACGGTGTATCAATAAAAGGAAGATCTTGATACCCGTAGCGAGTGAGCATCTTCTCAATATAATGAGATTGTGACAGCGCTATTCCAGTGCCTGTCCGGATGATCTTGAGCCCCAAGATTACGTCGGCATCCCCCAAGTCCTTCATACTAAACTTGGTCGAAAGGAATTTCTTTGTCTCTGTGACGCAGCTTAAATCTGTACCTAGGATTAGCATGTCGTCCACGTAAAGACAAACGATTACTTCTCTTCCGTCAGCAAACTTCGTATAGACACACTTGTCTGTTTCACTGACCCTGTAGCCATTTGACCTTATCACCTTGTCAAACTTTTCATGCCACATTTTGGGAGCTTGTTTCAAACCATACAGAGACTTCATCAACTTGCAGACTTTGTCTTCCAGACCTCTGACGATAAAACCTTCTGGTTATCGCATGTAGATCTCTTCGGTCAGCTCGCCATTAAGGAATGCCATTTTCACATCCATCTGATGTATCACCAGCTTGTGTATTGCTGCTAGAGCAATTAACAATCTGATGGTTGTCATCCGAGCTACTGGAGCATAAGTGTCAAAGTAGTCGATCTCCTGCTTCTGAGCAAACCCCTTGGCCACTAGCCTGGCCTTGAACTTGTCAATGGTTCCATCTGCTTTCATTTTCTTCTTGAAGATCCATTTGCATCCGATGGGTCTTGCTCCTTCTGGCAGGTCAACCAATACCCATGTATTGTTGGAGGTGATTGAGTCAATCTCGTTGTCTATCGCCTCCTTCCAGAATACAGCATCTCTGGTCTTCATCGCCTCATCATAGGTAAGCGGATCTGCTTCCACATGATAGGTGACGAAGTCATCTCCGAAGTCTTTCGGCCTCCTCGTTCGCTTAGTTGACGGCTCAGCGAGTTCTGGTTCAGCTGGTGCCTCCCTGACGACAGCTTCATCTTGGACTACTGGTTCATTAAAGACTTCTGTCTGCTTTGTACCCTCATCATTCTCCGGAAGATCCGCGAGAACAATATTCTTGTGTTTTGCAAACTTGTCTTCAAAGTATTCAGCATCACGAGATTCGATGATATGGTTTGACTCGATGTCAAGGAATCTTCGAGCATCACTCTTCTCGGCATACTCCAAGAAGATCGCCTTCGTAGTCCTTGTCCCCAGCTTCTGAATCTTCAGATCCGGGAGCTTCACATAAGCCAGACACCCCCACACTCGAATGACATTCAAGTTAGGTCTGACTTTGAACCAGAGTTCATGAGGAGTTATGTCGAAAGTTGCATATGGCACTCTGTTTAGAATGAACGTTACTGTTAGTGCAGCTTCTCCCCAGTAGCACTTTGGAAGACCCGCAGTCAACAGCATGGAGTTCATCATCTCTGTCAACGTTTTGTTCTTCCTTTCTACTACTCCGTTGGATTGAGAAGAGTACGGAGCCGTTGTCCCATTGATGATTCCTTGTTCTTTGCAGAATGATAAGAATTCATGAGACTGATACTCCCCGCCTCGATCACTCCTTAACCTCTTGAGTTGTTGTCCAGTTTGTCGCTCAGCCTCGGCCCTGAACTCCTTGAACTTCTCGAATGCTTCGTCTTTAGACTTGAGCAAGTAGACGAAAGCATACTTTGAGAAGTCATCGATGAAAGTAATGAAATACTTTATCCCGGCCTTTGTAGAGAATTGTTTGAAGTCACAGATATCTGAGTGAACCAACTCCAGAAGATATGTGCTTCGATGGACCCTGTGAAAGGGTTTCCTTGTGATCTTCGTCTGAGCACATACTTCGCATTTCTCTACCTTACCCCCACACTTGGAGATAAGTCCTAGACTAGACATTCTGTTAATCCTTTTACAATGAACATGTCCTAACCTATTATGCCACAACTCAAAAGAATAATCAGAAAAATTGATTGCATTTATATTATCATGCTGGGTTACAACAAGCTGAATCTTGTACATTCCTTCAGTTTGGAAAGCTTTCCCGAAGAATGTACCCTTCTTGGACATCACCAACTGGCCAGCATTGATGTCCATCCTCAAGCCTGCATTGCAGAGCAGACTTCCAGAGATCAGGTTCTTAGCAATTACTGGAACATGCTTCACACCTTGAAGCGTCAGAGTGTTCCCCGATGTGAGTTTCAGCTCCACCGTCCCGATTCCCAGTACTTCAGCTTGTGCCTGGTTTGCCATTATGACCTTCTCTGAAGTTGGCTCATAAGAGACAAACCAGTCTTTGTCTGAACAGACATGGCAGGTCGCACCAGTATCTATCCACCAGTCCAAGTCAGCCCCCACAGTTGCAACCTGTGCTATCATGGCAACTAGATTAGTAATCATAGAGACCTTACTAGGCTCACCTTGTTCTTTGGGCTTGGACTTGCATTCGGATTTGTAGTGGCCCTTCTTGCCACAATTGAAGCAAGTCACATGGGACTTGGACTTCTGCTGCTTGAAAGCAGGACCTTTCACTTTCAGATTCGTGAAGTCCTTCTTTTTGCGATGAGAAGCAGCCTGCTTCCCCTGGTACTCTCTGGTTTGGACCAGATTTGCCTTCGCCAGTTGTTTGGACAGAGTATCCATCTTCAGTTGGGAGCACATCTCGTCCTCAACATGGATCTCTTGCAAGAAATCTTCCAAGCTAATTTCCATCTTCTTTCGATACATCCTTGCATAGAAGTTGCTCCATTCTGTAGGAAGTTTCGCGACGATCCCTCCAACGACAAACTTGTCGACGAGGGGCATGTTCTCGTCTTCTAGTTTCTGACGCAACTTCAGAAACTCCTTCACTTGGGGGCAGCATCGCCTTCTCGTCTTCGAAGGTCCACTTATGGTATTTTTCTACCATGAAGATCTTGGACCGGTTCTCGTCATCTTCATGGAGCTTTTCCAAGGAGTCCCATATCTCTTTGGCAGATGTCTTCTTGGAGTAGGACTCTGCCAGAGAGTCTTCCATGGAATTGAGTATCAGTAGTTTGCATATACTGTTTTCTCTCTTCCACTTCGCTTGCTTGGTCGTAGCAGCGGCCACAGCCGCAGCAAATCCAGTGGTTGGAACGATCGGTTCTTCTTCTGACAGCACGTGATCAACATTTACGAGTTGAAGATTTAAAGTGACCTTTCGTCTCCATATCTGGAAGTGTTCGCCATCGAATTTCTCCAACTTGTTAAAGCCGGTATCGATGAGCGAAGCACGAGAATTATCCATCTTTTCAATAAAGCTTTGAGATTGTTAGTGCCGAGGCACAATTTTCGATGGAAAATTCTGAAACTGAAACAATTGTACACACAACGTTTCAAATGCAACACCTTAAAGAAGATGTGCAACAGAGATCCTGGAGGATTCTGAATTACGAGGATCTAAAAAGATTGTACGTAATACACAAAAAATC
The DNA here is from genome assembly GCA_029216955.1 of Iris pallida. NCBI lineage: Eukaryota > Viridiplantae > Streptophyta > Magnoliopsida > Asparagales > Iridaceae > Iris > Iris pallida. Next base: position 20,237,261 of record JANAVB010019799.1, on the reverse strand, counting down.
TAAAGAGACTTTGTGCAAGCAACTATCGACAGTAGAGCTTCTAAAAAGAAGTTACTGTAAAAGGCAACAGCAGCGATGACAGGCGAGAATGAGATGCTGGGGTGAATGAACCACCGTTGCTTAAAGCTTTATTCGCCCCACACGAGCACGAACAGCTTCCAGGAACCAGCAAGTTCACGAAGAACTTCTGGAACGCTCGTAAGTCAATATTTGAGACTTGAACGGGCTTCCTGGACTTAACAGACTCCCTCAACTCTCTTCTTGGTGCATCTTTCAAAGGAGGCCAAGGGGCTCTATTTATAGAGTGGAGTTGAGACTTCACCTCTTCTCCTATCCGATGTGGGACTAAAATACCAATACTCAAAAATAGAGTTTGATATTTTAGATCATCCCACAATCAGCATAGAAGTGTGCCAGTCCACGCCTACCCCCCCCCCCCCCCCCCGAACACTCCCGTGCATGCACGAGACATCCTGGAGTCCGTGTCCGAGTCCGAGTCCGCACAACAAAAATCAACTTGCATCCTTGTTGGATTTAATCCTTTTTCCTTCTAGGAAAATACTCCCACATGGCACAAACTTGTGCCCCACTACACCTCATGTGTACACCTCAACACAAGCAATGCATTATATTGAGATACTCATCATTTGGTGTAGCCGATGTGGGACTATCTTTTCTAGTCCAAAGGCAAAAAACACCAACAATATGCACTTTCTGAACTCGAGAGATTAATTATGAAGTTACAAGGTTAGTCCTAGGGAAGGGGCAACCAAAAATAACTCCGGCTAGGGCAATCCATCCCCTTGGGCCGGTCCTGTTGTATCTCGTCCCATATTTGCAAGATATGGATAACATCTATGATTCAGATCTGAATATATATATGTTCCTAGTTTGCTTTCAAAAAAATAAATAAACAAATAAATAATTTCACTAATAATTTCTCAAAAGCTTATATATATAGTAGTGTAGTACACCAAAGAAGAACTAATAAAGAAGTCCAGATATCCAATAAAAAAACTTGAGACATTCTGGATTGTAAAAGCCTAGGAGCAAACGGGATCAGTAGGGGGGAGGAAGAAGGTTCCACAGCTCATGATCATCCAACTGAATCAAGTCCTGCAGTTGGTTGGCTCCTGATCGACCTGCGTCTGCTGGTTGCTGAGAACGGTCAGGCGTGGGGTGAGCAGTGGGAGGGAAATTGAGCTTGGCCCGAGCGGCACCGCGGAACTCGATGGCGGCAAGGTCGTACGCCCGGGCTGCCTCCTCCGCAGTCTCGAACGTCCCCAGCCACTTCCTAACGGCCCTCCGCGGGTCCCGGATCTCTGCGGCCCATTTCCCCCACGGCCTCTGCCTCACGCCTCGGTACTTGTTCATCTTCTTCCTTCGTGTTGTCCTCCTCCTTTGTGTACCGTCCTCGACATTGCTGTCTTCTGCTGCTGCTGTTGTTGTTAATGTTGTTGTCGCAGTAGTAGTAAAGAAGTCGCAGCCGAGGCAGCCTTCGATGCCGCATCGGGAGCAAGTTTCGACGGCGGAGGGGAGATTTGCAAGGAGAAGTACAGCAGTGGAAGATTGATCAAGCGGACCGTGGCGGCCGGAGATGACATGTACGAGTGCAGAGACAATGATGGAGGTTTCTTGCTCGCGAGAGAGGAGTTGGGTTTGTAATGAAGTCTCTCCTCCTCCTCCTCCTCTAATCTTGTTGCTTTCATGGGTGTTTGTGGAGGGATGTGGGTGAAGAAGAAAGGATTGTTGCTTTGGAACCATGGCGTGCAGTGAGTGTTGTGTTTTGAGTAGAGCTCCAGAGTGAGAGTGAGTGAGTTGGGCGCGCGTCTATAAATAGGAAGGCAAAATCGTACGCGGAACCGAAGCGCTTCCGCTTTCTTTAACTCGTGATTGGCGACCGAGGAAAAGTAAGATTTTGCGATATTTTGGACGCTACTGATGAGCTGGCAATTTCTGGCGTGCTGACAGAAAGTTCTACCGCGTGTGGAATGCTACTGATGCTGAGCTATTTATAATATGCGTAGTCTACCAAAGAAAGTTCGGTCAGAGTGTGAGCTGTCCACTAACGAGAATAACTAAATAACTAACTATTTAATTCTTTTTACTATATTTAATAATAACGGTATTATACTGCAAGTTCGTTGGTATAAAAGATTGGACCAAACAATATTAAGAAGAGATGCTGCTACCGGGCTCAGACTCTTGCGTTCACCAAAGAGAGGTGTAAATTCCTTGTCTAGACAGATGGTCACAGAATCGAACCGTAGAAAAAATGTTGGTTTATGTATAAAAATTAAGGATAGTGGACCCAAAAGGTATGTAACGCAGTGTGTACGAAGTCTCGTACGTTATGTTGAAAATCGCCAAAAAGAAAAAGAAGAGACATGCTGCCGTAAAAACTAGCTTTACACTACACCAAAAGAGGATTTTTTTCAACACCATATTTTTTCAATTACTACCGATTTATTACCGTAACTAATTACCAGCGTTAGTAAACCGTTAGTATAAATAGAAAAAACTAAAACTTAATACAAATAGCACTTCTTATATATTTTGTAACACTTTAGAACTGTTAGCAATGTAACAGAAATTTAATATGGACAAAAAAATGTAACATATGCCTTCCACGTGATAGAAATGTGTGAGGAATGGTATGGGGGAGGAATGGTATGATAGAAATGTAACATGTGCCTCCCACATGATAGAGATCGATGGAGCGCTCCCCTCTCCTACGAGCGGTCATTGCTGGTGACAATACCCTACACTCTCCTCTCCTCCGTGCGCTCTGTTAGTGTCGGGACACAATTTTTCGATGGAAAACAGGAAATTCATAACAATTGTAAAAACAATCGTTATTACGTAACACTTCACAGAAGGTACGTAACAGAAATTCCACTAATGCAACACTTCACAGAAGGTGCACAGTTTTCTACCACTGCATACGCTTCACCGAAGGTGCACAAATAGTATTCTGATAAACGATTGCAACACTTCACAGAAGGTGCACAGATTTCTACCAACGCATACACTTCACCGAAGGTGCGCTAATAGAATTCTGATAAACGAAGACAGTGACAAGCGAAAGATGGAAAAACTCCTGCTGGGGTGAATGATCACCGTTGCTCAAAGCTTTATTCGCCCCACACGAATAGCTTCCAGGAACCAGCAAGTTCGTCGGAGAACTTGGAACACTCTTGCTCTTCTGACTCCTCGGATGGACACGAACTCCCGTGCAAAACTCAACGCTGGTGCAAAACCTCTCTTTTCTCTCACAGCTTCTAAGCACTTGTAAACTTTCTGTCTACTACTTGTGTATTAGTTTCTAACTGTGAGAGAGAAGGAGGAGACCTTATATAGGCCCCTACAACAACTGCCCGGTTAGCACAATGTTAGGGACGTAGTAATTTGCGCAACTTAAGTGCACTATGCGCCTAGTGACGAACTATGCGCCTAGTGACGATGCTGACGTGCTAAGTGCAAAGTGCACCTACAAAACGCCACATTACGCCTCATGAGCCCTTGAGCCCGAGCCCGAGTCCAAGTCCGAGTTGCTAAGCCCCTACGGGGCTTAGCTCCCATGGAAATAAATTTTCCAAGAGCAAAAAGCATGAATGCTTTTATTGTTGATTTAGCCTTTTTTCCATTAGAAAAATAACCCCACATGGCACACCCATGTGCACCTCCACACCACATGTGCATCTCTAGAATAGGAAAGCTAATATATAGAGATACATTTGTTTTGGCCTAGCCTATGTGGGACTAAAGTTCTAAACAAAAGAGGCCAAAAACCCAACACGCTCTACTCTCCTCCGAGCGGTCAGAGCTGGTAAATCTCACTCTCTCCTCCTCTCCTCTTCTTGTCACGACCCGCACCCTAGAGTAAGGGCACGAGACGTGGGTACGTCCAGCCTACGCCGCAGTGTCGGCGGTAGAACGCTGTCCTAGGTCACAACATCTAACAGTTGAAGGTAAAACAGTTATACTCCCCGAATGGGGGTGACATAACAGAATAAATCTCAATCACAACTAAGGTAGAACATGAAAGGAAGATAGATAGATAATAAGATGCAAGATCCAAATCCACAAGAAATACAGATAAAGAGAGAGAGCTAAGTGTCTATAATAAACTCCACAACATCCAGACATAATCAAGATCCCAAATGTATATACAACTCAACTCCAATGCTATGAAATAAGATAAACTAACTATGGAGCAACAGTCTCTACTGCTAAGGGATCCGACTGGAAGTCCGGATCGCAAGTGTCCTCTAAGGTTGTCCCATAGTAAGTGTCTAAGCAGGCCTCCTCCTCGTCCTCTGTAAAATTTTCAACAGGTCCAGTCAGGACGGGAACGAGCACATATCTCTCAACAGTTCATAACAGGTTAGGAGTATAAATCATGCAATAGAGTAAAATACAAGAAGTGCTGAAAGGAAGTACGAGTAAACAGGAGATATTTGTAACTGAAAGTAAATACATGATAAGTAGAGACTGTAAGTGGCTAAGTGATTTAGAGTACAATATGGTTATGTAAACGGCTTAGGGGCACATGAATACAAATAAGAGGCACATTTATACAGCTACTGGGGATAATGATCACATAACCAATTCTACTCACCCCGCCCCAATCAATACACAATGATCCATTCAAGTTACGTTATAAGCACATGAATACAGCTAAGGATATGTGAACTCATGTAATGAGTAGTACATGAGGCACGCGATAAAGCACATGAGAACATGTAAAAACATGAACTAGTACGAGTACAAGGAGTACCTGATGTACATGATAAAGTACATGAACATAAAATACCCGATGCATCCGTAGAGGGATAACATCTCAGGAAGGGATCCATATAGTACTAATCCGTGAAAATACGTGTCAGCATCATGTAAAGTAATCTAGAGCAAGAATATAGTCCAGATAAGTATGAAAAGATCAGAGAATGTACTCGCCTGCTAACTGAATGTCCGAGATGAAAGTACTGTCCGAGAAGTGGTATCTGGCTCCTATTTATAACAGTACAAGTCACAACAAGTCCAGAATAGTAATAAAATGCAATACAATGCGTTCTACATGAATCTAGGTCAATCTAGACCAAAGTCAACTCTTGGTCAACTCTGGTCAACCTTAGAAGTCAAACTAGGTCAACCAAGTCAAACCTAAGTCAAACTAGTCTAACTAGTCTATTTTAGGTCTAACAAGCCATTCTAGGTTCTAACAAGGCTAAACAGTCTATTCTAGACTCCATACCAGGTCTAACAAATATATCCATAGGCTAAGAGCCTAGGCCATAGGCTATACCATGCCGATGAACCATACCATACTCACATAATACATGTCAATATATATATAATACATATTACACATATAGATATAGCTATAATATAATATAGAACATACATTAGCTTATAGGCTACCTATATACATGTCACACATACATATATATAACTAATATATATATAAAGTATAACACTATATAATATATGATACCTATATATACTCCTCAACATATATACATACGTATGTATAGAGAGAAGGGAACACATGATACTCAAGTGTGTGGGTGGGTGAGAGTGTGAGGATGTGGTGTCTCATGAGAGTGATATCAGAAACAGGAAAAACAGTTCACAGGTTAATGAAACTTGTGTGTGTGAGTTAGATTAGATGGTGTGTGACAATGAAACATTGGCGTGTGGGAAATATTCATGAGAGCTTGTGTGTGTGGTGTGGTGTGGGAATGAGGGTGTACAGGAAATGACAGGAAGGGAAAAATCAGTGAGTGTTTACCTGTGGTGTGTGTGTGTTCAGAATTTAAGGAAACAGTGGTTAAACAATGGAAATCTGGAACCTAATCAGTGAAGAGGAAAAACCAACATTGCATTAACAGTTAACAGTAAACCCCATCTCAGGAAAACAGGAAAACCTATTGCTAACAGTGAAGACTTAGAGAACTCAGTTTTAGGAAGAAAAACCAATCCCAATTCATAACAGTTCAGTTAAAGAGGATGGGAATCAATTCATAATCTCAGGTTTTTGAAAGTCAATGAGACATTGTGAGAAGAATTGGTATCAGTCCATGAAGGACTGAAACCCATCTCAGGTTTTTAGGATTCAAACCATTACAATACAGTTTATTAGCAAAACAAAAACTCTGGTATTGAAACCATTCTCAGGTTTTTAGGGAACCAATACAATCTAAAAAGGAAGGAAATCAGTTCTTAAAGGGACTGGAACAAATTCCAGTTTTTAGAGAACAAATCTCAGGTTTAGAAAAACTGGAAAAACAGTGAGAAGCAAGGAAATCAGTGGCTATTCAAATGTGAAAACTGGAAGAAAATGTAAATAGTGAGTATTATCCTATTCCAGTATTGACAGTACAAGGAAATCAATATTGACAGTAAACCATGAATTAACATTCATCTATCTCAGTAAAATAGAAAGAACAATCTCAGTTTGACAGTATTTCAAAACAACTCACATGACCAAATTCCCTTCACCAATCCAAAAGCCCAATCTCGAATGAAATACTAAGCTTACATAACAACCAAACATGTGGGGACATATAACAGCTAAAATCCATCATTCAAATCAGGAAATTAAGTTAGGAAAATACTGAAATGATAATGTATCAGGAAGTATCAGTGATAATACCATTTACCCATGTTCGAAACCCATTAAACCTATTCTAATATGTGAATCTAATCTAACATAGTTAATACATGATATTTAGGAGCTAAACAACAATTAAAATCATGATTTAAACTACATTAAACTGAATCAAATCACAGAGAACCAACACATACACAGCACTGTCCTGGACTGTACAGTGACGAACCCATGCACACACGAATACGTGTCCGACACAACACGAGGACTCGTGCAACTCGAGGAACCTCGTGTCTGTCATGGGCACAATGCGTGTGTCGAATCTCGTAGGCCCAAATGCCGTATGCACAGAGCAGTTCCGCCCGAGTAGCAGGGCAAGGAAGCCTGCGCACGTGCGTGTGGGCACAGCGTGCGCGTATCCAAAATTCGACATGACACAACACGAAAACGTGTTCAGAACACAAGAAATGCATAAGCGAGGTCAAGATCTATTTTCCTATTCAAACACAATCCAGAAATTAGGTCGAAATGCCCTTTGAGGCATTTCGTCGAACACGTTCCTATACACGCTGATACGTGTCCGATACGGACACGTAATTGGCTCAAAATCTAGGGTTAGCCTATCCTACTGTTAGGTTAGGGCTAGGGCATCCTAGTAATGAAATAAAATAGTAAATTCATGGATTAGAATAGATTATACCTATTGATGTGCAAAGCTCACAAAAACCCCAAATGGAATGGTTCTCCAAGCTTCAAAAACTCCCACAAATTATCCCTACTCTGAAATATTCTTACACAAACAGAAAGAACAGAAGAATTAGGTCCTAATGCAATTAATTTGGAGGAAAATAGAGTTGAAATGGGTTTTCTATGGATTAGGAAAGATGGAGACTCACCTCTTTCTAAACTTGCATAAATCCCAATGGAGGCTAGCCCTAATTTCTAGGAGCATTTAAATAGGGGGGAAGGACCTAATGTGGCCGGCCAAGTGGCTGAAATGGGCTAGGGTTTGGGTTTGGTTCATGTGTGGGCCTATGGGCTATTAAGCCTTAAGTCACAAGTCCTGACTTGTGAAATCACAAGTCATTCCTTAAACAATTCAAATCCTATTTTCCCAAAATAAATTCTAATGAGTTAATTATCACTAACTTAAGTCAACCTAGGTTTCCATATCCTAATCACATAGTCATGACCTAGGTTAGCCTCTAGGTTAGTCTCCAAAGTCAGCATTAGTCAAAGTCAACTAAAACACCAAAATCAATTATACTAAAAATCACTAAAAATCACATTAATTCTAATAAATCTAAATAATAAATAATAATTCCAAAAATTCCCAAAATTTTGAAAATGACCAAAATACCCTGAAGCTAGAAAAGTGGTAGTGACAAATCTACCCCCCTTAAAATAATTTCGTCCTCGAAATTAAAGGCAAAACTAAACTGCTGAGAAGGATAGAAAAGTATACCTCAAGGTCCAAAAAGATAGGGGTACCGCTCGCGCATCTCATCCTTCCGTTCCCAGGTAGACTCTCCTGGAGAATGATGCCTCCATGCGACGCGTACCAAAGGTATCACCTGGTTCCTCAAAACCTTCTTCCGGCGATCCAGAATCTCCACAGGCTGCTCTGGATAGCTGAGAGTAGGTCCAACCTCAATCTCCGAATGATCGAGCACATGGCTAGGGTCAGCCACGTATCGTCTCAACTGTGATATGTGGAATACGTTGTGAACTCCCACTAGTGCAGGTGGCAAGTCTAGCCTGTATGCCACGTCACCGACTCTCCCGCTAATAACGAAAGGGCCGATGAAGCGCGGGCTAAGCTTCCCACCTCCACCAAAACGTATCGTACCACGAGTCGGAGATATCCGCAGAAAAACCATGTCTCCAACCTAATCACAAGCAAGGTCTCAAGTTACTAAAAATCAAACATGATCAATCAAACAAAACAAAACAAAAAACAACCTACTTCTAATCCTATCTCTAAATCTGTACCTCAAACTCCAACGGCCTTCAGTGGCTATCGGCCCAGTGCCAATGTCTGTCCTGCGCCACACGAAGTCTGTCCCTGATGAGCTTCACCTTCTCGGCTGCATCAACAACCATCTCTGGTCCCAATAAAGCTCGCTCTCCAACATCATCCCAAGATAAGGGTATACGACACCTACGCCCGTACAGAGCCTCAAACGGTGACATCTCAATGCTGGCCTGATAACTGTTGTTGTAAGCAAACTCCACCAAATATAGATGATCCTCCCAGGAACCTCCAAAATCTAGGACGCACGTCCGCAGCATGTCCTCAAGGGTCTAAATAGTCCTCTTTGACTGTCCGTCCGTCTGGGGGTGGTATGTAGTACTAAACTTGAGCTGAGTGCCCAAACTAGTCTGCAGACTCCTCCAGAAAATGGAAAGTAAAGCGACTATCCCGATCTGAGACTATGCTGACGGGAACTCCGTGAATCCTGACTATCTGCCTCATATATAACTCCGCAAGCCTCTCCGTAGACGTACCCACCTTGAATGGCAAAAGTGGACCGATTTGGTCAACCTGTCAACGATGACCCAAATTACGTCTTTCCCTCCTGGTGTACGCGACAACCCTAATACGAAATCCATGGTGATATGTTCCCACTTTCACTCTGGAATGGACAACGGCTGCAATAATCCTTCGGGCCTCTGCCTCTCTGCCTTGACCTGCAGACAGACCAAGCATCTAGCTACGAAGTGGGACACCTTCCGCTTCATTCCGTACCACCAGACGTGCTCTCGCAGATCCCTGTACATCTTGTTGGCACCAGGATGTATAGAGCACTGCGATCTGTGAGCCTCCTGCATGATCTGCTCTCTGAGCTCCCCGCTAGGCATACATAATTGGAAACCGTGCCTCAGGGCACCATCCTCTGCAAGTGAAAACTCGCCATTCACTAACCCTGTACGAACCTGCTCTCGGATACACCGCAGAGCCATATCCTCAAACTGTGTCGCCTTGATCCTGTCTATCAAGTCCGACTGTATCTGTAGGCCCCATAACTGCATCTGCACCCCAGGCACGATCATCTCAATCCCAAGGCTCTCCAAGTCTGCAAGCAAGTGCCGATCCATAGTCAAATACATGGCTGTCGGATACCTACTCAAGGCATCGGCAACCACGTTGGCCTTTCCTGGGTGATACTGAAGTGAGATGTCAAAGTCCTTCATCAACTCTAGCCATCTGCGCTGCCTCATGTTGAGCTCTTTCTGTGTAAACACATACTTCAAGCTCTTGTGATCTGTGAAAATCTCCATCCTCTCGCCATACAGATAGTGCTTCCACAACTTCAAAGCAAAAATCACCGCTGCCAGCTCCAGGTCATGGGTTGGGTAGTTCTTCTCATGGGGACGTAATTACCTGGAAGCATAGGCAATCACCTTCCAATGCTGCTACAAGACACAACCCAGCCCCTTCCCTGAAGCATCACTATAAATAGTGAATCCACCTGATCCTGAAGGTAATGTCAGAATCGGAGCTGTCGTAAGCCACTTCTTCAACTCATCAAAAGCTTCCTGACACTCCTCTGACCAAACAAACTCAGTATCCTTCCGGGTCAATCGTGTCAACGGCTCTGCAACCCGGGAGAAATCCTGCACAAATCTCCTATAGTATCCTGCCAGCCCCAGGAAACTCCTGATCTCTGCCACTGAAGTCGGCGCTGTCCAAGCCTCAACTGCTACAATCTTCTTGGAGTCAACTGGGATACCATCTCCAGTCACCCCATGCTCCAAGAAGTCCACCCGGTCCAAGAAAAACTCACACTTGGAGAGTTTCCCATAAAGCTGCTCCCTCCTGAGAGTCTCTAGCACTATCAGCAGATGCTCCTCGTGCTCCTCCCCTGTCTTGGAATATACCAAGATATCATCAATGAACACCACCACGAACTTGTCTAAGTACTGGTGGAACACCTTGTTCATTAGATTCATAAATACTGCTGGTGCATTGGTTAGCCCAAACGGCATAACCAAAAACTCAAACTGCCCGTACCGCGTCCTGAAAGCGGTCTTGGGAATATCCTCCCGCTTCACCTTCACCTGGTGATAACCTGACCTCAAATCAATCTTCGAGAACACCCGAGCTCCGCTCAACTGATCAAAGAGATCATCGATCCGCGGCAGTGGGTATCTGTTCTTGATCGTCAGGCTGTTAAGTGCCCTGTAGTCGATACACATCCGTACCGACCCATCCTTCTTGGGTACGAAGAGTACCGATGCACCCTAAGCTGAAGAACTAGATCGGATGAAGCCCTTGTCCTGCAGCTCATCCACCTGCTTCTTCAGCTCCACCAGTTCACTGTTGTTCACTCGATAGACATGCTGGGAGATCGGTTTCGCGTCGGGAACCAAGTCTATCGAGAACTCTACATCTTTGTTCGGTGGAAGCCCTGGCAATTCCTCTGGAAATACGTCCATAAACTCTGCGATCAAGGGATATGGAGCCACCTGCTCCTCGACTGATGCTCCACAGAAAACTCTGCCGTCCTGCTCTGCCTGCCGCCGGGTGTACTCAAACTCTGGCTCTCCTGGCGCCCCGAACAAAACTCTACCCCCTCGGCAATCAATACGGGCGTGGTGTCTACTCAGCCAGTCCATACCTAATACTATATCGTAGTTCGACAATGGCATGACGAGTAAACTCACTCCCAACTCTCGGCCTCCCAATAAGACGCTCCGCCCTCTGTAAACATCACTCACGAGGATGAGCCCACCCCCGGTCGTGATCTTACAGGTCCTAGGCAATGGTTCAGAAACCAAACTGTGTCTAATAGCATACGATACTGACACAAAGCTGTGGGAAGCCCCAAAATCAAAGAGTGCAAATGCTGGAAGGGAATCTAAGACAACCGAACCTACTATCAGCTCTCCGATGGCCTTGACATCCTCAGTTGCCATGGCGAAAGCTCACCCCTGCTGTCCACCACGTGCCTGCTGCTGGTGCTGTTGGAACCTCTGCTGCTGGGTCTGCAGTGGCCCCCTCTGCTTGCCTGCTGGAGCCTTGGCTCCACCTTCCTGAGCTCCTCGCCCAAAAGCCCCAGGGCAATCCCTCAACTGGTGATCTTCTGCACTACAAAGAAGGCACTTGCCTAGCTTTTTCCTGCACTCATGGATCATGTGCCCCGGCTTCTTGCAGAAGGCACAAACAACTACCTGCTGCTGACGGGGTGCCTGCTGCTGATGCCTCTGCCGCTACTGCACCTGCTGAAAAGGTGTACGACCCTGCTACTGATACTGCTGAGCTGGCCTCTGCTGCTGATACTACTGCTGGAAGTGAGGCCTCTTGGCCTGCCCCTGACTGCTACTGTCACCCTGGAAGTTACGACCCCTCTTCTGCTTCAGCCCTAGGTCATCTTCCGCCGCCATGGCCCCAGAAAATATCTCAGCAAATGTAGCGTTCCGGTCGCTCTTAGTCAGTGACCGAACCTCTCTAATCAGACCTCGGCAAAACTTCTTCGCCTTCGTCTTCTCAGTCAAGTCATCAATAAAACGGACCAGTCTACAAAACTCCGCAGCATACTCAGCTACCGTCTGGTTCCCCTGAACCAGAGCCTCGAACTGTGCCTCGATACCTTCCAAGGCAACATCAAAAAAGAACTGCTCCTTAAACAGCTCCTTGAACTGGGCCCAAGTCTGGCCCTCAACTCCCATCCTGGGATCTGTCTGATACCACGTACGGGTTAAGTCCTGTATCTGACTGCCCGCCGCCTCGATCTGGAGTCGATCTGGTATCTCCGCCAGTCGAAAGATCTCATCAATATGCTCTATCCATTCGTCTGTAACATGGATGCCCTCTGTGCCGAAGAACTTCCGAGGATGCATCTTCTGGAAGTCCTGAATGTCCTTCTCCCTCCGACGGGGCTACAGCTGGGTCCCCTGAGCTGTAATCATCTCGACTGTAGTACGAACCAGCTGGTGTGCCTCATTGATCCCCTGCCTGAAATCTGCAGTCTGCCTCGTCTGCTGCTGGTGGTGGGACTCAAGAATCCTCTCCACGAAGGAGAAGAGATGTGCAGCATCTACCATCCCTGCAGGTGGAGGCTGCTGCGGTGGAAGGATCTCAGGAATCACAACCGGCCTCCTGACTGGTGGAGGTGCTCCTCCAAAAGTGGCAGAAACACCGACTCCTGAGGGCTGTACTGGCCCTGTGGCACCGGGAGCTGGCTGCTGCAGAGGTCGAGAGGTGCTAGACCCCTCTCCAGCGTCTTCCAGTCCAGGACGATGCGATCGCGTCTCAACCATCCTGGAGACACAGATCAAACAAGAAACAATTACTGAGAATGAATCGAAATATCAAAGGAGGACAGTTTAAAATTCTAAGGAAGCGAATAAGCAGCAAAATAGATATACGTAATCTGATAAGGAGTTTTCCTAGTGTGATTGAGTACCTTCAAAATATACTAATTCCTACTGCAGGCTGCAGTGATATTCTAGTTCGAATACCACTACATTTCCAACCTAGACCTGCATGGGCCACCACTAAAAATGTGTCACGACCCGCACCCTAGAGTAAGGGCATGAGACGTGGATACATCCAGCCTAAGCCGCAGTGTCGGCGATACAACGCTGTCCTAGGTCACAACATCTAACAGTTGAAGGTAAAACAGTTATACTCCCCGAATGGGGGTGACATAACAGAATAAATCTCAATCACAGCTAAGGTAGAACATGAAAGGAAGATAGATAGATAATAAGATGCAAGATCCAAATCCACAAGAAATACAGATAAAGAGAGAGAGCTAAGTGTCGATAATAAACTCCACAACATCCAGACATAATACAGATCCCAAATGTATATACAACTCAACTCCAATCCTATGAAATAAGATAAACTAACTATGGAGCAACAGTCTTTACTGCTAAGGGATCCGACTGGAAGTCCGGATCGCAAGTGTCCTCTAAGGTTGTCCCATAGTAAGTGTCTAAGCAGGCCTCCTCCTCGTCCTCTGTAAAATTTTTAACAGGTCCAGTCAGGACGGGAACGAGCACATATCTCTCAACAGTTCATAACAGGTTAGGAGTATAAATCATGCAATAGAGTAAAATACAAGAAGTGCTGAAAGGAAGTACGAGTAAACAGGAGATATTTGTAACTGAAAGTAAATACATGATAAGTAGAGACTGTAAGTGGCTAAGTGATTTAGAGTACAATATGGCTATGTAAACGGCTTAGGAGCACATGAATACAAATAAGAGGCACATTTATACAGCTACTGGGGATAATGATCACATAACCAATTCTACTCACCCCGCCCCAATCAATACACAAGGATCATTCAAGTTACGTTATAAGCACATGAATACAGCTAAGGATACGTGAACTCATGTAATGAGTAGTACATGAGGCACGTGATAAAGCACATGAGAACATGTAAAAACATGAACTAGTACGAGTACAAGGAGTACCTAATGCACATGATAAAGTACATGAACATAAAATATCCGATGCACCCGTAGAGGGATAACATCTCAGGAAGGGATCCATATAGTACTAATCCGTAAAAATACGTGTCAGCATCATGTAAAGTAATCTAGAGCAAGAATATAGTCCAGATAAGTATGAAAAGATCAGAGAATGTACTCGCCTGCTAACTGAATGTCCGAGATGAAAGTACTGTCCGAGGAGTGGTGTCTAGCTCCTATTTAGAACAGTACAAGTCAGAACAAGTCCAGAATAGTAATGAAATACACTACAATGCGTTCTACATGAATCTAGGTCAATCTAGACCAAAGTCAACTCTTGGTCAACTCTGGTCAACCTTAGAAGTCAAACTAGGTCAACCAAGTCAAACCTAAGTCAAACTAGTCTAACTAGTCTATTTTAGGTCTAACAAGCCATTCTAGGTTCTAACAAGGCTAAACAGTCTATTCTAGACTCCATACCAGGTCTAACAAATATACCCATAGGCTAAGAGCCTAGGCCATAGGCTATACCATGCCGATGAACCATACCATACTCACATAATACATGTCAATATATATATATAATACATATTACACATATAGATATAGCTATAATATAATATAGAACATACATTAGCTTATAGGCTACCTATATAGATGTCACACATACATATATATAACTAATATTTTTTTTTCATGTCACACACACACATATAGATATATAACTAATATATATATATAAAGTACAACACTATATAATATAGGATACCTATATATACTCCTCAACATATATACATACATATGTATAGAGAGAAGGAAACACATGATACTCAAGTGTGTGGGTGGGTGAGAGTGTGAGGATGTGGTGTCTCATGAGAGTAATATCTGAAACAGGAAAAACAGTTCACAGGTTAATGAAACTTGTGTGTGTGTGAGTTAGATTAGATGGTGTGTGACAATGAAACATTGGCGTGTGGGAAATATTCATGAGAGCTTGTGTGTGTGGTGTGTTATGGGAATGAGGGTGTACAGGAAGGAAAAAATCAGTGAGTGTTTACCTGTGGTGTGTGTGTGTTCAGAATTTAAGGAAACAGTGGTTAAACAATGGAAATCTGGAACCTAATCAGTGAAGAGGAAAAACCAACATTGTATTAACAGTTAACAGTAAACCCCATCTCAGGAAAACAGGAAAACCTATTGCTAACAGTGAAGACTTAGAGAACTCAGTTTTAGGAAGAAAAACCAATCCCAATTCATAACAGTTCAGTTAAAGAGGATGGGAATCAATTCATAATCTCAGGTTTTTGAAAGTCAATGAGACATTGTGAGAAGAATTGGTATCAGTCCATGAAGGACTGAAACCCATCTCAGGTTTTTAGGATTCAAACCATTACAATACAGTTTATTAGCAAAACAAAAACTCTGGTATTGAAACCATTCTCAGGTTTTTAGGGTACCAATAAAATCTAAAAAGGACGAAAATCAGTTCTTAAAGGGACTGGAACAAATTCCAATTTTTAGAGAACAAATCTCAGGTTTAGGAAAACTAGAAAAACAGTGAGAAGCAAGGAAATCAGTGGCTATTCAAATGTGAAAACTGGAAGAAAATGTAAACAGTGAGTATTATCCTATTCCAGTATTGACAGTACAAGGAAATCAATATTGACAGTAAACCATGAATTAACATTCATCTATCTCAGTAAAATAGAAAGAACAATCTCAGTTTGACAGTATTTCAAAACAACTCACATGACCAAATTCCCTTCACCAATCCAAAAGCCCAATCTCGAATGAAATACTAAGCTAACATAACAACCAAACATGTGGGGACATATAACAGCTAAAATCCATCATTCAAATCAGGAAATTTAGTTAGGAAAATACTGAAATAATAATATATCAGGAAGTATCAGTGATAATACCATTTACCCATGTTCGAAACCCATTAAACCTATTCTAATATGTGAATCTAATCTAACATAGTTAATACATGATATTTAGGAGCTAAACAACAATTAAAATCATGATTTAAACTATATTAAACTGAATCAAATCACAGAGAACCAACACATACACAGTACTGTCCTGGACTGTACAGTGACGAACCCATGCACACACGAATACGTGTCCGACACAAAACGAGGACTCGTACAACTCGAGGAACCTCGTGTCTGTCATGGACACAATGCGTGTGTCGAATCTCGTAGGCCCAAATGCCGTATGCACAGAGCAGTTCCGCCCGAGTAGCAGGGCAAGGAAGCCTGCGCACGCGCGTGTGGGCACAGCGTGCGCGTATCCAAAATCCGACACGACACAACACGAAAACGTGTTCAGAACACAAGAAATGCATAAGCGAGGTCAAGATCTATTTTCCTATTCAAACACAATCCAGAAATTAGGTCGAAATGCCCTTTGAGGCATTTCGTCGAACACGTTCCTATACACGCTAATACGTGTCCGATACGGACACGTAATGGGCTCAAAATCTAGGGTTAGCCTATCCTACTGTTAGGTTAGGGCTAGGGCATCCTAGTAATAAAATAAAATAGTAAATTTATGGATTAGAATAGATTATACCTATTGATGTGCAAAGCTCACAAAAACCCCAAATGGAATGGTTCTCCAAGCTTCAAAAACTCCCAAAAATTGTCCCTACTCTAAAATATTCTTACACAAACAGAAAGAACAGAAGAATTAGGTCCTAATGCAATTGATTTGGAGGAAAATGGAGTTGAAATGGGTTTTCTATGGATTAGGGAAGATGGAGACTCACCTCTTACTAAACTTGCACAAATCCCAATGGAGGTTAGCCCTAATTTCTAGGAGCATTTAAATAGGGGGAAGGACCTAATGTGGCCGGCCAAGTGGCTGAAATGGGCTAGGGTTTGGGTTTGGTTCATGTGTGGGCCTATGGGCTATTAAGCCTTAAGTCACAAGTCATGACTTGTGAAATCACAAGCCATTCCTTAAACAATTCAAATCCTATTTTCCCAAAATAAATTCTAATGGGTTAATTATCACTAACTTAAGTCAACCTAGGTTTTCATATCCTAATCACATAGTCATGACCTAGGTTAGCCTCTATGTTAGTCTCCAAAGTCAACATTAGTCAAAGTCAACTAAAACACCAAAATCAATTATACTAAAAATCATTAAAAATCACATTAATTCTAATAAATCTAAATAATAAATAATAATTCCAAAAATTCCCAAAATTTTGAAAATGACCAAAATATCCTCAAGCTAGAAAAGTGGTAGTGACACTTCTCACAATAGGGAAAATCTAATTTTTGGGCAAATCAACAGGTTTCCCTCCGTGAGATTCCGTCACCGACATCAGCATGATTCCGTTAGCAGGTTTCCCTAGCTATTTTTGTTTTTATCATACAAAATATCAGCAG
Organism: Iris pallida; assembly: GCA_029216955.1. Lineage (NCBI taxonomy): Eukaryota > Viridiplantae > Streptophyta > Magnoliopsida > Asparagales > Iridaceae > Iris > Iris pallida. The sequence continues at coordinate 20,219,822 of JANAVB010019799.1, read as the reverse complement.
GTTTTCGTCAGAATTTTGTTCATTTTTTTTTTTCCAGATTATGTTGGAAATAACAATTACCTTTCAATTTTGTTCATATTTTTGTTCATACCCAAAATAACATTAGAACTCTAGACTTTGTTTATATTTTTGTTCAATTTTGTTCTGATTTTTGTACTGCATATATGATCATCAAAATTCTAGACTTTGCTCTGGCGGGCTGAAGGATTATAGCATATAAATTTCCATTTTTCACTGTAGTGCATGCTTTTATAGTGATTTGTTTATGTTATGATTGTCAAAGTTGTTTCTAGACAAGGATCCTGTTGGAGTGGATGGGGTTCCCAACCTGTGTAAAAAATACCTCAAAGTCGGATTAGGTATTCCCATATATAATAGAAATATTCCAGTAGATTTGGATTGGATATTTCTATATATGGTAGGAATATCCCAATGGAGTTAGATTGAGTATTCCTATATATAATAGGAATACATCGATAAGTGGTTTAGATTGAGTATTCCTACATATAGTAGAATACCTCAATTAGTTGAGGGTTTGAGGCTATATATACTAAGTGTTTCATCACCATAAAATATATCTAAAAAAATAGATGAGCAATAGTGCTTACAACTTTTGAGAGAAAGAAATGATTGAAGACTATTGTGAAGGAGATAGCGCTTCGAATAATTTTTTGACATCTCGTGTTCTTCGAAGTCTACAATCAAATTTTCTTCTTTCAAATGAGTTGTGGTGATCCATTTGGATCAGGAGGAGCTTGTTAAGGGTGTATTCTCTTTATTCCATTAGTGGAGGTTCTTCAGGATTGAACTTTGATCGTCCTGTGGTTTTTCTCATTTGGGTTTTCCACGTCAAAAATATTTGTCTGTGATTTGTGTTTGACATTTTTTATTTGTGTACTTTTGCTTTGTTCTCTCGTAGGACTCTCTGGTTTGGGGAAACAATTTTCGTGCTTCGTTTTCAACAGAGTGGTATCAGAGCTTTGGGTTCAAAGAAGTGTCAGAAGTTAACAGTCAAACCGGGAATCAGAGATGGACGCGAAGTCGGTATGAATGATAAACCTGAACGGTATCAACAATCACTACTGGAGGAGCAGGATAAAGGATTTGCTATTTATTAAGAATTTACATCTATCGATATTTGCTTCCAAGAGGCCCAGTGGTAATTAAATTCGAAGAAGATTAGAATTTTGAGCATATACAGGTGTGTGGATACATAAGGCAGTTCATTGACGAGAACGTGTATAATTATGTTGCCAGTATTGAGCATGCGAGGACACTATGGGATAAGCTGGAACCTTTGTATGTGAAAAAGATCGGGGTAGATAAATTTTTCCTAATCTTGATGATGATGGGTCTGCGATACAAAGATGGTGCATCCATTAAGGATCACTTGAGTGAGTTCCAGGGCATGGTTGACCAGCTATCCTCGATGGGAGTCAAGTTTGATGACAAGGTTCAGGGACTTTGATTGATATATACATTGCTAGATTCGTGGGAGACCGTACGAGTATCTATGATCTTTTCTACTCCTGAAGGCGTGCTCAGTCTGGAGTTTGCCAAGAGTAGGGTACTGAATGAATAGATGCGGAGACGTTCTCAGTGCACTTCATCCACATCCCACCACTCAGATGTACTACTTTCAGAGAGTCACGAAAAGGGCAAAAATAAAGGTCCAGATGGTGGCAGAGACAAGAGCAGAGACAAGTCCAAGAGTCGATACGAGGACTCAGAGTGTTACTACTGTGGCAAGATGGGTCACATCAAGCAAAAATAATTCGCTTGGAAGAGAAAGAAGAAGGGCGACAAAGAAAAGCAAAGTGAGAACACTACAGCAGTGACTTTGGAACATGGAGGTGATGTGATCGGTATAGGTGATAAGGTTGTTATGAACCTCGCCTGCGATGACAATTCTTGGTTGGTGTACTAGGGTGCTTCAGCACACGTGTCACGACGCGCACCCGCTTTTCGGACGCGAGAGCGTGAGCAAGCCCAGCTACGCATCGAGCGGACTCCAGCACATCTCGAATACGTAAACGCTGTCAAGGCTATGGTTTACTGCCAAATCATGGCAATGCAATCTATATCTCAATCCACAATAAGAATATGAAACATGAATAAACACTATAGGTCGTGGTCTGTAGCCCACTAGCATAAATGTCCGATAAGACTCTAAGGAATATAACAAGAGTCTACAACTGAAACAAGGAACATGATATCTCATGATAAGGAATGAAAAGCACGAGCAGATAATAAACACAATAACGGTACCTGAATCCCACAAGAACTGCAAATCCTTCGCCATCCAGAACTACTAGCTAACTCCATGCAAATGCTAAACCTGAGGAGATCATTAGGTCCTCAGAGGATATAGCAAGATACATAATATACATGCTTATCTAACAGTTTTATCATGCGCAAGAAAATAAACAAGAAAGAACAAGGACAAGACAAATGACTACGAACACAAATACGAACACGAATACGAACACGAATACGAACACTAGAACAACTACGTATAAATGAACTGCCGGATGAATGATAATCACGAGATCAATGGAAGAAACCAAACCCTCATCCCGAGTGTGGACTCACGGGTTTAAACTAAACACTAACCCTCATCTCGAGTGTGGACTCTCTGGTTAGTACTAACCCTCGTCCCGAGTGTGGACTCTCTGGTTAGTTCACGGCAAGGCACCCTCGTCCCGAGTGTGGACTCTCTGGTGCAAATACTACATCCTCGTCCCGTGTGTGGACTCTCTGATATAAACACCCTCGTCCCGAGCGTGGACTCTCTGGTGCAAGTCAAGTCAAGTCAAGTCTACACCCTCGTCCCGAGCGTGGACTCTCTGGTGCAAATAATCGACATCCTAGTCCCTAGCGTGGACTCACGGATGTAAACAGATCAAGGAAAACACCCTCGTCCCGAGTGTGGACTCTCTGGTGCCAAGGAAACAATGTCAAGGATTTATCAGTTCACTTACACGTACTCGTTCTATGACACGACTCAAGCAAGGTACTGATGAGAACTCCAAATGTGAAACACAAGGCCAAAATATGAACATGACTATAAACAATAAAAAGAACTCCACAAAAATAACACAAAAAGCACATGTCCATAAACAATCAAATAACTAAAAAATGAAAGAAAATGCATGTAAATAAAACTGTAGAGGAAGGCAAGGTATACTTGCCTGGAAGTTGCACGCAAACCCCACAAATATAGTCGACTGGTGAGCCATAAAGTCTAAGTCAACACAACTGTCTCCGAAAGCTGAAACAAACATTGCCAACATTCTCAGAATAGTCAAATTAGCTAGGGTTTCCTGTCTTTAAGTCCAATTCTGGACACAGGGTAAAACGGTAATTTTGGGCCAAAACGGTGTCCGCCGTTGGACCCGCTTTGCACCAAAAAGCGTGCCAGAGTCAACGGTCTCTAAAGTCGTCAAACTACATGTCTACGAATCCAGTTTTCCGATACGAACCCAACCGTATGTCCAAAGTTGGATTCCGGCGGGCCGTGCACAAAATCGCCCGTTGAGTAGAACCGCGGGGCCCACAAAACGGTGATTTTATCAACTGTCTCAGAATTGGACCAAACTTGGCATGCAGGACCAGAAAAATGATACGGACCTATTGGCGTAAGTTTCGTCTTGATCTGACGAGCGTGCACAAAGTAATTGGATAATTTACAAAGTACACGATACGGTAAATTTCGACGGATACGCATCAAATTCGTCGCGCACACGCGACCAATTTGAATTCCGTCAAAGCCCACACGACCATGAAGCCGTTACGCAGCTTTTGATGCCTTTGGTTCGCGACCACGTTGCCCAGAATAGCGGGACGCACGTCGTGTGGATGATTTTTCAAGTTTTGAAAATAGGTTTTCGTCAAAGTTCGGGATCCGATTTCTCGGCGCACAGTTATCAAAATTGATTTCTGTAAGAAGGGTTTTCTAGCCCTATATGTGTCTAAATTACTCTTCAAAAAGTTTTCTAAAATAATCATTGGATCGGCGATTGACCGCCTTCCAAAGTAGGGTTCATGCGACAGATTTTGGACTGTCCAGAACACAATTTTTATCGATTTTCCCTGAATTTTCATGGGAAATCTAGGGTGAATTGATCTAAACCAATTGAAGGGTTAGGTCGAGGGTTATGTTGGCTTCCCAAGGCAATTTACGGGATCAAAAACGAATCAACGTCGACGGAGAACGCATACCTCAAAGTCGGGGACTCTGTCACGGCTGTTGCTGTCGACTGTTAATGCCACGCGCGCGTTTCCCGACGATCGCCGCCTTCGTATTCCAACGTGCAGGCGTTGGGGGTGGTCGTCCGGCATTAGGGGAGTCCTGGGAGGTCGCACAGGGTGGTGCGGCGGTCAGGTAGTTAGGGTTTGATGTGATTTCTTCTCCTCTCTTCCGTTCTTTCTCTATAATATATATACACGCTGGTTCGGTTTCAGGGAATTGTAGGGAGTAGCTCGGTGGCTCTACCAAAGGCTGGGTTGGGCTATAGCTTGTGGGGGTATGCCTACGGCTGGGCTGGGTTGCCTAGTTTGGGCTTAATCCCTATTTATTTCTTTTTCCATTTCTTATTCTATTTAGCCACACACACACACACGCACATATATATATATATATATATATATATATATATATATATATATATATATATATATATATATATATATATAAAATATATATATATATATATATATATATATATATATATATATATATATATATATATAAAATAAATATATAAAATAAATAAATATATATATATATATATATATATATATATATATATATATATATATATATATTTATTTATTATATATATATATATATATATATATATATATATATATATATATATATATATATATATATATATATATATATATATATATATATTTATATATATATATATATATATATATATATATATATATATATATATATATATATATATATATATATATATATATATATATATATATACACACACACATACACTAATATATATATATTTATATATACTTACAAATACACACATATACTAATATACATATTTTATCTATATCAAGATATCAATATTAATATATATAGCATACCAATATTTAATATACATATTTTACCTATAACAATTATTTAGCAAATAATTGCAAATTCCTAAAATATATACGAAAATAAATGTCTTTACCAAACATGTTTACAAGGCCGTATTTGGTCCCAGTACATACCTACAAAGGCTTGGATTCGGTTCGGGTCCAGTTCGGGCTAGGTTGGTACAATCGGGTCACTTAAACGTCAAATAATAATAATAATCAATAATTAAACTATTTATAATGGTCATGTCACAACTTGGCCTGGTTTTCCTAGTTAGGACATCACTATGGCTCGGCCTTCCCCTACCATGGCTAAGCTCTAGTCAAAGCACGTCATTGTACTACCCGTGCCATGATTTCTAGTCGTCTCGTACTCCAAAACTCCATCATGGCTAAAATCATCTACCGTAATTATTAACCAAATAATTATTCCTAAAATTCTAATAATCACCATTAAAATCAAATAAATAAAAACAAAAAAAAATATTCTAAAAATTTTCGGGAAGGGAGGCTACAAATCTACCCACCTTAAAAAAAATTTCGTCCTCGAAATTCTAATTCATAACTATTCCTTAAAAATCTAAGTCTCTTATTACCGTAGTCTCCTCAAATTTAATTTCTCAAAAAATATTTTACGACCTTCTCTAGTCGTTTTATAACTCCGAATACTTGAGGACTTCTACCCACCTTTGGTCACACTAGTCCCTCGAAACGCAGGTCACTAAAACCTTATTATCTTCTAGCTAGTTGCTAACAGGTCTACCAACCGATATCTAGGGCATATAACATCTATATTCCCCCTTAGCTATCAAGCAACCAAAATTTAAATAATCAAACAATATTATTCTATAACTTAAGAACTTCTAATCGATCCTAGACAGCACGATCGTTCGTCCCTTCGAAATAAAAAGGAAGGAGAATCAATGGTACGGGAAAGCAAAGAAGTATAGTCGAGAGCAAATATGGAGTTTTCAAGAACGTAGAGAATTTCTAGGAGAATTTTCAAGGCAGAGTGGATTGAGATTTCTAAGGTTTAGTCATTGTCGCAGGCTCGTACCAGTACCGTTACGTAACCGGTACGATATGCTCTGACCTGCATGGGCCACCAAAAAAACTTGTCACGACCCGCACCCACTTTTCGGACGCGAGAGCATGAGCAAGCCCAGCTACGCATCGAGCGAACTCCAGCCCATCTCGAATACGTAAACGCTGTCAAGGCTATGGTTTACTGCCAAATCATGGTAATGCAATCTATATCTCAATCCACAATAAGAATATGAAACATGAATAAATACTATGGGTCGTGGTCTGCAGCCCACTAGCATAAATGTTCGATAAGACTCTAAGAAATATAATAAGAGTCTACAACTGAAACAAGGAACAAGATATCTCATGATAAGGAATGAAAAGCACGAGCAGATAATAAACACAATAACGGTACCTGAATCCCGCAAGAACCGCAAATCCTTTGCCATCCAGAACTACTAGCTAACTCCATGCAAACGCTAAACCTGAGGAGATCATCAGGTCCTCAGAGGATATAGCAAGATACATAATATACATGCCTATCTAACAGTTTTATCATACGCAAGAAAATAAACAAGAAAGAACAAGGACAAGACAAATGACTACGAACACAAACACGAACACGAATACGAACACTAGAACAACTACGTATAAATGAACTGCCGGATGAATGATAATCACGAGATCAATGGAAGAAACCAAACCCTCATCCCGAGTGTGGACTCACGGGTTTGAACTAAACACTAACCCTCGTCCCGAGTGTGGACTCTCTGGTTAGTACTAACCCTCGTCCCGAGTGTGGACTCTCTGGTTAGTTCACGGCAAGGCACCCTCGTCCTGAGTGTGGACTCTCTGGTGCAAATACTACATCCTCGTCCCGTGTGTGGACTCTCTGATGTAAACACCCTCGTCCCAAGCGTGGACTCTCTGGTGCAAGTCAAGTCAAGTCAAGTCTATACCCTCGTCCCGAGCGTGGACTCTCTGGTGCAAATAATCGACATCCTAGTCCCTAGCGTGGACTCACGGATGTAAACAGATCAAGGAAAACACCCTCGTCCTGAGTGTGGACTCTCTGGTGCCAAGGAAACAATGTCAAGGATTTAGCAGTTCACTTACACGTACTCATTCTATGACACAACTCAAGCAAGGTACTGACGAGAACTCCAAATGTGAAACACAAGGCCAAAACATGAACATGGCTATAAACAATAAAAATAACTCCACAAAAATAACACGAAAAGCACATGTCCATAAACAATCAAATAACTAAAAATTGAAAGAAAATGCATGCAAGTAAAACTGTAGAGGAAGGTAAGGTATACTTGCCTGGAAGTTGCACGCAAACCCCACAAATATAGTCGACTAGTGAGCCATAAAGTCCAAGTCAACACAACTGTCTCCGAAAGCTAAAACGAACATTGCCAACATTCTCAGAATAGTCAAATTAGCTAGGATTGCCTGTCCTTTAAGTCCAATTCTGGACACAGGGGTAAAACGGTAATTTCGGGCCAAAACGGTGTCCGTCGTTGGACCCGCTTTGCACCGAAAAGCGTGCCAGAGTCAACGGTCTCTAAAGTCGTCAAACTACATGTCTACGGATCTAGTTTTCCGATACGAACCCAACGTATGTCCAAAGTTGGATTCCGGCGGGCCGTGCACAAAATCGCCCGTTGAGTGGAACCGCGGGGCCCATAAAACGGTGATTTTATCAACTGTCTCAGAATTGGACCAAACTTGGCATGCAGGACCAGAAAAATGATACGGTCCTGTTGGCATAAGTTTCGTCTCGATCTGACGAGCGTGCACAAAGTAATTGGAGAATTTGCAAAGTGCACGATACGATGAATTTTGACGGATACGCATCAAATTCGTCGCACACACGCGACCAATTTGAATTCCGTCAAAGCCCACACGACCACGAAGCCGTTACGCAGCTTTCGATGCCTTTGGTTCGCGACCACGTTGCCCGGAATAGCGGGACGCACGTCGTGTGGATGATTTTTCAAGTTTTGAAAATATGTTTTCGTCAAAGTTCGGGATCCGATTTCTCGGCGCACAGTTATCAAAATTGATTTCTGTAAGAAGGGTTTTCTAGCCCTATATGTTGTCTAAATTACTCTTCAAAAAGTTTTCTAAAATAATCATTGGATCGGCGATTGACCGCCTTCCAAAGTAGGGTTCATGCGACAGTTTTTGGACTGTCCAGAACATAATTTTTATCGATTTTCCTTGAATTTTCATGGGAAATCTAGGGTGAATTGATCTAAACCAATTGAAGGGTTAGGTCGAGGGTTATGTTGGCTTCCCAAGGCAATTTACGGGATCGAAAACGAATCAACGTCGACGGAGAACGCATACCTCAAAGTCGGGGACTCTGTCACGGCTGCTGCTGTCGACTGTTAATGCCACGCGCACGTTTCCCGGCGATCGCCGCCGTCGTACTCCGACGTGCAGGCATCGGGGGTGGTCGTCCGGCATTAGGGGAGTCCTGGGAGGTCGCACAGGGTGGTGCGGTGGTCAGGTAGTTAGGGTTTGATGTGATTTCTTCTCCTCTCTTCCGTTCTTTCTCTATAATATATATACACGCTGGTTCGATTTCAGAGAATTGTAGGGAGTAGCTCGGGTGGCTCTACCAAAGACTGGGTTGGGCCATAGCTTGTGGGGGTATGCCTATGGCTGGGCTGGGTTGCCTGGTTTGGGTTTAATCCCTATTTATTTCTTTTTCCATTTCTTATTACGTATATATATATACTTTATATATTTATTTACACTCATATATACATATATATATATATATATATATATATATAATATGTATTTATATATAAATACGTATATACACATATACAATATATATAATATATACATTTATATATGAATACACAAATACACTTATATATATATATTTATATATATATACATATATACACACATAAAAATATATATATATATATATATATATATATATATATATATATATATATATATATATATATAAATATATATATATATATATATATATATATATACACTAATATATATATATTTATATATACTTACAAATACACACATATACTAATATACATATTTTACCTATATCAAGATATCAATATTAATATATATAGCATACCAATATTTAATATACATATTTTACCTATAACAATTATTTAGCAAATAATTGCAAATTCCTAAAAATATATACGAAAATAAATGCCTTTACCAAACATGTTTACAAGGCCGTATTTGGTCCCACTATATACCTACAAAGGCTTGGATTCGGTTCGGGTCCAGTTCGGGCTAGGTTGGTACAATCGGGTCACTTAAACGTCAAATAATAATAATAATCAATAATTAAACTATTTATAATGGTCATGTCACAACTTGGCCTGATTTTCCTAGTTAGGACATCACTATGGCTCGGCCTTCCCCTACCATGGCTAAGCTCTAGTCAAAGCACGTCATTGCACTACCCGTGCCATGATTTCTAGTCGTCTCGTACTCCAAAACTCCATCATGGCTAAAATCATCTACCGTAATAATTAACCAAATAATTATTCCTAAAATTCTAATAATCACAATTAAAATCAAATAAATAAAAACAAAAAAAAAATATTCCAAAAATTTTCGGAAAGGGAGGCTACAACACGTATCTCACAATAGGGTACTATTTGCCACTTACACGACAGGTGACCATGGAGTATTGAAGATGGGCAACGAAGATGTGTCGAACACGGTTGCAGTTCTTATTCTCAAAGATATCCACCATGTACTGATATTTGTTTCAACCTGGTATCGGTTGGAAGTTTGGATGATGAAGGTTTCTTTAATTTCTTCAGGAACGATCAATGGAAGCTTTTCAGAGATTCGATGGTGATTGCCAGAGAAAGCAAGAAGTCCGGACTCTACTATATGGAAGGAGGGCATACAGAGGACACAGGAGTTGAACGCACTCAGTGATGTGTCTACCAAGTTGTGGCACGGGCGGCTCAGCTATATCAGTAAGAAGGAGATGAGCTACTTGGTGAACAAGAATGTGATTCCAGGGCTAAAGTCTACAAAATTAGAAAAATGCACGTATTGTTTGACGGAAAAGCAAAATAGGGTGTGTTTCCAAAGTCACCTAAGTTCAAGAAAGTCGGCGTTGCTCGAGTTAATTCATTTGGATGTCTATGGTCTTATGAAAGTAAAATCTATTGGCGATGCTTCTTATTTTGTGACGTTTATTGATGATTATTCCAGAAAGGTTTGGATCTATGCCTTTAAGACCAAGGATCAGGTGTTGTCTACTTTCAAAGAGTTTCAGACCTCTGTTGAAAGGAAGATGGACAAGAAGCTACTATGTCTTCGGTTAGACAATAGCAACGAGTACATTGGTCCCTTTGATGCTTATTACAGAGAGCAAGGAATAAGATACCAGAAGACTTCGTCCAAGACACCTCGACTCAATAGTGTAGCGGAATGAATGAATATGACACTAATGGAGAGGGTACGGTATTTTCTATCAGAGGTAAACTTACCAGGCCGTTACTAGGGTGAAGCTCTTTACCCTGCTGCTTATACTATTAATTTATCTCCTAGTACTCCTTTGCAGGGTGATGTGCCTGACAAAGTATGGTACGGCAAAGAGCCGTCATATAATTACCTGTGTGTGTTTGGTTGTAAGGCCTTCGTGTATGTACCGAAGGATGAGAGATCCAAACTTGAGCCGAAGACGAGGCGTTGCATCTTTATCGGCTACGGTTGGGATGAGTTTGGCTATAGACTCTACGATCCCGTAGGAAGAAATATCTACAGAAGTAGGAACATAGTATTCGTCGAGGATCAGACCATGATCAATACTCAGGATTCTAAGATGGCTTTTAAGGCTGAGGAATTGCCTGAGTTAGAGTCATTTCACTTTGAGCAATTCTAGAGGACATCGCAGAGGATACAGTTATGGAAGAGCCAGTACATGAAGTTGCTCCCAACCTTAATCATCAGCTTGCTGATGGTATTCAGGGTAACCCTCATGAGGATGAGCATGCCAAGGAAGTAGTTCCTAAAGAGAGGTCACTACAAGAAAATATGGCTTTTTCGACGTTTATTTGTCTGACATTTATGTTAACGTCGGCTTAGGTATGATATACCTACGTTCTGTAGTAAACGTTGATAAAAATCGACAATTTTTGGTAAATGAAGAAAATTACTGACATTTATATCCCGACATTTATTTTTACGTCGACGTAGACATGATATACCAACATTTTGCAATAACCGTCACAAAAGTATTCGACGTTTCTGTTAAATGTCCAACTTTGTGACTTATTTGTATAAAAGTCGGTTTATGTTGACTTAAAAAGGAAAGCAATGAATAAGAAAATCGTCAGTTTTTGATACATGGCAAAAAAAAAATAAAACCAACTCTAATCAATATTTGATTTTCTAATTTGTTTCCCTCCAATATTTTCTCTACTTATTTATTTCCCCCCTAAACCTCCCATAAGCTCCTACAGAACAAAGAATCCTCCCTCTCTCTTTGATCTTATTTTTATGGCCCTAAACCCTAGCCAGCGGTGTCGAACCCTAGCCGGTAGCCTCACACCCTAGCGACCATCCTAGCCGACGACCATAAATCCTAGCCAGCGGCTCCGAACCCTAGTCTGCGACCACCGTATCCGGTAACCCCAAACCCTTAACGGCGGTCCCAAATCATAATCGGCGGCCCCAAACCATCAGTTGCAGAATTTGAAGTGAATAAAGGCATCACCTTCAAATTTTCCCTTCATATGTACGTATTTATTGACATTTTACTAAATTTGATTACTTATTGCCCATTATTGTAAGAACCAGATAACTTTGATCTAGTGAATTTCTCATTATCCTTTTAGAAGTAGGAAGAACTCATCAAATGACATACGACTCTCCCTTGGCTAATTATTTGTGATATTTTGTTTCTCTACTAAAGTAGTTTTTTCATCTTTATTATTATTGTTGATGATCTTTGCTTCGTTCCCAAGAGTCTTTGTATGCTATCGTCTAGAGTATATGTAAAAATAGCTAAACAATTAGTTAATATCAAGGAATGGAGGGCCATTACTATGGACATTCAAGACTATTCATGATGATGTATTTGCCTTGGTAGTTTCAAACGAAAGAACTTTAGTTTTGAACAATGTACTTGTTTATCATGAAATTGAAAAGTATGTGAATGTCCTTTTTTGTTTTATGGCTTAATGTGCTATAGAGATTTGTATGATTTCCTGTAGCAAATTGTATCATATACTTCTTTGTTTAGACTCTAGTCCAGGGGAAACTTGTAGAGTGTTTCTTCGTTGCATGAGCTTTAACTGCATGACCAAGAGATACCTTACCTAATTGTGATATGACTTTCTATGGGTTTTATGCAAGGTTATCTCTTGCTTATAGGTTCCTTTGTTAGGAATTTGGCATCACCATGGTTGACTTCAAGTTGATAGCTGGTTATAGAATCATAGATGCTTGTGTCAATTCTAGTATGGAGCTTTCTTGTGTTCCATAGCCGACTCGATTATAATGGGAGAAATCTTGGACTATAAGCAAGGAACAAGTTTTCCTTAACTGAACAGGTTTTCCTTAATTGAGCACTAAAGGCTTGGTTATAGATGATTATGATGATAATTGCAAACTGAACAGGTTTCCCTTAACATTATGGAAGGACCTTTTTATGGATTAGGATAAGTGTTCAAAACAATATTTTAATTTGTATATATCTGATTACCGTCAGTGTTAATGATCTGTTAGGATGGCCCACAATACACTTTGGTATCTATGCACTTCGGTATCTATGCAACCAAGTTAATTATGACTAGGAAGCATGGATACTACAAAATGTGGGCCATGTCGTGTTAGACACGTATAGGACACAATGCAGACACTACAAAACATACTAGGACACCAAAACTAATGTCTGTATCTCCGTATCCTTACCATGTTATGTCCAGTTTGTGTCGGTGCAACATAATTTATGAGTCATGACCTTGGAACAATAAAGTATTCTACCTATATATGCATATATGCTTGTCTATACATATAATTATTCATACCCAATAGAGAGGTCTTATCTCAGTTTATTTCTATGCATTTTTGACTGGACTTATTCATATGTCAGACACTCTATGAATGAACTAACGAAAGTATGCTTGTGGAAGTAGTTTGAACTAATCATTGATAGTGATTTTACTTTTGAGTGAGGGTGTGCATGGTGCGACGGTGAGGCTTTCTGCCTGCATCCTAGAGGATGTATGTTTGAGACAAGGAAACAACTTCTCCATATATATCGTCACAAGGCTGCATACATCTTGACCCCCTCGACTCCCTCCACAGATCCTGCATAAGCTAAAGCCTCGCGGCACTGATGTTTTATTTGAGGGTCATACTTGCTGAACTTTATACTTGATTAGACAAATTGTTCTCTAATTATTTTTCTTTCTTAAACTGATTGATCATCTTTTATGAGATACTAGTTTAATTAAGAAATAATTTTAAATGATGAGTCATATTTGTCAGTTGCTCATTCAGAATAACTAATTTGTGAGGTTCAACAATTTAGACATAATTGAATATGTGCTTTGGCTGTAAGGAATTTGGGAAGGTGGAGAGATCGGCCTCACCTTTTCTGATATTTTTTTTTGCTATTTCTGCCTTATTTGCCAATTATTTTCATCATCAATGATTATTGGCTAGTTCAGACAAAATAATTATATTCACTTGCTATCTTAATATTTGAAAATCTTTATATTTGGTTGTAAAAGATCATTCTTTCACAGTAGCTTTGAGTTATGGTTTTATCATAGTGAGCACTGAGAAGTCTATCTGTTATAGCAGACAAGATCAAAAAGAGAAAGTTTCCACCGAGCTAGATGGAACTATTGTTGGAATTATTCAATAATTATGGGGCCACACATGTAAAATTAATTGTGTTTGGGCTATCTAAATAATTAAGCCAAATTAAAGTGGTCTATTTGGAAATTGGCTTAAGGGTATAATTGTCATGGAATTAATGTGTAGATACCGGAGATAATTCTAATTTGATGAGGGGCCAAATTAGAAATATCACAACACACATATCTATATATATGTGTATTCATTAGGGTTATGGTCCTCAACTCATACGACCACCAAAGAGAGGGTTTCTCTATTCTCTTCTGTATCCCCATCAACAAAGAGAGGAATAAAGATATAATCTTTATTATTAAGGGCCGTAGCGGGTTGGAAGATCAAATCCCACAAAGAAAAACGTCTGCTTCAACATCTATCAAGCCAAGCAATGGATTCAGGTACGCTTCCGCAATCAATTTAATTTATGTTCTTCATCTCATGAATCGACAGGGCACAATAAAATTTCTAACAAGTGGTATCAGAGCCTCTTGTTTGATTTATGAGGTCGAAGTTTAGAATCCAATTTTTTATTTATTGTTATTCAGAAACCCTAGATCGTTCCGAATAATTTAATTTAGGGTTCTGGTTGATCTATCAAGATCCACAAATTAAAACCCTTTTTATGTATACTGCTGGTTTATTTTATATATAAATCAAATCATTGTTTTTTTTTATTGTTTGGGTCCGGTATTTATCTTTGGATCTGTTAGGAGTTAATTTAGGTATTGCTTTGTGGTTTTATTTGGTAAGACATGTTATTTCTTGCTTCTTCCGGTCACCGATCTACTGATGGTCATCAATATTGCAACTTCTGTTTATGGGTCTTTACGGATTCTAGCATGTTACTATCACTTCTGTTTAAGTATCAATATTGCAACTTCTGTTTATGGTTACCAATTGTTTATGGTCATCAATATTGCAACTTCTGTTTATGGGTCTTTACGAATTCTGGCATGTTACTATCAATTCTGTTTAAGTATCAATATTGCAACAAAAGGTGATAGTTTCGGATATAAAGAAATTATTAGTATGGAAAGCTCTGATTAAGTATCAATATTGTATAAAACAGATTTAGCATTTTCTTTATGGTATTGTTATTGATTTGGATTCAGAAATATAGTTTTCGATAAATTCATGCAAAAACAAATTCACATGCATATGATTAAAGGAGATATCTTTAAGATATATGATTATTTTTCAAATTAAAATTAGGATTTTGTCTTCGGTAGATTATTTTATTTAAAATAATCCTTATAGATTATTTGATATAATCTGTTAATGCATATATTTGACCTTCTATAGATTATTCTATTTAAAGTAATCCTTATGCATTATTTGATATTATCTTTGGATGCATATCCTCCGTAGATTATTTCATGAATTTTGTTATAGTGATAATATCCAATTTTGCCAAATTGAAATTCATGATTATGCTTTTGATTACTTTATTTGAGTAATAATCTTATGAATATGCATGTATATAAAGTTTTGGACATGATTCAGTTTTATAAAATTTAGTCAACATTAATTTTTGGTGCCTTTTATGACTAGCAATAGTTGTCCAATATTCTAAGTAGACTCATTGAAACAAGATGTCGTCAAAGTGACCTCTCTTGCGTAGATAGTCTATGAGGGATGTCGGATGTTTGTGTGTGTATATTCATGCGGGTATTAGCCTGTCCAAAGGAAGGTTAATACTTGGCCGAATTGCACACATACTTATGGTGATAAATGTGTGACAATTATACGGTTTACATGTGAATAATAATCCGATCCAAAGATAGGCTTATTATTTGACATGACTTATTGTCAACATTTGATCACTACACCAAGAGTACCACTTGCAGTTAATATCACTGTCCAAAGAATTGATATTAATGATGTACTAGGTATCTTGAGATGGGTTTCGCCATTATTTGAATTTGTTTGACTATATTTTACGCTTTAGTTATTAATTAGAGCATGTCTATTTTTGTTGCTTTGTTCTCTTTACAGTTAGTGTTGTTAAAATATCTGCCAATAAGATTTTAATTGTCATGTTTAATGGAATAAACTTTAAGGACAAAAAAAAAAAAATACAGTAGCTGCTAAGGGTCCTGATCAAAAGAAACAACAATATAAAACAAAGGGTTGTTCTTTTGTGATAAGACAGGACACATAAGAAAAAAATATACAAAGTACCACGCATGGCGTATAAAAAAAAGTACATTTCTAAATTTGATCTGTTCTGAGGTTAATTTAGATTTAGTACAAAGAAACTCATGGTAGTTAGATTCTGGTGGGACTACCCACATTAATGTTCTAGGCAAGGTTGTCTGAGTTACCGAAAGTTAATTGATGGTGAAAGATACATCTGTATGGGTGACAAAAATTCGGTAGAAGTGAAAGCAATAGGACATTTTAGGTTATTTTTAGGAACCGATTATTATTTGAATTTGATAGACACTTTTATTGTACCGTCTTTTAGACGAAATTCAGTTTCAGTTTCCTTAATGGAAAAATCTGGTTATCATTGTTCATTTAGAAACAATAAATTTAGTCTATCTTTAAATTTAAATATTATTGGTAAACGGTTCCCTTAAGGTTTATGATAACCTATATTCAGTTGAAACTATTGCATCTTACAATGAAACCTTGCAAGTGGAGTCATGTGGTACTAAACACAAAATTAACGATAAATGTTTTTAGTCTCATTATGATATAAGCGATTAGGTCACATCTCTAGAAATAGAGTTGAACGACTTGTGTCTGATGAGATTTGGATTTTATTGACTCTATAGACTTTAATGTCTATATTAATGTGTAAAGAAAATACAGACCAAATTTCAATTGTAAGCAGCTAGTTTATTGGCTATGCTGACAAATCAAGGGGGTAATAATTATACGATCCCACACAAAAGAAAATTTTGAGACGAGAAGTATAATATTTTTTGAGGATG
This sequence comes from Iris pallida, assembly GCA_029216955.1. Lineage (NCBI taxonomy): Eukaryota > Viridiplantae > Streptophyta > Magnoliopsida > Asparagales > Iridaceae > Iris > Iris pallida. The sequence goes on along the minus strand of JANAVB010019799.1, from coordinate 20,202,849 downwards.
TTGAGTTTGGGAGAGAAATAAAGTCAGGATCATTGTCTTTGAGAAGGAATCAATTACGATTTCTACTATCACTTTTGACGATGTGCAGGATTCTATACCTGTCATGATCAAGAAGTGAATTTGGAGCCTCAATAAGACAATGTCGAATTACCTCTATAAGTCATTGTTGAGATACCTTAACAACGACAATGTAGCGGTACCCCATTCAAGATAAGGTATTATTCCTAGGAACAAACTCAACAACCTCAAGAACCGGTAATATTAAGATGGTCCACCAGAGAAAGGAGAAATATAATGTCGAACAATATTGTCATATTTTTCTAGGAACGTGAGGAAAACTATGGAATATTGGAAGATGATTCAATTATCTTCCGTCGGGCCATGGAAAGTTCCAACTCTTAAAAGTGGATTGAGAAAATAAATAAGGAGTATAAGTCTATGCAAGACAATAAAGTTTAGGAACTTGTCACATTACCAAAAGATACGAACTTCATTGGTTGAAAATAGACATTTAAAACCAAGAAAGATTCGAAAGGATAATATGGAAAGGTATAAAGTACGTCTTGCAGCTAGTGACTTTACTCAAAAGTCAACGATTGATTTTAAAGAGACTTTCTCTTCGGTATATTTGAAAGACTCTTTTAAAACAATCACAGCACTTATTGCACATTTTGAACTTTATTTACATTAAATGGATGTCGAAATTGTGTTTCTCAATGGTAACATCGACGAAACAATTTATGGTGCATGCAGAAAAGTTTGTGTCGAAAGACCCAAATAATATGGTTTGCATATTGACAAAATCTATTCATGGACTCAAGCAGGATTCTCGTCGAAGGTACTTAAAGTTTTACCAAGTGATTATCTCGTTTGGTTTTGAGATAAACACTGTTGAAGATTGTGTGTATCACAAGTTCAGTGGGAGAAGGAATAATTTTTTGGTTTTGTATATTGATTAAAGTATTCAATGCAAACCAGGTTACACCTCTCGTCAAAGGAGACAAATTCAGTCTCAATCAAGTGTCCTAAGGTTAGCCTTAAAATTAAAAAATACAATAGATTTTCTTCATGATCATTTGTAGGGAGTCTAATGTATGCTCAAGTATGTACGCGTCAGGATATTACGTACATATTAGGATGTTAGGCAGATATTTAAACATATATGGATGGATCATTGGGTAGCAGCCAAACTACTTAAGTAATTAATAGAGAACAAGAAATTATATGCTCTTTGTAGGAGATCGGATAATTCTGGAGATCATAAAGTATTCCGACTCCGATTTTATTGGATGCCAACACAGCAGGAGATCCACATCAGGTTATGCTGACTAATGGAGGTATATTTTGAATGAGTGTCAAACATGCACTTATAATTTCTTCCACCATGAAAGCAAGATTTATAACATGTTGTGGGGTATCTATTCAGGGAATATGGTTGCGAAATTGTCACAAGGCTGCGCCTACAGTACGGTGTTGAAAGACCACATAAAATTATGGTGTGACAATAAATCAGCAGTACTGTATTCCAATAACAACAGAAACTTGTATAAGTCAAAGGATATTGACATAAAGTTTCTAGTTGTGAATGAAAGAATTCAGAATGATTGTAGTGTCCATATAGCACATTAGGACAAACTCCATGTTAGCGGATCCGCTCACAAAAGCATTATCACCCAGGGTCTTTCATGAGCATACTGCTCATATGGGTGTTAATTAAGAATATGGCAATATAGTGGGAGTTTGTATTTTATGAATTTAGGTGCTATTTGGTTTTGGACACATTTATGTATTAAAGTATTTGGATATTTATCTGATCAGATATATGGAATTCAGTTCATTCTGTTTTCATTATGTTAAAGTATTAATCTCATTAAAGTTAAGGAGGACCAGTTGGAAATAGACATGTATTGATCACATTGCGTGTAATTTCCATGCTACGCATCCATGATTGATCTATGTCGTTTAGCTATATTGGTATATGTGACCATTGATGGTTTAGTTACGCTATATGTGACGAAGTCCGCATTGATCCTATGTTGATATGGTTAATAGACGAGATTGTCCGGATAAACCCTAAGGATTAAGATAGCAATTTATGAGCTCACTAAGGTTAACACAATTATAAGGTTACATATGTGGCCCAGTGGGAGATTGTTGGAATTATTGAATAATTATGGGGCCACACATGTAAAATTAATTGTGTTTGGGCTATCTAAATAATTAAGCCAAATTAAAGTGGTCTATTTGGAAATTGGCTTAAGGGTATAATTGTCATGGAATTAATGTGTAGATACCGGAGATAATTCTAATTTGATGAGGGGCCAAATTAGAAATATCACAACACACATATCTATATATATGTGTATTCATTAGGGTTATGGTCCCCAACTCATACGACCACCAAAGAGAGGGTTTCTCTATTCTCTTCTGTATCCCCATCAACAAAGAGAGGAATAAAGATTTAATCTTTATTATTAAGGGCCGTAGCGGGTTGGAAGATCAAATCCCACAAAGAAAAACGTCTGCTTCAACATCCATCAAGTCAAGCAATGGATTCAGGTACGCTTCCGCAATCAATTTAATTTATGTTCTTCATCTCATGAATCGACAGGGCACAATAAAATTTCTAACAACTATATCTAATGTTGTCGCTGATGATGAATGAGATTTTCTTTGGGTTCAGATGATGTGCCTGGTATATGACAAGAACTTGTCATGGTTTCTTCTTTTCTAAACTAGGCTATAGAGATGTTGATAAACTACTACATTTGCAGTGGATGAAAAGAATTGCTTGGATAATGGCCTCAACAACGACAATATTTCAAATCATTTTCTGAAACCCCCTGCATATTTGCTTGTACTTGAAGGGGATTGCTTGGATACCAGTGGAGATAATGGTGAACTAGAATCTTATCTCGTAGTCTAATCTCGAACAATTCTATTGACTGTTACTTTTGAACTTATGATTTATTTCTGACGTGTTTCATGGATACAGTTGGCGATCTGCGACTTCTACAAAGATTTCCTTCTTTTGGACCCATGTGATGTCGGTATTGTATATAATTTTCTAGAATATACTGCTGGTGGTAGAGAGCAACCTGCATTCCATAATGGCAGCTCAGTTAGGTCTAAAAACCGTCAGAATGTTTTCACCTCTCCAGCCAAAACAGCTAGAGGAAGTACTCATAAAAATCTTGGGTGAAACCAAGAAATCAATCCAAGTGGACCTTCAGAGAGTAATCACGATCATGAAGCTAACAATCATAATCCATGGTCTGATCCATATTTTAATAATGAATATCGTGATGATGATGTGAGCCATGTTGTAGAACCAAATGATAGAGATGATTCCGATGATGATAGTGATGATCCATGGAAGCCTTTGAATCCTCACGAACCTGGAAACTTAAAAATAAAGCCATTCAAAAGAAGTAAAGTTAATGTTATTATTTTCCTTTTTGATGTAACTCTTGAACATTAGTTTGAATTGTTATTTTTACCCATTATGACATACTCTTGAACAGGTAAAAATCTTGGAAGACAGGTGATTAAAAATTGTAAACATATCACTATAGCTTCTCAATTTCCTATTGCAAAATTAGATGGGTTTATCACCCCAGAACTTGTTGAAACAGTTGAACAACAAAGACGTTTACAGAAAAAGCAAGATTCATCGTATTTTCTTTTATCTATTCAAAGGTTATCTGACACTATAATTGAATTTCCTATGCCAGCTTATAAAGAATATCAATTTTAAATAGAGAAGAAGAAGCTTTTGATGGTTTTGATGAACTTGACGATGATAACAATGAAGATTCTAATGGCCCTCCTGGTTTTGAGCAACCTGAGTTTGACCTGCCAAATGATGGTATGGACACGGAATTTGACCATCGGAAGGTTAGTTTATTGGGATCCAATTTTTGAAGATTTCAAAAAAATTATGATCTTGTATATAATGTGATGCATTAATTTTTGTCCTCGCTATGCATTTTGGTGTGATGGGCCAAATTTTGATGGGACTGATCCTTTTTCGCAAGACAATCTAGGTTCTCAAACAAGTCTTGAGGATCTCTGCTGCACACATTTGGTAAAGAAAACACCTCTTGTTTGTGCAGATTTGAATTTTAGGAAAAGCGCAATATCTATAGATACTTAAACATTAATGATTATCCTGTATGATCCCCATTTACATTCTAGCTCTTAACATATGTAGATTTGTATTAGGAAGAGAGAACATTTATACCGAAAGTGGAGTTGCAGGTTAATTCTAAAGTTGAATGTTTAGTTAATTGCAGGCAACTAATGTTTGCTCACTTTCCATATTAATTTTGTGCCATGTAGTCACTCTCAACTCTTCGGTCATGTATGCTTTATAAGTTACAGCTGGTCCAAATCCATCTTCTTGCAAAGTAAAAAAGCTGAGATAATATAGCACCCTACCTCTTGATTTATACATCTCTATTTGGAGAACCTCCACATTGTACTATTTGTCTTATGAGGTCTAAAGGGCTTGAGTATATGATGTTTGAATTGAAACTGATAAGTGGATTTGGTTAGACATAGGAGCAGGATAAGTATGTATACTGATTTAATTACATTTTGCAGTTATATGTTATAATGGATTTGGTTTAGTAGCTCTTTTGATTCAAGCCAATACACCCAAAATTTAAAAATCTTAGGGAGCATTGGGGTGTTACTATAGGAGTTTTGTTTGTCTCATGCCTTTGTATTTGTTTGTAGTATATGGCATTTCTTTTGCCTTTGTTGGCATATAAACATTTTTGATTAAAATTAAGTAGGCACTTAGTTTCATTTTTGTAAGAAGAGAGGTGTGTGTGTGGGAGAGATTTTTCATTTTAGAATTAGGATGAAAAACCCAAAAAGGGTGGAGTTTTGCTAACTCCACTTTGGGGGTTTGTTTTGGAGTAGGGATTGAAGTTTAGCCAAACTCCAAAACATTCCCAAACGCACTGGAGTTAGTGGTTTGGAGTTAGTACTTTTTCACATGCATATGAAACATCCTACATTTACTCCAGAAAGAACTCAGTACCAGCTTATCAGGATATTTGAAGCATCTGCCTGATGCTTATATAAGAAAGACTTAAGTAAATGATGTGCATATTCCTTGTATGTTGGGACAAATGATATTGTACAGATTGTGATATGAAGCTTCAAATTAGAATTCCTTGTATATTTTCATTCAGGTTTGACGGATATTGCTGCGTCCATTACTTGTCTTACCCACACGTTAAGAATCAGATTTTTGGCTTGCAGGATGGTTGGAAATGTTTTAACAACATTCATGCACTACGAGGCAAGAAGCAACAATATGATCCTTTTACTTTGTTAGATGTATCACTGAAACTGCTAATTTTAGACCATACCATGTTCTCCATAGCAATTTATGAAATTATTGACCAATTAGTATTTAGATAATATATGAATTTATTGACCAATTAGTATTTAAATACTTTGTTGGACAAAATATTTCTTTGTCCGTGCATAATGTTTTGGAAGATTCCTGTAGGAGAAGAGTTTTTGAGATTTTTTTTCCCACCTTATGTAGATATTCCCATTTCCATATGCATCGTATGGTCTCGAGATTTCTCCGTAATGTATGGAAAATGTAACAAAACATGCTTCTATATATTTGTGGTATCAATTCTATGAAATGAAGGGGAAATATGCTGAAAGAAAAAGGCTTAGTATTACTTTTGCTTCAAAGGCTGGAAACCCCCAAGAATATAACCAGTGAAATTGTTGGACATGGATTTTATATTCATCATGAGACATATCGACACTTTCTTTATCTTTTCCATGAAAGATTAGTAAATGCATGAACTTTCATTTAATTTCAGATTACCGATATGTTACCCCTGATGTCATATCGTGTACCTTTTTGATCAAATTACTGGGCAATCTTGCCCCTTATCATTCAAAGGAAGTCCCTATTGGATGACACTTGAGTGAGTTTGATGCTTTATATATGTTCTTTTCTGAGTTCTTTTTCCTTCTCTTATTTTAGCTTCTACCTGTACACCATTTCCTTGCAAAATATTATTTTACCAAAAAAGCTCATCACCCATTTTCACATAAATCATTCCAAATTATGTCTCTTGCTCTTAAATTGTAATCTAGAAATTCTTTGTGAGTATATATATATATATATATATTTTTTTTTTTTATATATATATATATATATATATATATATATATATATATATATATATATATATATATATATATATATATATATATATATATATGCAAATGATCTCTAGCCTAGTGGTTAAGAGAGATGCATGCGGCCCAAGTGGTCGGGAGTTCGAGCCTCAGTGGAGACGAGTTCGCCACAAGTACCCATTGCTTCAAAAATATATATATATATATATATATATATATATATATATATATATATATATCTTTCTTCTTACATCAACCACCTTACACTATGTTCGGATCTGTTTCACTGTTGCACTCTGAACTTCGTCTAGGGTCTGATATTTTGCACGGAGTTCATAGCTTAATAAATCGTGACCCACAAGTCCTTTTTAAGCACAAGTGACCCAGATTATGATGTGCGTGTATATGTTGCAGCAAAGGAGAATTTGGCATTCATGAGGAAGATAGGCAAATGTATATTACTCAATATTTTATTGCATTTCCTTTCATGGTTCTTAATTAAAAAGAAAAGCTGGCATGTATTTAGAAAGTGGAAGTTAAATTTTTCTTTCAATTGGGTGAGGTGAATTTTTGCAATACAATTATCTGCTTGTGTCGAAAACCTTTTCTCATATTTCTCGTACAGGGAGCAAATTACTTTACGTGAGATGAGATTCTTCTAAGTACAGTTTGATCAATTAAATGCCTTCCCTGTTGGTACAACTTCAATTTTGCATTATTGAATACTGAATAAAGTATGTTGCTTTGGATCATCTAGTGAACTTATGGTTAACTTTGTACTTCTCAAGTAGGCTCTTTCCATGCAATTTTGTTGCCGTGCTGGAAATCTAGGGCAGTGTCTGGTATACAATGATGATATCTCTACTAATATGGGGACAAACAAGGTAGCCAAACTCTACTAATCTAGAGATATCTTGTTTCGTATATTCGGAAGGTATACAATGATAATCTCTCATTGTCCAGAGAAACTCTGGTTAAGAACACATAACATTGTTGGAACCTTAAGCTACATTGCCAACTGGTACTATCACTCCAATAGTTTATTTTATCTTTTGACTAATTCTCAAGCATTTTCATGTCTGAATGGTACAAATTCTTCTTGTATATCGAGCAATTATAAGATTATGCTGAAATTCCACTCGATCATTTCATAATTTATTGATATTTATTGGAAAATTTGGATCTTTATTTAATATGTTGTTTCAATCACTTTTTTTCTTCCATTTCTTTGTAGTTTTCTGCCTATTTGGAAAGTTTGGATATGTATTTCACTTTTGTTTTAATCTCGTAAAAAAAATTCTGAAAGTCCACTACATGTCTTTTTGTGCACTTTTTTTTTTCAATTTTCTTCTAAAATTAACTTCATCAGATCATATTTTTATTATTATTATTTGTTGGAAAACCTTGTAGCTTCTTACAGAAAAATGCATTTGAATGGGATCGGCAAATATTCCCCATTCCGAAGCTGCAATTCAAGTAACTCAAACTGTCGCCAACTACTTCAACAGATAAAGGAGATCCTAGATTGTTTCCATTAGTAAATTAAATTTATTTTCTGGAGACTGGAGGTGCTTTGGTACATCTGCAATTCACGTACTTGTCATTATTTGACAAGGTGAAAACTATACTGATGGGCTAATCCTTGCAAGTTCAGAATAAAACCTGATCATGCATAAACGGGTTTCTAGTTGGACGACAAACGGATATTTAGTTGCACAGAATGTCTGATCTCTACTAGTTGTCGATCCGAAATATCAATTAAAGAAAGACTACATATTTTACTTATATTATGCAAATATTTTGATGTGATTGAGAGTTGAAACATGTCTGAAAGTTGCACTTGTTTTTTTTTTTTGTTACAAGGGGGCACAAAATTCTTCAAATAGATTTGTCGCCCAGACAGTGCGTGACAATCTCATTTACAATTACAACCCAACTTATGGTGGGAAGGCAGGGTAAGATTGCTACATTCTTTTTCCTTTCGCATTTGTTCATATCGTCTCTTTAGAAGGGCTTTGATAGTCTGATCTTCCTTGGTTACTTACAAAATGGGATTTGACGAAGTTTACATGTTCTCATAATTAGTTTCCTTGTTTAATGCTCTCTCTGGGGACGACATTCTACAGAAGGCAAGCTAGCAGCAAATAATTTCTTTAATGAAGAATTTTTTTCTTCTTTTTCAAGGTGTCATGAAGTATATTCATTATCCTTTCTATATATAGAAGAAAAAGGTCAATGGGAAACTGCGACAACTGAGGTATTTAGCCAACTTCGTTTTGCTTAATGAAAATTTCCGTGGCAACAAACAACTTTTCTTAAATTGTTAATTTTTTTTTTATAATTCTGCAATTATAATCACTTTCTATTAACATTGAATTATAGATCTGCATATCAATTTTTGTTGGCATACATATCCTTAGTTATTTCTATAGATATGCTTCCTTATTTTTGTTTATATTTTTAAGAATATCATTTTGGTAGAAATTTATACATTGTGAATCTGTTTATCAGCCATTTTTATTTATATTTTCAAGGACAATGCTTTCCAGATAAACTAACATAGTTTTTTAGATATTTTAATTGCAGTGTGGTAGCTTGTTCATGGGCAAATATGCTTGTTGAAGGATCGAATACTACGTCTACGTAGATCCTATGATACATCAGAAAAGAGCATTCCAGATTATATGTTCTGAGTTTTTTGGAGGATTGTAGATATAACTCTTTAATCTACATATAACATTATTGTGGACAATCATCTCTATGCATGAGATTTTAGTTTAATATCTCAACTCTAGTATGTATTTGAATCTTTTTGGAAAAATGTAAAATGGTGGGTAGTATGTATTTTTGGGACCAGATTGAACGATATGTTTAATTCGAAATGAATGTTTCAAATGTTTGTTAAATTTAATAATTTATGTTGTCTGCTTCGAAATGAATGTTTGGAATCGGTCAGTATTGACCATTGCTTTTTATTACGTTTTCACAGGTGATATATATATATATATATATATATATATATATATATATATATATATATATATATTGTTGTAATTGATTAATGAGATAATTTTATTGATAGTCTCATAGGTTTTATATAGCCTTTACATCATGGAATATCCAATGGAATATCCTATGGCATATTCTGGCATCCCAAATATGTCCTCAGGATATTCTCATACTAAACATAACATATTTCAATACCAAATATTCTTATACTAAATATACCAACACTCTCCCTCAAGATGGGCGAAAGATATTCACCAAGCCCATCTTGTCACATCATCTAATGACGCTCACTAAGTCCCTTGGTCAGTCCGTCTGCTACCTGATGCTTGGTTGGAATGTGGCCTAGCTCCAGTAGTCCTCTAACCAACTTCTCCTTAATGAAGAACCTATCGATCATGATGTGTTTGGTCCTGTCATGCTATACTGGATTGTTGGCAATACTAATAGGTGACTGGTTGTCACACCACAACTTCATCTTGGCTCCTTGATCCAGCTTCAGCTCCACCAGCATATTCTTCAACCACTGACTGCTTCCTACTCCTCCAAGAGACCAAGTTGCCTCCTAAAAATATGAAGTATACCGAGGTAGACCTCCTATCATCAGCACAACTAGCCCAGTCAGAATCGCAGTAGCCCTTCATGTCTATGTGATTATTCTTTCTGAACATCAGTCCTTCCCGGGGGCACCCTTCTAGTATCTCAGAATCTGGTATATTGCGTCCATATGACCCTTCCGTGGGTTATGCATGTAGCGGCTCACCACACTAATTGCAAATCATATATCTGGACTTGTGTAGCTCAAATAGATCAGCTTGCCCACCAGTCTCTGGTGTCTGTCTCGGTCAACTGGTTCTCCAACCTCAGCGTTCAGCTTGAACCTCTGATCGATTGGCGTCACTACAGGTTTGCATCCCAACATCTCTGTCTCTGTGAGAAGGTCCAGTGCATACTTCCTCTGCGAGAGAACAATCCCTGCGTCTCGAGTGATCTTAATGCCAAGGAAGTAGCGAAGAAGACCAAGGTCCTTCACCTCAAATTTCTTGCCAAGCTTTTCTTTAAGTCGGGCGATTTTCTGCTCATCATCTCCCGTGATAATTATGTCGTCAACATACACCACAAGTATGGTGATATGGCCTCCACTCCTTCTGAAGAATACAGTGTGATCAGCATTGATCTGCTGATATTCCATCCTTATCATCAGTCTCCTGAATCTGTCAAACCATGCTCGAGGAGACTGCTTCAGTCCGTATAGGGATTTTTTCAGTCTGCAGACCTTGACTGCTGTCTGATTTGTGCCAAATCCTGGTGGTATCTCCATGCAAACCTCCTCTACTAGATCTTCGTGAAGAAATGCATTCTTCATGTCCAGTTGGTATAGCTTCCATCCACCAATCGCTGCCAAAGAGATCAGAGTCCTGTCAGTGCTCATCTTTGCAACTGGTGCAAAGGTTTCGTCATAGTCGATGCCGTATGTCTGACTGTATCCTTTTGCCACTAGTCAAGCTTTGTAGTGCTCAACCTGTCCATCTGGGTTCTGCTTCACGGTACAGACCCACTTGCATTCGACTACTCTCTTTTCCTTCGGCAGTTTCACCAGCTCCCAAGTGTGATTCCTCTCAAGAGCTCCTAAGACCCGTACCAACATATGAGCTTTTAGTAAGTTTTCCTAACTCGCATGCATCACATACTAATTTATTTTTATCTGTTTTTGCATAAATCTCTAGATATAACTTACTTAAAGTATCAAAGAAAGAATATCCCAACCTCCTATGATGAAGTATCAAAGTCTTCTCAGTCCTCTGTTGCAGTCCTTTCATTCTAGCCTTCTCTGCCATAGATACTAGTGCTGAGTCCAGTCCTTCTCGATCTGGGTACCACAGTCCCTCTTGCCAAGTGCTAGTCCTAAGTCTTCGTCCCGTCCCTTTCTCCTGAAAGATCACCTTAGGAATATCAAAAGAAACAATACATTTAAATTGGAGAATTATAGAATTAATAGACAAGAGATTGACTGGAAAGAATAGAGCATGTAAAACATTGGATAATCTTACTGAACCTGTATAATTAGCAGTACCCTTACCAACCACTTGCTGGAAAGTTATATCTGCTGTCTGAATGCTGTCTACTGATACTAGGTGAGTGTAAGAAGAAAACTTACTAGTATTTTCCGTTACATGCCGAGATGCTCCCGAGTCGATAATCCAGTTTGATGCTTTAAGGGAAGACATAGATGCAAGAGCAAGTGACTCATCAGTACCTTCTGATGTTTAGGCATACATAGCGGCCTTGCCCCCATCGAAGAATGAGATAGATGCCTCCTCTGTTCCACTCGAGAAGGCTGTCACGACCCGCACCCTAGGCTTAGGGTACGAGAACGTAACAACGCCCAGCCTACACCGCAGTGTCGGCGGTAGAACGTTGTCCTAGGTCACAACATCTAACAATATAATGCTAAGCAGTTTATACTCCTCGAATGGGGGTGACATAGCAGATACAGTCTCAATCACAACTAAGGTAGAGCAAGGTAAAAGATAGGTAAAACATGAAATCCAAAAGAGATACAGCAGATAGAAGCCTAAGTGTCTAAGATACACAAACCCAGAAATACATCTTAAAGCTCAAATACAGTAATCCATAAAATAAATACAACTCCAGGCAACTGAAAATAGATAACTAAACAACCTCTAATGTGTCTCCTCTAGGCTAGCAGGCAACCTCCAAGCTATCTGTAAAATTTTATCAACAGGTCCAGTCAGGACAGGAGCGAGCACAGTACATCTCAACAAGTCATAGCAGGTTAGAAAATATAATCATGCAGTAAAGTAAGATACATGAACTGAAGAAATACAGTATGTAAACAGAGAGAGAACTGTAATAGAAATATCTACTATACATAGAGAACTAATAATGACTAGTGAGTCAGAGTAAAATATAAACATGTGAATGGCATAGAAGATTCATGACTACAACTAAGAGAGTGATTCATGACTACAGCTACTTGGATAATATTTACATGTCTATTTCTACTCCCCCATCCCCAATCAATACACAAGGATCTGTTCAAGTTATGTTAAGATTCGTGAAACTTCACATGGCTCATAAAATGAGTGATATGTGAAGGTGATTCATGATGGCTCTGTGAACATGAGAGTACATGTGTCACAAGCGATTCGTGAATCAGAGGAAGCATAGAGATACGTGATGATTCGTGAAACGCACAAAACATGCAGTATCCGATGCTCCCGAGGGGGATAACATCTCATAAAAAGATCCATATAGTACCAATCCGTGTGACCAACGTGACAGTATCAAGTAAAGTAATTTAAAGCAGGAAAATAATTCTAAACAGGATATGAAATGATCAGAGAATGTACTCGCCTGCTATCTGAATGTCCAAAGGAAATATACTGTCCGAGGAGAGGTGTCTGGCTCCTATTTAGAACAGCAAAAGTCACAACAAGTCCAAAATGGTAAAATAAAGCTCTACTATGCATTCTACATGATTCTAGGTCATTCTAGGTCAAAGTCAACTCTTGGTCAACTCTGGTCAACCGTACTAGTCAAATTAGGTTAACTAGGCAGTACTAGGTCTAAACCTAGACTAACAAGTCTCATTAGGCCTAACCAAGCCTAGACTAACACTCACACAAAATTACAAAGCCACACAAGTTATCAAACACACATTACATATATATTCATATATATTTTTATTACAAGCAAGGTGCATAAAAGACAAGGAGTGAGTGATACATGAATGTGGATATGGCAATGTGTACATAGAAGTACAATGTGTTCAAGTGTCAGGGTATTATGTTAGAAGGATAACATTTAGCAAGGGTCCATTGTGTCAGATAGAAGAAATAACATGTAAAGCATAGGTTTAGCATGTGTGTGTGTGGGTGTTAATCATAACAAAAGGGTTTATTTATACATCAAAGGGTTTACTCATAACAGTAAGTAGGTTTTATGTGTATTCATGCTTGGGGTTACTGTCAACATATAGAAGGAGGTTTTAACATATGAACATGGTGCTAAGTGCTAATATGGCATCATACATTCCTATCATGTTGGCATTCATATATAGCATACATTCATACTTGATTACGTTACTTACTTACATATGGATACTTGCATACATGTTTCAATACCTTGCATTACCCACTTGGTTGCATTTCATCCATTCATTCATGCATTGCATTCATTCATTCATTCATGCATGCATCTATACATACATATTTGAATACATTATATACTTTCATACATTATATCATTTATGCATACTCTATATTATATTACATTCTCTTGACACACACACACATATATATATATATACATGCATACATACATATTTGTACATACAAGGATACACAAAATGCATATGTCGTATAGTAATCTTTTACTTAAAATCAATACTGTACAAATTAAGCATTCATTAAATTCTAGGATTAAAGTATGTTATAGATCTTTGTGTTAGCTTTCCGAAACTTTAAACGGATCATATTTTCGTGTCCGGAAGCTCCCGAAATTGCAAAAACACCGAAACGCGTTCGTCTTTCGTACAGCTGACACTCAAATAATTTTACAGAAAGTTTCAGAATGAATTTGGCTTATTAAAATATATATTTGGAAAGCTAACTTCGATACGGTTCTTTTAATAAAACGGGAGATAAATCGGAGTTTTAAGCTAAAAGATATGACATTTCTATGTTGCTATTGCTACTAAAAACGTGGATAAATATTATGACGAATTTAGGTAGTTTGAGACAAAAGAAACACAAGTATATAACATAATATATCAATAACTCACTCTCTACACTAATATATATATATATGAGACACTATAGAACACATCTCCAATACAAAAATATGAGATTAAACATGTAATAATTCATTCATACATAACAACAACACATAGTGTGTCCAAATTTGGGGTTTTCCGACATGGACACAACCACAACACAAAGGACACTCCTATGACCTCCAAATGGACACAAAATGGACACAAATGGAGATACAACCATGGAGGTCATTCCTATGTGTTCAAAATATTTCTATATGCATGTAGGGAAGGATTAGAGGAGAGATTATACCTTCCGGAAGAGAGATTCAAAGGAAAATCCTTCCGACACGACACCGACACGTAGAGATTCTAAAAGGACACGAACGAGCTCCGATTTCTCCCAAACTTGGCTAGCACCCTCTAACCATGGAGTAGAGGAGAAATGAAGAAGATTTAGTGGAAGAAAGGGTTGATTTGGAGATAAAATCAATAGAGGTTCATCTCTAAATTAATTTGGGGAAGAACAAGAGAGAGAAAGTGGATGAAAACAAATGAATGAAGGAGTGACTCACTCCTTACCCCCCCCATAGGTGGCTGCCCAAAAAGGGTGAGGTGTCCCCTATTTGAATGTCCAAAATGCCCTCCACTAATCTATTTGATTTAAATTAGGAATGGGTTAAAGGTTGAGGTCAATTTAGTCTATTTTTAAGTCTCTAATTAAACTAAACCTATCCATAAATAATTAATCTAACTACTAACTAAAATTAATATCATGTGGACTAAAATTAATATCATGTGGGCTATACCTAACTAGTGTGTGGGTCCCACTAGAGTCAAACTACCCCCCCCCCGGGTCCCCGTTTCAAGTCGGATTGAGTTGAAATTCGAACCCGACTCAAATAACCCTAAAATAATATCATAAATAATAAAATAAATTTCAACCCCAAAATAATATCATAAATAATAAAATAAATTTCAAAAATATAAAATGACAAAAATACCCCTGTTTCTGAAAACTGGGGGTGACAAATCTATCCACCTTAAAAAAATTTCGTCCTCGAAATTAAAATAAAACAATCACAGGAAACACATGCAGAAAATAATCTCATTCAAATACTTTTCAAAAAAAAATCAACAATAAAAAATCTCTTTGAGGCACATCAAACTTTTGTAAATAAAAACTGATACGTGTCCGCTACGGACACAAAACCATCACAAAATCACACCTATCAAAGGTCAAAATCAACAATCACCAACGCAATAAATATCAAAATAATTCAAAGAGGTCAAATGCAAAATATCCTTAGGCCAGAAATGACATTAAAATATCCTAATCACATGGTTAGGTTCTAGGTCAAACAGTCACTAGGGTTTCTCTAGCAAAACATCAAAATTATAAGTCATGATTTTAAATAGTTTTAAAATGATTTAAAAATTACCAAAAAGTTATATCATGATTTAAATGTCAAATCAATAAATGATTAAAATTACAAAATTTTAAAATTACCCTCATTTTAGAAAACTGGGTGTTACAAGTCTACCCACCTTAGAAAAATTTCGTCCTCGAAATTAAAATGTTCATACTCCTTCTAGGTCAAACCCCCCACAATCAAAGTCTCAGAACTTAAACAATCATACGATTTAAAAGGATGACATACAGGGTCATGGCATACGGTGGTAGTGAAAGTCTCATCTAGGTATACTAGTCATGCTAAACCAAAACGGTCATAAGGTATCAAAACACACAAGCAATCTAGGGTACTAAACTAGAAAAGATACAGAAATAACAATCATCAAGACTGTAATGCAGTCTACCATCCTATATGAAAACTGGTACTTATCAAAATAAAATAAAGTTAACTACCATTTATCTAATAAGGGGTACTATTCAAGAAAATCAAAATCAAAAGTTAAAGAATGAAAGCCAATTGCATGGAAATACAATCACAATATATTTATATATATAGCGTTAGAGAGGGAAAAACTAGCATTATGTACAAGTTATGTAGTACGTGTGTGTATGAGTGTATGTGGATATGTTCATATGGTTAGATAATAGGCGTGTGTGTATGTGAAATATACATGAAAGTGCATAGGAGGATTTGGATTTCAAACAATAGCTATCAAGTTACACTAATCATGGCATATTGGTTAAACAATCTACAATACACAACTCATTTGCTCATAACATGTATGGCTAACCATGTATATATGTATATATAAAGAGGTAGAGATTTAGTTATGTATCTATATGCATTATAACATGTATGCATAAACTCTATATATATCTATATAGATATATGAACATAACATAGAGAGGAAGGGTTAGGTTACATGGCAGTGTATACTATGTTAGAGCGTGGGTGTCACTATACAGGGTTATAGCTTTAGTAATGAAAGGTTAGGCCCAGTTTTAGTTCAGCATTTACATACAAGAATCTGAAATAAGCTAACATTTAAACCAGTATAATATTAACCAACCCAATGTTTATCACAACCTAACATGTAAGAGTATAAACCTAACATCATATCCCTACATACAACAATGTACATAGCTCCAAAATATTACATTTTTAAAAAAAAAATAAAACAACAAATTGAACTAAACATTTGGAATCCAGTATTAAGGGTTAATATGCACACAGTCTTAGATTTGACAAATTCAAACACAAAACTCAACCAATTTTTTTTTGAATTGAAACCCTATGTATAACATACATGTGCAGTGATGTAAACATAACTAATAACATAAAATTTATATTTGAATTACAAATTTTAACTGGAAATGCAGAGAACCAGTCTCTATTACTGTACTGTATCAGAAATATTAGGGTTTTGAAAATTTAAACATCAACAACATGTTAATATGTATTTAGATAGGTTGGAAATCAAAGTGTAGCATGCATACGTGTCAGGCAAAGAGTCTGTGTCCACTATATATATATTCTCATGTCCCAATATAAAAATCAAATTCTACATCAAGACCGACATTTAGATTCCTACCAAGATTGCAAAGTAGGTGATTGACGTAATCAAGATAGTTTTATTATTATTATTATTATTTAATACAAGAATAATAGCAAGAAAGTAATAACGATAAAATCTGTTTTGCTTATCTGTTTAAAGAAGGAACCATTTTGAAACCCAGAACTATAATATCAATTACAAGATAAGGTCTAGCAAAATCATCGGTTCATTGTATTAAGAAGAAATTCATAGTAAAAGTTGCACAAGGTTCATAAAAATAGCTAAAGCTACTCCTAAGTTAAATAATGAGAAGCAAAACAAAACAAATAATAATTTTTTTTGAAGGACTGAAACAAAAGTAGAAAAAATATGTTCAAAAATATTTAAGGTACAATCTGATAATCATATGAGTCTATCCACAATCATGGTACTCTAAATCCTCTTCATACTAGTAAGCAAGGCTACGATAATCACAGAGTCCTCGACTTAGGCACATACCTCTAGAATCGTGGTATTTAAAATTTTCGCGATGCCGCTAGCTTGGCTGCGAAAACCTTAAATTCCCACACCCGAGAAATACATCCAAAATCATACTATATGTCCTCACCATGCTGGCTAATGTGACTATAGAAGACTAGATTCCAAAACTTAGATGACCTAGCCCATAAAATTTTATCTTGACAAAAATTAAATTAAATCAACAATGAATACCCAAAAATCAAATTTATCTACGAACATCAAGATTCAAAAAAAATGAACAAAAATCCTTCAAATCATATAAATACAAACTCGGATGCCACAACTAACATCAAGATTCAAGATTCAACAATCTTCCATCAAAATCAATAAATACAAACTCAAATTCAATAATAATCCATCAAAATCAAATTCAACAACAGAAAGTAAAGATAAATCAAATCAAGGGAAGAGAGTTTTCAAATCGAAGTTAAAATAAGATTCTCAAGGGTCGTCCCAGGAATCTCTCAAGGGATCCTAGCTGTGATTGAGTACCTTCAAAATATATTCTAATCCTACTACAGGCTGTAGTGGTACTCTAGTTCGAATACCACTACATAAACTTGACCTGCATGGGCCACCACTAAAAAACGTGTCATGACCCGCACCCTAGGCTTAGGGTACGAGAACGTAACAACGCCCAGCCTACGCCGCAGTGTCGGCGGTAGAACGCTGTCCTAGGTCACAACATCTAACAATATAATGTTAAGCAGTTTATACTCCTCGAATGGGGGTGACATAGCAGATACAGTCTCAATCACAACTAAGGTAGAGCAAGGTAAAAGATAGGTAAAACATGAAATCCAAAAGAGATACAGCAGATAGAAGCCTAAGTGTCTAAGATACACAAACCCAGAAATATATCTCAAAGCTCAAATACAGTAATCCATAAAATAAATACAACTCCAGGCAACTGAAAATAGCTAACTAAACAACCTCTAATGTGTCTCCTCTAGGCTAGCAGACAACCTCCAAGCTATCTGTAAAATTTTATCAACAGGTCCAGTCAGGACAGGAGCGAGCACAGTACATCTCAACAAGTCATAGTAGGTTAGAAAATATAATCATACAGTAAAGTAAGATACATGAACTGAAGAAATATAGTATGTAAACAGAGAGAGAACTGTAATAGAAATATCTACTATACATAGAGAACTAATAGTGACTAGTGAGTCAGAGTAAAATATAAACATGTGAATGTCATAGGAGATTCATGACTACAGCTAAGAGAGTGATTCATGACTACAGCTACTTGGATAATATTCACATGTCTATTTCTACTCACCCATCCCCAATCAATACACAAGGATCTGTTCAAGTTCTGTTAAGATTCGTGAAACTTCACATGGCTCATAAAATAAGTGATACGTGAAGGTGATTCATGATGGCTCTGTGAACATGAGAGTACATGTGTCACAAGCGATTAGTGAATCAGAGGAAGCATAGAGATACGTGATGATTCGTAAAACGCACAAAATATGCAGTATCCGATGCTCCCGAGGAGGATAACATCTCATGAAAAGATCCATATAGTACCAATCCGTGTGACCAACGTGACAGTATCAAGTAAAGTAATTTAAAGCAGGAAAATAATTCTAAACAGGATATGAAATGATCAGAGAATGTACTCGCCTGCTATCTGAATGTCCAAAGGAAATGTACTGTCCGAGGAGAGATGTCCGACTCCTATTTAGAACAGCACAAGTCACAACAAGTCCAAAATGGTAAAATAAAGCTCTACTATGCATTCTACATGATTCTAGGTCATTCTAGGTCAAAGTCAACTCTTGGTCA
The DNA here is from genome assembly GCA_029216955.1 of Iris pallida. Classification (NCBI taxonomy): domain Eukaryota; kingdom Viridiplantae; phylum Streptophyta; class Magnoliopsida; order Asparagales; family Iridaceae; genus Iris; species Iris pallida. The sequence goes on along the minus strand of JANAVB010019799.1, from coordinate 20,183,603 downwards.
ACTCTGGTCAACCGTACTAGTCAAATTAGGTTAACTAGGTAGTACTAGGTCTAAACCTAGACTAACAAGTCTCATTAGGCCTAACCAAGCCTAGACTAACACTCACACAAAATCACAAAGCCACACAAGTTATCAAACACACATTACATATATATTTTTATTACAAGCAAGGTGCATAAAGACAAGGAGTGAGTGATACATGAATGTGGATATGGCAATGTGTACATAGAAGTACAATGTGTTCAAGTGTGAGGGTATTATGTTAGAAGAATAACATTTAGCAAGGGTCTATTGTGTCACATAGAAGAAATAACATGTAAAGCATAGGTTTAGCATGTGTGTGTGTGGGTGTTAATCATAACAAAAGGGTTTATTTATACATCAAAGGGTTTACTCATAACAGTAAGTAGGTTTTATATGTATTTATGCTTGGGGTTACTGTCAACATATAGAAGGGGGTTTTAACATATGAACATGGTGCTAAGTGCTAATATGGCATCATACATTCCTATCATGTTGGCATTCATATATAGCATACATTCATACTTGATTACGTTACTTACTTACATATGGATACTTGCATACATGTTTCAATACCTTGCATTACCCACATGCTTGTATTTCATCCATTCATTCATGCATTGTATTGCATTCATTCATTCATTCATTCATTCATGCATGCATCTATACATACATATTTGAATACATTATATACTTTCATACATTATATCATTTATGCATACTCTATATTATATTACATTCTCTTGACACACATACACACACATATATATACATGCATACATACATATTTGTACATACAAGGATACACAAAATGCATATGTCATATAGTAATCTTTTACTTAAAATCAATACTGTACAAATTAAGCATTCATTAAATTCTAGGATTAAAGTATGTTATAGATCTTTGTGTTAGCTTTCCGAAACTTTAAATGGATCGCATTTTCGTGTCCGGAAGCTCCCGGAATCACAAAAACATCGAAACGCGTTCGTCTTTCGTACAGCTGACACTCAAATAATTTTACAGAAAGTTTTAAAATGAATTTGGCTTATTAAAATATATATTTGGAAAGCTAACTTCGTTACGGTTCTTTTAAAAAAACGAAAGATAAATCGGAGTTTTAAGCTAAAAGATATAATATTTCTAAGTTGCTATTGCTGCTAAAAATGTGGATAAATATTATGACGAATTTAGGTAGTTTGAGACAAAAGAAACACAAGTATATAACATAATATATCAAGAACTCACTCTCTACACTAATATATATATATGAGACACTATAGAACACATCTCCAATACAAAAATATGAGATTAAACATGTAATAATTCATTCATACATAACAACAACACATTGTGTGTCCAAATTTGGAGTTTTCCCATATGGACACAACCACAACACAAAGGACACTCCTATGACCTCCAAATGGACACGAAATGGACACAAATAGAGATACAACCATGGGGGTCATTCTTATGTGTTCAAAATATTTCTATATGTATGTAGGGATGGATTAGAGGAGAGATTATACCTTCCGGGAGAGAGATTCAAAGGAAAATCCTTCCGACACGACACCGACACGTAGAGATTCTAAAAGGACACGAACGAGCTCCGATTCCTCCCAAACTTGGCTAGCACCCTCTAACCATGGAGTAGAGGAGAAATGAAGAAGATTTGGTGGAAGAAAGGGTTGATTTGGAGATGAAATCAATGGAGGTTCATCTCTAAATTAATTTGGGGAAGAACAAGAGAGAGAAAGTGGATGAAAACAAATGAATGAAGGAGTGACTCACTCCTTATCCCCCCCCATAGGTGGCTGCCCAAAAAGGGTGAGGTGTCCCCTATTTGAATGTCCAAAATGCCCTCCACTAATCTATTTGATTTAAATTAGGAATGGGTTAAAGGTTGAGGTCAATTTAGTCTAGTTTTAAGTCTCTAATTAAACTAAACCTATCCATAAATAATTAATCTAACTACTAACTAAAATTAATATCATGTAGACTAAAATTAATATCATGTGGGCTATGCCTAACTAGTGTGTGGGTCCCACTGGAGTCAAACTACCCCCTGGTCCCTGTTTCAAGTCGGATTGAGTTGAAATTTGAACCCGACTCAAATAACCCCAAAACAATATCATAAATAATAAAATAAATTTCAACCCCAAAATAATATCATAAATAATAAAATAAATTCTAAAATATAAAATAACAAAAATACCCCTATTTCTGAAAACTGGGGGTGACAAAGGCCGACCGGAATGCCTATTTAGCGGGCTTGCGACCCGATCCAACGGGCGAAATTATGCACGGCCCGCTGGAATCCAACTTTGGACATACTATTGGGTTCATCTCCTCAAACCAGACCGTAGACATATAGTTTGACGACTTTAGAGATCATGGATACTGGCACACATTTTGGTACAAAATGGGTCCAACGATGGACATCGTTTTGACCTGAAATTACGATTTTGCCCCTGTCCTAGAATTACACATTTGGACAGGAAGTTTCTAGATATATCTTTTACACTGGAAACTTTCTTGATGTTTGTTTCAGCATCCAGAGCCATTCGTGGATTTTGAGATTTCTTGCTGACGTGATGGATTACTTGGAGTTGCTATTTCTGCACTGCCAGGCAAGATACCTTGCCACCTTACTCTGTGATTTACTTATTCCTATTTTTAGTTATTTATGTTCAGCATTACTTATTTATTGTTAGTATTATTTTACTGTGCGTCTAAGTCACACTTGGGTGCAAACGACTACATCGGTCGTTCTACTTGTTTTGTTTTATTCAGTTGCATTGACTTAGCCTAGTGACCACCCACTGATGATGAGGTATTGGTATATCTCATACGGCCTTGACACATGCTTTATCACGTGTTGTAAGTCACATATAGGACACGTACTCGCATAGTCGACTGGCTACCGATACGTCTGAGGCATGCGACGAATAGAAGTAACTGCCAATTGAATTGCATGCTAGTAGACTTGGAGGTTACTAGAGGTTCATATTAGTCATGGAGATGATGATACTAGGCATTGGGTGGGGAGAACAATACCTGATGTATGGGCTTCTATTACACTTTCCCTTGTAACCCGAAAGCTGAGATACAGGTATGATTATCCACTCAAGTTAGCCACTGACGTTCTTGAACGTTATGTGCTTGGTCACTGGTGCCCGAGAGGGAACTACACCGGATCCTATTATCAGCCAGGGTTCATGCGTCGAAGGATTGTATCTCAACTGCATATTCATAGTAGAGTGGTTAGGAACCCCATTGTATGCATCCCCTTTTGCTCTCTATTATATATCACAGTTTATATGGCATCGTGTTTTCTTGTATCTTATTACGTCCCCTTGAGGACCTGGCTATCTCTCCAGGGTTAGACGATTTCCAGCATGAGTACGGAGCGGCATTGGATTCTTCCTACATTGATGACGAGGCATCTCCAGCTGACTTTTAGTTTATTTATACATTGAGACATTTAGTGGACATTTTTATAGCTCTTTTATTTCTATTTGCGGAGGTTGGACTCCGATCATTTGAGACTATTTTACATAGATGTTTGGAGTGGGTATGTCCACCCGACTATCTCTTGATACATTATTTATTTGGACTCTTATATCTTCTGTGATGAGATTAGATTATCATATTCTGGCATGTGATTATAATTATTTACAGCTTATGTACGTATACAAGAATTTTATATATTGGAGTATTCTTCGTATATGTACAGCTGGGATGTGTTGGCAGTTTTTTGTATTTGTAAGACATTTTGTTTTAATTAACTGTAAACTTGTGAATATTATAAATTGATTTAGTTGTTGTGAATAAGCAATAAAGATAGTATTTTATGAATATTTTGTTTATTGCGGGCTAGACAGAATACTACTGTCGATACCACGACGTAGGCTGGACTTGTGCACGTACTTGTATCCGAAATGCGGGTGCGGGTTAAGATACTTATCCTATAGAGTGGAAGGAAGTCCCGTTCCTACCTAAATACAAGTTGTCGACCATAATGCTATTCGACGGCACCATGTCTCTAAGTCAATGTATCAATCACTTTGAGATGACGACTGATCACCTCTAGCAGAATGATGCTCTACTCACTAGATTATTCGTCGGATGCTTGGCAGGTGTTGCTATGACTGGTATCGAAGCTTACCGGATAGTTGCATAACATCCTTCGCAACATTAAAACATATGTTTCTAGAATGATTCTATGAAGGGACCCAATGACAAGACCATGTCTGTCCTTACCAAAATTAATCAGAAGCCTAATGAAACAGTCGCACGTTTCATCGGGCACTTCCGACGAGAGGCACTGAAAATGCCTCTAGGTGCCCGTGATGTATTGACTACATATACTTGCAAATCAAACTTATTACCTATGGTCAGCATATGGATGGGACCTACACAGTTTTAAAATTAAGATTCCTTCATTGTAAGTGCTAGAGCAGCTAAAGACAGTGCTAAAAAATTGAGCAACTACGCATCCCGATATCGAATCCCGATAAAGATAAGCATCTTGCTACCAGCAGCAGTAGTCACCAAAATAATCACAAAGGCAAAGAAGCCTTAGTCATCAATGTAGGTCAGCAAGAACCTACAACAACGACACCTCCACAGAGGGCAGCACCACAACCCAAGGAAGAGTATTCCTTCGACGATAATGATATAATGAGCATCTTTGATTGCTTAATTAAAAGTTTTTGGGTCATCCAACCAGGACATGTACGAAGACCTGTACTCTCTTACCGGCTTCAGAAGAGGAAATCTTGATCGGTACTAGGTCTGGGAGACTATATCTTAGAGACTACCCGGATGGTCAAGAGAATGAAGTCGTCATTCCTCCTCCTACTCCTGATTCTCTTCCAACATCAGCTCCTCCAGCTGATTCGGGTCCTTCTAAGCCGATAGCGGCTGATAAGGGTAAACAACATGCTTGCTTTGACAAGAAATTGAAGAAGACTCCACTACAAGGTCTTCAAAGCTATACAACTTTGACATATTGGCTCAACTAGCCAATACTACAAGATTATCAATCTTCGAACTCCTTTATCTCTCAAAGGAAACTCAAAAAACATTAAACGAAGCTTTGATGCAAGCTGATGCTTGTCTTGCACATCTTAAGAAGTTGGATGAAGAACCTGTGGCATGCCCTCAATGTCATAGTATGATATAAATAACGCCAAACATCACCTTCACCCAAGATGACATGCTGCTGGAAGACAATCGGCATGATCGACCTCTTTACTTCACTTGGTATATTGACACAATGAAGGTAGATCATATTCTTGTCAATTTTGGGTCTGCACTCGACATAATACGAAAACTCTGCTGGATTCCCTAAAGATCCTAGTCCATAGCCTCTCAATGACGGTTACAGCTATTCTCGAATTTAATTCTGGGATGAGTAAACATCTGGGAAAGATTCGCTAGAGGGTTCAAATTGGCGATCTCCGGACGAAAACCACTTGCTATGTGATTGACAATCACGTCTTCTATAACCTACTATTATGAAGGCCATGGTTGCATGAACATAATATTGTGCCATCCACTCTCCACCAGTGCTTTAAGTACGTAGATGACAACGAAGAAATCAAGAAAGAAGTTGTCGACCTCAATCCCTTTCGAGGCGTCGAGGCCTTTTATATTGACTCCAGGATGTACAAAAAGGAGTACATAAAGGTGTATTAGTTATGGATACAGAGGGAAACCAGAAAGATGACCCAGATGAAGTCTTGGTGATTCCAGTCAAAGGACGTACTTCTCATCCTTCGTCTTCTCAGATGCTAACTATCAATCTTTCTCCTTCTACTGAAAGAGTGGAGCAAAGGAAGCTCACCTCTTCTAAGCCTCTTGTTATCGATCTTCGTTGTAACAAGTCTACTACTTCTCTTTCTCCTTCTCTCATTATCGACCTGGCAATGTCTTCAGCCAAGGTCAAAAATGATATTGTAACTGTTGGAGCTGAGGAAAATATTAATAAAGTAATGTCTCCTTTGTATTATATTGAAGTCACTTTTTACGCTCAGCGTTACTAACAAATTTTGGATAATTTTGAACCTCTCACCTTAGGAGAAATTCAGCCTCTCCAGGATGAGGTATCATTCGAACATGTACAAAACTCGTTCTTCATAGTTCCTCTTCGGACCGATGATGAGCATCCAATTCTTTTCAATAGAGAACGTAACCAAAGGACGATACTCGACAGCGATTTTAAAAATGATGATCATAGAAGAATGCAACTACATTGTTATAGTCAACAATCCAAGAACATTATCCAAAAAAATGGGTTACAATTTCAGGTCCAGACTTAATGGAGGTAAAGGTAGACGAACTCCTATTCGATTACTTACTCCGAAAGGAAGGTCATCATAGTATTACAACAAGACTAAACATGGGTTAGGCTACACTATGCTGGTCACAACCCGAGACAGATCTGAGTCAGATGAAGAGACACGATCTCACTCTTCTGATTCCTCCTTATAGGATTCAGATAATAGTATAGGATATGTCCATCGACTGACTCTATCTGTCAATAAGGTGACAACTAAAGTTTCGGAAGATAATGATGACTTTATCGAGAATTATGAGAATGAGCCTTGGACACAAATGACGGATACTCAATATGAACTTCGCTTCGAACAGCATGGACCACCCACTGAGGATAAATTGATCCAGATCGGTATAGGAGACAAAGCTTCTCCAAGGCCTATCTTCATCAATAAAAGCCTACCTGAGGCAGAGAAATAAGAATTAATCCAGCTCATTAGAGAGGACATTAACGTATTTGCCTGGGGTTATAAAAATAAGTCGGGGCTAGATCCTCAGATTGCTACTCATAAGCTCAACATTTTGCCGAACTCTAAGCCTATTAAACAACAACAGTGACGATTCTGACCTGATATGATGGATACTGTAGAAGCTAAAGTCAAGAAGCTCATTATATGTAGTTTTGTTAGTAAGGAACAGCATCCCGATTGGGTGGCTAATGTTGTCCCAGTTATGAAGAAGACATAAAAAGTTCGAGTCTGCATCAACTTTAGAGATCTCAATACAGCTTGTCCCAAATATTAGTTTACTCTTCCAATCGCCGATGTCATGATTAAATACTTGTGGGTTCGAACGAATATGTTTCATGGATGGATTCTCTGGTTATCATTAGATCAAGATGAATACTAAAGATAAAAAGCATACGTCCTGCCGTACTCCTTTCGGAGTCTAATGCTACACAGTTATGCCGTTCGGTCTTAAGAATACTGGTGCCACCTATCAGCAGGCCATGAGTACTATTTTTTGTTAATATTTACGAAAATAATCGAATGTTATGTCAACGATATTGCTGTTAAGAGTCGTTTAAAGTAAGATCAAATATAAGACCTGAAGACTATCTTTGATTTAATGTGCAGATATCAACTCAAAATGAATCCTACCAAGTTATTCCTAGTGGCAAATTTTTCAGATTTGTTATTATCTATAAGGGTATACATGTTGACCCTGATAAAGTCAAAGCCATTTAAGAGATGCGTCCTCCATGCAACCTAAAAGAGCTACGAGGATTCTAAGAAAGACTTGTCTATATTAGGATATTTATCTCAAATCTCTCAGGATGTTGTAGACCGGTCACTTAGTTAATGAAGAAAGGATTGTCTTTCGTTTGGACTGATGAATGTCAGCAAGTATTTGAAGATATCAAATGATACTTGATGAACCCTCCAGTCCTAGTTCCTCCGATCACATGAATACCCTTCCTGATGTACGTTCGAGCAGTAGATCATTTTCTTGGGGCTCTCATGGCCCAGAAGAACAATTAAGGCCATGAGCAAGCAATATACTACTTTATTCGTACGATGATCGGTGCCGAACACCGATACAGCCCGGTAGAAAAAGAATGCTTAGCCTTGATATTCGTCGTACAGAAGACGCGTCATTACATCATGGGCCAAACCATCCATGTCATCTCCAAAGTCAATCCTCTACGAGTACTGATAAAAAATCCTAGTACCCCTAATTCTAGACTTGCTACACGGACGATGCTGTTAGCGCAGTACGATATGGTCTATGTCTCGCAGAAATCTGTCAAAGGTCAAGCCTTAGATGACTTCTTAGCTGCTCATCTAATCCCTGAAACTTTGAAACTCTATGAAATTTTTTTTGATGAAACTTTAAAGTCTAACACGACTTTGGAAGGAGTACTCGCTTTGTGTCTATTCTTTGATGGCGCATCTAGGACCGAACCTAACGGTACCATCATCGTGGGAGTAGGAATTGTCCTCGTATCTCCAGAAGGACTAGCTATTCAAAGAGCCTATTCTCTGGACGAGTTATGTTCCAACAATGTTGTCGAATACAACGCCCTACTTATCGGTCTCTAATTAGCTAAATAGCTGGATATCGATTATCTGGAAGTATGTAGAGATTCTAAATTGATCATCAATCAGGTTAGAGGTACGTTTGAGGTCCGACGCCAAGATCTCATTCTCTGCCAAGAAGCAGCAGTCAGACTGGCTATATCATTCAAGCTTTCTTTATGGAACATGTACGCCGAGCGTGCAATATAGAAGCCGATGCACTCGCTAATCTAGCAGTTGTGCTAGTTGTTCCGTTAAAAGGGCAATAATTATTTGTCAACGCTAATCGAGAATCATTTTGTGTCGAGAATAATTTAAATATTAAATACAGTAATACGATCAAAATTTGTACTACCGATGAATATTGGAGGACTCCATTCATCGACTTCGCAGTACATGACATCTTGCCGGAAGGCCCTAAAGAAGCAACGATAATTCGTCGTCTATCACACAGATTCTATTACAATCACTCGTCCAAGACACTCCATTGTCGATCTTTTGATGATATGCTCCTGCATTATATTACGAGTGATGAAGCAAAATAGATATTATGTAAAGCTCACGATGGTGTCTATGGTGTACATCAGTCAGGTCCCAAGTTACAGGGCCGTATCAGACGCATGGGGTACTATTGGCCCACAATAGTGGCGGATGCAATTGAATATGCAACAAAAATACAGAGCATATCAAATATATATGAATTTCATCCATCAACCATTACATCCAACTGCAGCATCTTGGCCCTTCGAAGCTTGGGGCATGGATGTCATTGGTCCTATCAATCCACCATCATCCCGAGGACATGGGTTCATTCTGGCCATAATCGATTATTTCTCAAAATTGGCAGATGATATTCCCCTTGCTGAAGTCAAAACGAGCGCATATGATCTATCGATTCGAGGACTAAACCGTTTGATGTAATGGTTGTTTCAACATTGCTAGCAGTTCTGGGACACAAGGAAGTCATTTTAAATTCAGGAAGACACTGCTAACCGTATTCTTGCTAAGGTATATTTCCTAGAATGGTTTTGAGATACTCTCGAGAATTTAGAAATTGATGTCATTCCCTGTTAGGAAGATACTTGTCACAGAAGATGGCATTCAGTAGGGTCTAGTGTCGAGTCCATGCCAACTCGGACACAGGATACTGGAGATGGGGTATAGATGCAGTTGTCTTGGATCGAGTAATTGCTATAGGAATACACAGAATTTGTTGTTGAACAGTTTAAAATGTTAGTAGCTGTTAGGTTTTTAAACGTAGGTAAGAGTTTGGGTTAAGTCTTATTGGGTTTAGTCCTCGAACGGGGCTTGAGCTGACTAGTTAAGGCTATTAGGTTACTTGATTGAGAATTTGGCTTGGTTCTGGGGCATGGGTCTTTACTCATATATATGTTATACCTTGAGTTTGTTTCATGAACTATGGTTTGGCCGGCCAATTGTCTAGAAAATTATTAGGTTCAAGTGTATGAGAATTGGTTAAGTTGGAGATACTAATGTGTAAATAGTCACTCGACTTGATTAAGATAGTCTTTTTGGAATATTTCTTAAAAACTTATTTTCCTATTTATTAGTGATTTAGAAGACTTTGACTAAACCCGAGAAAAAGCAAGTACTCGTACTCAATCAACGCATGCATGCATATCATATTCTATTGCACTTGATTCTTGTATTTACTTGCACTTGCTTGCATATCATCGTGTCATATCGTGTCGGGGTGGAAAGAATATCAAAAGGCATGTAGTCACCTAAGCCTGAGCATGTACTTGATTATTAGTATAGGCACGATATACCTTATATATACTTGCATGCTAGTATATCAGTGCCATATACGACATGCTTGTTTACTTGACTGCTAGTATATAGTACACGATATGCCTTACTATAGACATGCTTGATAGCATATCGTTGATATATACCTTATTTATGATAGTGTAGCGTACATGTTATGCCTTACTATATACATGTCTGATAGCATACCATTGTACTATACTCTTAACTTGATAGCCCTATATGCTTGACAGTGTTTTATTGCATGATTCATGTAGTTAGTGCATATGTCAATTATTTCCTGTACTTGTTATTAGTTCCTATTATTTCCTTTGATACTCCGTGATTTGGTTGAGCTACTATATACTTTTCTCTTTTTCTGACAGGATCGTTGATTACAAGTGACATTAATCCCCTAGATTGCTAAGGACAACAGATGGATGACCCAGCAGCAGAGCTCACTCCGGATGCTAGTGAGGACCGGGACTATATTCTCAAGATGCAGTTGATTGTATAGGATTCGATTTGGTTGTATTGATATAGAAAACTAGATAGCCTTTATCTTTTATTTACCGACTTTGTACCCGATTATTCATGTAAAAGGCTATAATAACTACTAGATAGTGACTCTGTGATAGATAGTACTAGTATTCATGATAGATGTTGTGCTGGGTATATTATTACAGATAATGACTAGACTAGACGGCTGACTACTGCTGTCAATGACAGTGTAAGCGGGGCATGACTTGATTCGTACCCGATTATTCGGGAGCGGATCATGACATATTTTGGTGGTGACCCATGCAGGTCCTAGGAAACTCATCACAAAATAGGATCGTTATGATATATTTTATCCTTATTTCTGTCTTAACTATTTTGCTAACACCCATAGAGTACACAAACAGTCACAAATGGTTCTTTTCCTACCATTTTAGAAAATGGCAAAAGGAAAGAAGGACCCTCAGCTGCATGGTCGTGCTCCTAGTATCGCCCATTCTGAGATAGGATCATCTACCCCACCTGTGGGTCCAGTGCATACCGATACCCATGCACCACCTACCACAAAAGCTTCTACCCGACGATCCATCAGTTCTGTGGGAGGGACCCAGATGCATGAGTTGGTCCATGGGCTTCTTGAGGCCTAGAGGGCACAAACCTAGAGGTTGCAAGATGCCCAGATATAGCAGACCACTATCTATCGAGAGTATAGGACCCAGCTCCTCGTAATACCACCTCCGGGATTCGATGTCGTCCTTGAGATGGATTGCTTGAGCGAGCATCATTCCTTTATAGACTGCCACTAGGGGAAAGTTATATTCAGGCCACCAGGAGAGCTACCATTTGAGGTCATTATGTGAGACTCGTCTCACTGTATCGGTATTTTTATACAGATACGTATTTTTGTACTTTGTTTTGTATTTTTTTGATTTTCAGAACGCTTTAAAAAAATTTCCCAACACAGATTTTTTTTCTTGATCGACATACCACCAGTATACTAGTATATGTCGATGGTATGCCTGTCACTGCCATTTTTTGTTATACGTATTTTTAGTATACGTGTACGGGATTCTAACATTTGTCAGGTGACCCATGTTTTGATTTGTCTTTCTTAGCCTTAACTTCGTTTAATCTTGTACTTGGTTTATTTTGGTTTGGTTCAACTTGGCATGAGTTGGTTTGGGTTGGGTTGAAATGAGAAGAGTTTTGGTGTATGATGTCCATGATACATGCTGTCCATGGCGCATGCTGTACCTGGCACATGTTGTCCTGGCGCATGTTGTGCATGGTGCCTTTTGGCCCATGGCACATGCTGTCCCTGGCACATGCTGTCCTGGCGCATGTTGTTGATGGTTCCATTTTGCCCATGGCGCATGTTGTCCCTGGCACATGCTGTCCTGGTGCATGTTGTGGATGGTGCCTTTTGGCCCATGGCGCATGCTGTCCCTGGCACATGCTGTCCCTGGCGCATGCTATCCGTGGCACCTCTTTTGACCCCTTGCACCATTTCTTGCCATAATAATTCTTGTTACATTTATCCATGCTTGTCCCCTTGGTCCTTAGTGTAAAGTTGTAGATCTTTGTCTTGGCTTCAAGAATCTTCTTGTTTCACTTTAATTTGAGTTCATATGCGATTGATAATTTCAATCATAGTTTTGATATTTTTGGCATATTTTCTGTACTTGACGTTTTGAGGTTTTCTTCGACTGCAATAAATTTCTTAACATTATTTGATGATCTTGTACAGTTAGAAAATGATTGTACACCCTTTATACACCTAACACTAGCATAGATTCAATTATTATTTTATGCCAATTAGTTACTTTACTTATCCCCTCTCATATGTCAGGATATGTCCTTTCTTTTGAATATTTTTTATGTGATATGATATGTGTTTCCATGCTTTTCCAAATTTATTGTACTTTACAATCTATGCTATGTCAAGAATTTCTTTATAGTGACCTGTTGTGGTGCACTCATGATTTATGTCTTTCTTTGCTTTACATGATAGTGACCCATCGTGGTGCACAATTGAACTCGTCCTTTCTTTTCTTACATGATAGTGACCCGTCGTGGTGCACTCTTGAACATGTCTTTCTTTGCTTACATGATAGTGATCCGTCGTGGTGTACTCTTGAACATGTGTTTTCTTGCTTACATGATAGTGGCCCGTAGAGGTGCACTCTTGACAAGTACTCTTTACATGATAAGTAAACCTAAACATGACATGCTTAATCAAGATGCTTTTGCGACGGCTATTTTCCCTTGCTAATGTAACTCTTTTGGACACCGTGGTTAAATTTTTTGTGTATGCGTGCACAAGCTACATGTCTCGTCTTGCATCATGTCTAGGACATGGATTCCTGATTACCACGGTCAGAAATTCATACTGAATCTGACTAGGTTAATGACTAAATTGATCAAGTAGTTCATATAGAGAGATTTTCCAGTCACAGACGATCCCGTTATCTAGGTACTTTAATTGGACTTGTAGCCTGCTGTCGAGTAGGGCGTATTTCTAGCACACTATCATGTGTTGCACCCCCAAGTCACCTAATCAACTCTCTCAACCTGCGGAAGGATAACTCGGATAGTCTGTAAAGCTTGTGACTGCTGGAACATCTCATTACATCTTGTTAGTAACTAGACTTATGATAACCCTAGTTAGTTAATATATAAAGCCGTACTCATTGCTTGGCCATGATTGATTGATGGATGTAGTCCATTCCAGTTTAGTTTTGTCTAGACAGTGTCTGTATGTTTATTTCAGTACATTATTGTTTATGCTTTACTTCTGTCGATGAATGATCGGAGGCTAAGTTCTGTTCAGGAGAAGGGTTACAACCTCGGTCCTTATTTGGTTTACGGGTAGTAACTTGGCTTCCGGAATAGCTCCTAAGTCATCTTATCATTTGCCGTCCTATTCAGTACTCACACATTCTACATGATCCCTATGTTGTACAATAATTAGAGACTAAGTTCTGTTCAGGAGAAGGGTTACAATCCCGGTCCTTATTTGGTTTACGGGTTGTAATTCGACTTCTGTAATTATTCCTAAGTCATCCTATAATTGTTGTTTTGTATAGTTCTCACATGCTCTCATGCTCTAGTTATCACACATGCTCACGTGTTCAGTTATCTCACAAGCTATACATGATCCCTATGCCGAGTCACCATGCGCTCATGACCGGGCTATTTCATAAGCTCACATGTTTAGTTTATTTTTACTCTCAAGCTTCCGTTTACTTAACATGTCTGTATTTTACATTATGTCACATGTTAATTACCTTATGCTCCAAGATATTTTACCTATTATATTTCTAGGTTCGGGATAAGTGCATTGTTAGTGCATGAGTCTCGATCTGCTTTTACTTAATTATATCTCTATCCGTTGATATGTTAGTTATTGCTGGTTTTAGTTCATAGTTTGGCTTCCTTTGTGGTACTTGCTATTTTGGGGTCTGACCCCACTGTTTTTGTTTGGCCAGATCTGATAGAGGAGCCCAAGGGATCTTCCGTACCATCTACTCGACGGTGAACATCCTAAGCACCAGAGTACCTGAGTGCGTTTCTTGTTTCATTCTCCCATTGATATGTACATTATTCTTTTGTGGTATTTAGCCTCCGAGCACGTGTTTACCTCATGTTTTGGTTCTTGATATTTAGCCTACGGGCTAAAACATGATGTACGTATTCTAGACTATAGCTAGAGCTTATAATATATGACTATTACTCTTGCTAGTTCTCTATTTTGGTATGACTAACTTCATGATCATCTATGTATAAATGGTTTGGGATGCTTTACTATTGTATGTCTGATGATCATACTTTTTGTACTTTTTATAAATGTCTGTGATTGAGATACCTATGATTGCTTGACCTAGGATCGACTGTTGGCTTGTAGAAGTAACCCCCATGTCTTGACAGCTTATACGTAATTTTAGAGTACTAGCGTACTTTGGTATTACGTAGCTGGCATTATCCATCCCCACTTACCAGTATTCTGGTTCTGGAGCGTGACACAGGTTTTAGTGGTAGTCCATGCAGGTCTGATTTATCAGATATGTGGGGCTTACTGATGTTTAGATATCTCAATCACAATTATCCTTTATTGATATCCTTCGTATTATTCTCTATCTCTGATCCTTGGACCTGATATCTGCCTTGATCGTTGATCTCTTCTGTTCTCTCGATTTGATCCTTGTTTCCTTTAACTTTTAGGGACACTTTTCCTAATCCTTTCGATTACCTTGTTTGGGTTCTGCCGATGGCAGGTCAGCAATTTTCTGTCAGGCCAGTTGTGGAGGATCAGTCTCAGCATTCGGATGCAGAGTCGAGAGTTGACTCGAGGGCAGAGATGTCAGTCCATCCCGATCATCCAGCTGTGTCTGTACAGTCAGCAGTCCGAGTGAAAATAGTTCCAGATCAGCTCAATTTTTCTGCAATCATAGGAATTATCAAGAAAATGATGGATTCATAACAATAATGAGATCTCGTTCTCCAGCAGAGTATCCAGATGTTGATAGACCGAAGTGAACAAGGAATACCCGAAGAATTTCAGGCCGAAGACATACAGCTAGAAGGTGGAGCCAGGCAGTACCAGTCATTTAGTCAGTTAGCATATCGAGCCCGACCTACCATGGAGGTAGTATAAGAGCACGAGCATATAGCCAAGAGGACCAAATCTAGAACTGAGGGTCGTAAGAGGTACTATTCACCCGTATCAGGCTTTTCACACCAACGTCCATCACAAGTACCAGCAGACCAACGTTCATACCAACACACCGTATGTTCCTTCTGTGGAAGGGAAGGGCACACTCATCTTACTTGTCAAAGGGCTAACCTTCTATGTTTAGCATGCGGATCACCAGACCACATGATCGAAGTTTGTCCCTGGAGGAGTCTGGATGAATCGTCATCCTTCCAGCCTTCGAACCAGCATGTACCAGTACCGGTTCAGCAGCAGCAGGTTCACAGGCCTTTATCGACACAATCTAATACATTCCAGCAGCAGGGACCTCAGCAGTATAAACAAACCCAAGCTCAGAGGCAGAGAAACCAGTGGCAGTATCAGGCAGAACAAGTAGGATGCACCTATTATGGAATATTAGGGCATCACAGATCAGTTTGTTGGACTGCCAATAAATGATGCTTCCGTTGTGGAGCAGAGGACCATTAAGTTAGTACTTGCCCCTATCCGATATCTTGAAGATGACCAGCTACACCAGATGTACCACATCAGTCCTTTCAGTCGCCTCAGTCATCACCTCCAACAGTAGATGAGGAGTTGGGGCCAATACTAGATGTTCAGCCGTTAGCGCAGTACCCACCGCCATCACAAGCTCAGAGGATCAGGCAGCTCAGAGCACAGTTGTATGCACAGTCCCAGGAGCCGCTGTAGTATCTGCACGAAGGTAATTCCTTGGGATTCTCAAGTACCATCTTCATAGTCTTCTTTCAATTATGACCCTTGGATCTGTTCTGTCTTTTAGTGGCAAGCCAGGTAGTGGCAGTATATCTTGGATTCTGGTCGACGACTTTGTATTCTAGCTATAGAGTACAATTGTCGGCTTGACTTATTCGATGAGTGAAGGCGAGTTTCTCATCCCACTCTTTTGTCCTCATAGTCGAGACATGTGATAAATATCAGGTATCTCGACTACGAAGATACGTCCTAGGTAGAGTCATGTCTTAGACTAAGTCATTGGTACCGACTTACTTTGAGACTTGACCTATATCTATTTTTGGAGTCAGCGTAGGCTAGCGAGGACGTTGGTCCCTACTCTACTGACTCAGAAGATATATCTATTCATATGCCTCCAGCCCTTCTTGATTGTGGTTGTGTTATTGCTTACGCATTTATTTATATTTCTGTTGCCTTCATTTACTGATATGTCATGCCTTGTTTGATTTAGATAGTTGTATTTTCTTGAGCTTTTGTTTTGGTTATCATGCTCGACTAGCTTTAGAAAATTTCGAGGACAAATTTTTTCTAAGGATGGGAGAGTTGTGAGACTCGTCTCACTGTATCGATATTTTTATACGGATACGTATTTTTGTACTTTGTTTTGTATTTTCTTAATTTTTGGAACGCTTTAAATTTTTTTCCAACTTATAGATTTTCTCCTTGATCGACATACTACCAGTATACCAGTGTATGCCGACGGCATGCCTGTTACTCCCGTTTTCTGTTATACGTATTTTCAGTATACGTGTACGGGATTCTGACATTTGTCAGGTGACCCTTGTTTTGATTTGTCTTTCTTAGCCTTGACTTGGTTTAATCTTGTACTTGGTTTATTTTGGTTAGGTTCAACTTGGCATGAGTTTGTTTAGGTTGGGTTGAGATAAGAAGGGTTTTGTATAAAAACTAACTTCTCTCTCTATCTCTCCTCCATTCATTTTATTTACTCCTTCGTCTCTATTTGCTCCACCTCCAAAACGTAGGCAAGTATATCTTGCCAAATCTTGAATAATATTATTTTTTTTGTTCTATTCTCTTCCTTTCATGATTCTAAGTCTCTTTAAAATTTGGAGTTTTTTGTTTTGATGGTTACATTTTTGTAGATCTAAGTTTTAAGATTTTCTTGTTTTTCTTGGTTTTGATCTCTTAAAGTTTGATATTTTCAAAAACTAATGGTTCCATGTTGTAGAAAATTTTATTCTACCCAATTTAGACCCTTGAAAGTCCCGATTTTGACTTATTTTGAGAGATTTATGGTATTTCTAGTCCATGGGTTCTCACGAACATTTGGAGGTTGGTTGGAGAAGATGAGTAGTACATGCTGGCACATGCATGCTGGTACATGTATGCTGGCACATGCTATCATGACGCATGCTGTGGACGGTGCCTTTTGGCACATGGACATGCTGTCCATGGCGCATGACGTCCCTGGCACATGCTGTCCTGGCGTATGTTGTGGATGGTGCCTTTTAGCCCATGGCGCATGCATGCACAAGCTACATGTCTCATCTTGCATCATGTCTAGGACATGGATTCCTGATTACCACGGTCAGGGATTCATACTGAATCTGACTAGGTTAATGACTAGATTGATCAAGTAATTAATATAGAAAGATTTTCCAGTTACAGGCGATCCCGTTATCTAGGCACTTTAATTGGACTTGTATTCTGCCATCGAGTAGGGCACATTTTCAGCACAATGTTATGTGTGCACCCCCAAGTCACCTAATCAACTCTCTTAACCTGCGGAAGGATAACTCGGATAGTCTGCAAGGCTTATTACTGGGCTTGTGATAACCCTAGTTAGCTAATGTATAAAGTCGTAATCATTGCTTGGTCGTGATTGATAAATGGATGTAGTCCAGTCTAGTTTATTTTTGTCTAGGCAGTGTCCGTATGTTTATTTCAGTACATTATTGTTTATGCTTTACTTCTGTCGATGAATGATCGGAGGATAAGTTCTGTTCAGGAGAAGTGTTACAACCCCGGTCCTTGTTTGGTTTACGGGTTGTAACTTGGCTTCCGGAATAGCTCCCAAGTCCTCTTATCATTTGTCGTCCTATTCAGTACTCACACGTTCAACATGATCCCTATGTTGTACAATAATTAGAGACTAAGTTCTGTTCAGGAGAAGGGTTACAACCCCGGTCCTTGTTTGGTTTGCGGGTTGTAACTCGAATTCCGGAATAATTCCTAAGTCATCCTATAATTGTTGTTTTGTATAGTTCTCACATGCTCTCATGCTCTAGTTATCCCACATGCTCACATGTTCAGTTATCTCACAAGCTATACATGATCCCTATCCCGAGTCACCATGCGCTCATGACCGACTATTTCACAAGCTCACATGTTCAGTTTATTTTTACTCTCAAGCTTCTGTTTACTTAACATGTCTGTATTTCACATTATATCACATGTTAATTACCTTATGCTCCAAGATGTTTTACGTATTGTCTTTCTAGGTTTGGGATAAGTGCATTGGTGGTGCACGAGTCTCGATCTACTTTTACTTAATTATATCTCTATCCGTTGATATGTTAGTTATTGCTGGTTTTAGTTCATAGTTTGGCTTCCTTTGTGGTACTTTTTATTTGGGGTCTGACCCCACTGGTTTTGTTTGGCCAGATCTGATAGAGGAGGCCAAGGGATCTTTCGTACCATCTACTCGACGGTGAACATCTGAAGCACCAGAGTACCTGAGTGGGTTTCTTGTTTCATTCTCCCATTTGATATGTACATTATTCTTTTATGGCGTTTAGCCTCCGAGCACATGTTTAGCTCGTATTTTGGTTCTTGATATTTAGCCTACGGGCCAAAACATGATGTGCATATTCTAGACTATAGCTAGAGCTTATCATGTATGACTATTACTCTTGGTAGTTCTCTATTTTGGTATGACTAGCTTCATGATCATCCATGTATAAATGGTTTGGGACGCTTTACTATTGTATGTCTGATGATCATACTTCTTGTACTTTGTATAATTGCCTGTGATTGAGATACCTAGGATTGCTTGACCTAGGATCGACTGTTGGCTTATAGAAGTAACCCGCATGTCTTGACAACTTAAACGTGATTTCAGAGTACTGGCGTAGTTTGGTATTACGTAGCTAGCCTTGTCCGTCCCCACTTGCCAGTATTCTGATTCTGGGGCGTGACACATTAGGAGTGCTGCAGAGAGGCCAGAGGGGGTTAGCTTCGAAGCAGTTATGGAAGAGAAGCCGCTACTGTACCCTATCATAGCAGAGTTTCTAGATGTATTCCCCGAGGATCTACCGGGATTGCCACTTGACTGTGATATTGAGTTCGATATTGATTTAGTTCCTGGTTCAGCACCAGTTTCCCAGAATTGTTATCAAGTCAATCCTAAGGAAGCAAAGGAGATGAAGCAATAGATTGATGAGTTAGAAGGGAACGGTTTTAATTGATCGAGTGCTTCATCCTGGGGAACACTGGTACTGTTTATGCCCAAGAAGGATGGGACCGTCAGGATGTGCACAGATTACAGAGCCCTCAACAATATCACCATCAAGAACATATATTTTTTGCCTAGGATTAGTGAGCTCTTTAATCAGTTGAGTGGAGCCCAAGGTCTTCTCTAAGATAGACCTTCGGTCCGGGTATCACCAAGTGAAGGTCAGGGAGCAGGATATCCCCAAGACTGCTTTCAATACCCGGTATGGGCAGTACGAGTTTCTGGTCATGACGTTTGGACTCACTAATGTCTCAGCAGTGTTTATGAACCTTTTGAATAAGGTCTTCCACCAGTACTTGGACAAATTCGTGGTGGTGTTCATTGATGATATCTTGATATATTTGAAGACTCCGGAACAACACGAGGAACATTTGAGGATAGTGCTGGAAACTTTGAGAATGAAGAAATTGTATGGTAAGCATTCGAAGTACGAGTTCTTCCTGGATAGGGTTGAGTTCTTGGGGCATGTAGTGACTGGAAGTGGATCCCAAGAAGATAGAAGCAGTGAAGGCATGGACTACTTCCAGTTTGATTGCAGAAATTAGGAGTTTCTTGGGCCTAGCAAGATACTACAGGAAGTTCATACATGATTTTTCCAGGATAGCAGAACCCATAACTAGGCTCACCAGAAAGGATGAGGAGTTTGTCTGTACAGATGCATGTCAAGCAACCTTTGAAGGATTGAAGAACCAATTAACTTTGGCTCCTATTCTAGTATGGCCATCAGGATCATGAGGGTTTGCCATTTACAGTGATGCTTCAGGGAAAGGCTTGGGCTATATATTAAAGCAGAACAAGAGGGTGATAGCTTATGTATTGAGACAGTTGAGACTTCATGAGAAGAACTATCCTACTATGACCTGGAATTTGTAGCGATCATCTTTTCCCTAAAGCTTTGGAAGAATTATCTTTATAGAGAGAGAGAGTGAAGATATTCACAGACCATAAAAGTCTAAAGTATGTCTTCACACAGAAGGAACTAAACATGAGATAGAAGAGATGGTTAGAGCTGATGAAAGATTTCGACATCGACCTTCAGTGTCATCCAGGAAAGGCTAATGTTGTAGCAGATACACTTAGCCGATATCCAGTAGCAATGTTTTTGACTATGGGCAGACATCTTCTTGAGGACTTAGAAAGATTAGGGATGGAGGCTATTATTCCAGGGATTGAGAGACAGCTTATGAGCATGCAGATCCAGTCCGGGCTGATAGAGAAGATCAAGGAGATCAAGTTTCTTGATGAGGGCCTCTGATGCAACAGAGAGTAGGTCCGAATAGGACAGTTGGATGACTTTACCATAGCTGATGATGGTACCCTGAGGCACGGTACTTAGTTGTGTGTACTTAAATGGAGCTTGAGAGAGAAGATTATGCAGAAAGCCCATCAGTCACAGTACTCTATGCATCTAGGATCTACGAAGTTGTACAAGGATCTCAGAAAGCATATATGGCAATATGAAATGAAGGGAGAGGTAGCCAGATTGGTCTCCAGATTTCTAGTTTGTCAGCAGGTGAAGGCAAAATGTTAGAGACCAGGAGGACTATTGCAGCCAATGCCCATTTCTGAGTGGAAGTAGGATCATATCACCATGGACTTCGTCTCGGGATTACCTTGATCGCTGAGCGGAAAGGATTCCATATGGGTGATAGTAGACAGATTGACTAAGTCAGCATACGTTATTCCTTTTCGAGTGGGACTGACTACAGAGAAGCTAACAGACTTGTACATGAGACGGATTGTAAGGATCCATGGGGTGCCAGTCAGCATCATCTTAGACCGAGATAACAAATTTACTTCTTACTTTTGTGGAGGTTTACAGAGGAGTTTAGGGACACAGCTCATGTTTAGTACTGCTTATCATCTCCAGACATACGGACATTCAGAGAGGACTATACAAACAGTGGAGGATATGTTGAGGACTTGTGCTTTGGACTTTGAAGGATCTTGGGAGGATCATCTGTACTTAGTAGAGTTTGCCTACAATAAAGTTATCAGGCTAGCATTGGTATGACTCCTTTTGAAGCATTATATGGTCGTCGATGTCGCACACACTTATTATGGGATGATGTTGGAGAGAGACCACTATTGGGACTAGAGATAGTTATGGAGGCTGCAGATAAGGTCAAACAGATTTGGAATCACCTGAGGATTGCACAGGACAGGAAGAAGCACTGGGCAGATAGCAGTCGAAGACCCCTAGAGTTTGCAGTTGGAGATCTTGTGTTTCTACGAATTTCACCGACTCAGGGTCTTATCAAATTTGGCAGAGGCAGAAAGCTGTATCCAGGGTTTATTGTACCCCTTGAGATACTGAGTAGGGTAGGGGCAGTTGTTTACAGATTGGCCTTACCGCCTAACCTAGAGGGAGTACACAATATATTCCATGTTTCTCAGCTTCGGAGGTATATAGCTGACATCAACCATGTGGTTGATGACTCATATCTGGAGGTGGGACACACTCTCACTTACTCAGAGCAGTCGGCCTAAATTCTGGATTGCAGGGAGAAAAGGCTGCATCATCAGACCATTTCGTTAGTCAAAATTGTTTGGAGGCATCATTCTCCTGGAGAGTCTACTTGGGAGAGAAATGATGAGATGAGGGAGAAATACCCCTATCTCTTTGATATTTGATGTACTCACTACTCTCCTAAAATTTCGAGGATAAATTTTTTTAAGGAGGGTAGATTTGTAACTCCACTTTCCTATATCAGAGAATTTGGTCATTTCTATGGTTGTCTAGTATTTCTCTGTTGATGATTATTTACTTATATCATTTTTCTATTAATTATATTAAAATATTATTTGGAATATTATAACAATATATCTCAAATTATGATTTATTATCCCTTTATTATTTTCTTCCAATAAATTAGTAGTCATTTCTTCATATATATTTTTCTATTATTCTATTTATATTTACATTATTGTTATTAATAATTTTTATATAATTCTGGTATATAACTTGGGCCAACTCTATTAATTATTGGTTAGCTAAGAGTTGATCATTATTCATCTATTAATTCCAATCCAACCCATCCAGTATCACCAATTAATGTCAGCCCATAGAAGCCTATGCCCAGCCCATAGAAGACTATGCCCATTCCTTGGTCGGCCATCAAATTCTAGCGGATCCTTATTGGGTTTCAACCCTTTTAACCCAACCTAACCGTTAGTTTTTAAATGATTAGAGATCTAGACAGATCCCTAATTTTGTTTGAATCACTCTTCTTCTCCCTTGGACCAGGACCAACAACGACTATAGAGGTTTTCATTCACCTAGACGTAGCAGCGCAGTCGGCGGGGGAGACTTTCTCGAAGCTTCCTGATCCTTCTCTTCCACCTACCTATCCGAGTTCATCACCGTCGTCGATTTCCACCGACTTAGTTTTGGTTGATCGTGGTCATCCGGCCATAACGGTCACACCTCGCTTCTCTACCTATATAAAGAGCACAGATCCCTTTCTTCTTTATCACCTCCCCAAAGCGTGACGAAGCCCTGCCAAAACCATCACTCGATTTCCCAAATTTCTTCTTCTTCTTCTCTGATCACGAGATTCTGCCATGGCGATCAATGGTGGCTGCTGTGAAGACATGGCAACGACGATGCAGCAGCCGTGAAGACGAAGAGGCTTGGAGGCGAGTTTTGGTTCATCGATCCATGGAGTGTGGACCTGACAATTAATTGAAGACGACGACTCTGCTCTCATTGTGGACACACAAAAAGAAGAAATGCTATCTTTTCTTTATTGGTGCAAGGTACCACAAAATCGAGTACGCTTGAGAGATCCTTCTCTGAGGATCCCCGAGTACAAAAAAGAATTCTGGAGAATGGGACGATAGAGATCGAGCGACAGTTGCTCCTTTACTCCGTTGACACTCCGATTACAAAACTGGAAGAAAACCTAAGAAAATTGCTAACTCTCAGCTCACTGGCAAGAAGTGCAGCAATTTGACTCTTGAAAATGCTATATTTTCTGTGTTTTGAAGAGAGATGAGACCCCTTTTTATAGTAGTTTCTGAGCTGGAATGATGTCATACGCCCACATGAGGAAACACACTGGTTTCCATGTGGGCGCATGGTCCTGCTTTGGGCGCATAGGATGTAGGCGCATGCAGGCTGCGTGGTCGCGGGTTGATCGTGGTACTGACGTGGCCGCATGCTTCGGTGCACGATCGCTCGTGGAGACTAACGTGGCCGTACGCTTTGGTGCACGTTTTGATCATGGCTTTGACCGAGTCAAGGGATATTTTTGCTTGGGCGTATAACCCTGTTTCAGGCTATGCTCCCTCCTTCTGAGGGAGCTTGTCTTGGGAGCATAGAGTTTCATAGGGTGGCTTGGGCACATAGAGCTTCACAGGGTGACTTGGGCGCGTAGAGCTTCACAGGATGACTTGGGCGCATATGAGTTCACTTGGGCACATATGTCCTCATTGGCTTGGGCGCATAAGGCTCCATTGCTGAAATTTTCATGCTTCTACAAGACCCCCTTCAAAGTTTTTGATACTTGAACGAGTTCGAAATACTTTGAAAGAAGCATGGACCATCTTCTCGTGATGCAGTGGGCGCATAACATGCCTCTCTCTTTGGGCGCATAGCGTTTGGCCAGCCTATCAGAGAGATAGCTGTTGAGATCTTCCTCGAAAATTTGAACTGACAGATTCATCGGGATAGAATTTGAAGAGGTCCATCCTTCATAGTTGTCCATGTCAGCAAGTAGCAGACTCATAGTTTTAAAGAGGCTGGATCTTCACGTGGGCGCATAAGCTATGGTGGGCGCATAGCGCACAATGGGCGCATAGGCACATAGGAAATAGTGGACGCATAGGAAGTGGCCTATGCATATAAATAGTCTTTAAAAGTGAAAGAAAGTTTATTATTCTCATTTCTTTTAGAAATTTCAAAAGACTCTTCTTCTCATTTCTTTACGAAGCATGTCTTCCAAGGTCGCCAAGAGATCTACGAAGGGCAAGGGGGCTGCACCGAGTGGCTCTCCTCCTGCGGCAGCATCCTCACCAGTCTAGGACCCGATTTTGGGTGAGGCCACGTCTCAAAAACAAAGTCTTGAGCGTTAATTTGCGACGCTCAGACTTTTCTTCTACCTGGACGCATGCGCCTAAGGCAACATACTTCTGTGAGCATTCTTATGCGCCCACAGAAGTCATGTGTCACGACCCGCACCCACTGTTAGGGTACGAGAACGTAACTACGCCCAGCCTACGCCGCAGTGTCGGCGGTAGAACGCTGTCCTAGGTCACAACATTTAACAATACAATGCTAAGCAGTTTATACTCCCCGAATGGGGGTGACATAGCAGATACAGATAGCACATGTAATAGAAATATCTACTATAAATAGAGAACTAACAGTGGCTAGTGATGTAGAGTACAAGATAGCACATGTGAATGGGACAAATTTGTACATGATCTACACTAAAGAGTTGTACATGATCTACACTACTATGGAATTGTTCACATGACTACTAGCACTTTCCCGTTTCCCCAATCAATACACAAGGATCTAAACAGGTTATGTTATTGTACATGATATCACATGGGGCCCTTAAAAGGGTGCACATGATAGTATACATGAAGGCTCTGTGAACATGAGAGTACAAGATTCACAAGAGTGTACATGTATGGTGAAAGCACAAGAGTACATGATGAAAGTGAAACGCACATGACTCAATGTACCCGATGCTCTCGAGGGGGATAACATCGCATGAAGAGATCCGTATAGTACTAATCCGTGATAATGTCGTGACAGCATCAAGTATAGTAATCTAAAGCAGGAATATAATTCTAAGCAGGATATGAAATGATCAGAGAATGTACTCGCCTGGTAACCTGAACAGCTGATAAGTATAGGGGGTCCAACTGAAGCCACAGAGTCCTATTTAAAACAACACAGGTTACAAGGTGTTCAAGTTGAAATAAATGAAACTCTACTAGCCATCTATATTATCCTAGGTTCTTTTAAGTCAAAACAACTCTAGGTCGACTCCGGTCAATAATCTAGTCAAACTAGGTCAAGTGTTGACTTACAGTTGACTTTGGGTCAACTGGTCAACTCTATCAATTCTAGTCTAATATAAAGTGTACTTCGTTATTTGTACGTCGAAACTTACGACACGCAAATCGAGACAAGATGATCAACGGTAAAGTTGATAATCTTATTATAGTGATCCACGTGTCCAACTTGTCAATTTCAGCGATGTAAGATCACTGGAATTGACTGATCTCAGTTTCGTTGTACTAATCCCGAAATACAAACATTAAGAATTAATTATTAATTAATTATAAAAAGGTTAAACTCAGAGAAATTATCAACAAAAATTGTCGGACGATGAAATAAACATCGCCAACGTGTCCAGAATGGTCAAATTAGCTAGGATAGCCTACCCAACGGTCCAATTTGGACACAAGGGTAAAAAGGTAATTTCGGGTCAAAACGGTGTCCGTGTCGGAGCCGTTTTGCACCGAAAAATGTGCAAGAAAACAAGTCTATAAAATATAACAAATTATATGTCCACGAAACTAGAATGACGATACGAACCCAACGGTATCTCCAGAATTGGAATCCGTTGACCCGATCTCAATTTGGTCCGTTGACCAGAACTTAGAATTCCGGTTTGCACGAAAATGCGTGCCGGAGCCAAAGTTCTCAAAACTCAGCAAACTACATGTCAACGAGTCCAGAATGACGATACGAACTCAACGGTATATCCGGAATTGGATTTCGATGAGCCAGCGTCAAAAAGTCCCGTCGACCCAGAATGTGGGACCCACTTTGCACCGAAAAACGTGCCAGGGCTCACGTTCTCCAAATCTAACAAATTTTATATGAAAACATGCCAGAACGACGCCACGAGTCTAATGGTGGTGTCAGAAATGAAATCTGGAGTCCCGTGTTCAAAAATGGAATTCAACAAGTTGGAAATTACGAATTCGGACGGCCAACTTTGGCATCGAATTCAACCAATCAAACAAGCTCACAATGAAACGAAGCTGGAGGGGTAGTAAGAGGGTTATACCAGCTTCGCACCGGAACTAGTAGCACGCCAAACGGAGCTGCAGTGGAGGAGATACAAGCTGACGAAGTTGGCCCTGCGAAACTGTCCAAATTTAATACAATTTAAACGGTCAACTTGGTGGCCGGTTTTGATGTATCAAACGATAAAATTAACGGACGAAAATTGACAGGGATGAAGGTGGATATACCGAGATTGTGACGGAGCGAAGAGATCGCAGATCCAACGGTCGGATTTCCGGGAAAACGCGCACGAAGTCGCTGCGATGGTGCGTCAAAATGAACGTGATTCCGCGCGCGTCACGACGGGACGTCGTGCAAAACGCACGAATTGCCTATACGTCGCGCTGGAGGAGGAGAGGCTGACCCAAGGGGGGGTCGCCGGAGTTCACCCAGCCCATGGGGGCACGGCCACGGCGACCACGTCGCCGGCGGCGGCGGCGTCCATACCCGCACGCGCGCGCGCGGCAAGGGGCGCGCTGTGCTGTGCTTGCTGCCACAGCTGCTGTGCTCGCAGCTACGAGCGGGGGCCATCCTGGCCGGGCACGGTGAAGGCAAGGCGAGGCAGCGGTGTCCGGCCACGCACGCAGTGGTGGCGGCGGCGGCGCGGGAATGATAGGTGGTGGTGAGGTGATTTGTTTACGTGGTGGTGAGGCTTGAGAAGCAGGAGGAGATGGAGGAGAGAGGTCGGATGTGGTCGACGGTCGGTGGCCGACGGCCAGGCTGGCCGGGGGTTGGTGGAGCCATTGAGGAGGGGAGGTCGGGTTGTCCGGCCATGAGGAGGAGGTCTGTGATGTTGTTGCTGTTGTTGAATATTTGTTTAGAGAAAATATAGTGAGAAAGAGAGAGAGATAATGAGATAATATTAAATGAGGGAGAGAGAGAAATGAGTTGGCTCTCCTAGAATTTAGGGCCGGCTAGGGTGTGTTGGCTGTAGGAAAAATTTACATGTAGGGATTGGATGGGTAGGATTTAATGGGAGGGAATCCTATGGCTAGGAATTAATTAGAGAAAAATTGGTTAATCCTATAGAGATTTAATTCAACGAAAAATTCCAATAAATATAGAAAAATATGTAAAATTAGTACTTGATATTTTTGGGCAAGAAATATGAGGGCGTCATGAGAGAGGAAAAATGAAGCTGGGGTTGGGTTCAGTGGAGCCGGATTGGATCCAAAACCGGACATTATGCAATAATTGAATTAAAAATAGACGTAGATGATCATGAGTGAATAAGAAGCACATGGGGATTCCAATAAATGGCACACAAGTGGCAGGCGGGTAGTAGGCTCAAAGTGGGCTATATCCATAATTGGGGCTGACAGGTTTTGGTCGACAGGGGACCCACAAACCAAGTTGGAAAATTAATGTGACGCCGTGGAGTGAAATAAAATCGGGCCACGTGTCAGGAAAGTTGTGTGAAGCAATGGAGTACAAAATGGCGTGTCTGAGTGGGACACGAAGGTCAAGGGTGGAGAGCATCTCGAGTAGATCATCAATGAGAAGTTGGTTTCAAAAAGCTGACTGGTCTTGCGCTCCCAAATTAAAAGTCACGGTAACGTGCTAATAATGATCAAGGGAAAGAGTGGGAAAATTAATTAATAATGAAACGGTCTAATTCGACCCGAAGTTCTGCGAAGCAAAAACAGCACAAGGGAACAAGTTTGAGTGGGACACTATATACCATCAGGAAGGTAATCCAGTCCACTCCAAAACTCGTGAAGAAGATTTCCAGAGTTGAACATCCCTGATACTCCAATTATCAATGGCACGGGAAAGCACACTTAAGGAAAAATAACAGAATAAATTATTTATCAAAACCAATAAATCAGAAAATAAAATAAAACGAAAAAAATCAACCCGAAATTCAGGGTGCTCACATCCTACCCACCTTATAAAAATTTCGTCCTCGAAATTAAAATGTTCATACTCCTTCTAGGTCAAACCCCCACAATCAAGTCCCAGAACTTAAACAAATCATACCATCAAAAAGGACAACGTACAGGATCATGGCATACGGTGACAGTGAAGTCTCATCTAGGTATACTAGTCATGCTAATCAAACGGCTATAGGGTATCAAAACACACAAGCAATCCAGGGTGCTAAACGAGAAAAGATGCAGAAATATCAAATCATCAAAACTATAAGACAGTCTACCATCCTATGTAAAAACTGGTACTCATCAAAAAAATAAAGAAAGTTAACCACCAATCATCTAAAAGGGGTACTATCCCAAGAAAATCGAAATCACAAGTTTAATTAACGAAAGTTGATTACATTGAAATCCAATCACAATATATTTATAGAGAGAGCGTTAGAGAGGAAAAAAAGCTAGCATTATGTGTATGGGGACAAATTCATATGGTTAGATAGTAGGCGTGGGTGCACGTGAATATACATGAAAGTGTAGATGAGGATTTGGATTTCAAAACAATGGCTAACAAGTTACACTAAGCATGGCATATTGGTTAAAAAATCTACAATACACAATTCATTTACTCCTAACATGCATGGCTAACCATATACATATACATATATAAAGAGGTAGAGAATTAGTTATGTATCTATATATTATAACATGTATGCCTAAGCCCTATATATATCTATCTAGGTATATAATCATAACATAGAGGGGAAGGGTTAGGTTACATGACAGTGTATACTAAGTTAGGGTGTGTGTGTGTCCTTGTACAGGGTTATAGCTTAGTATTGAAGGTTAAATCCAGTTTTAGTTCAGTATTTACATAAAAAAAATCTGAAAATAAGCTAACACTTAAACCAGGATAATATTAACATAATGCAATTTTAAAATTTAGGAGTTTGAAACATCACAACTAATTTCAATGCTCCCAATACATCCTAGCATGATAGAAATAAAACCCTAACATGCTATCAATACATTTATCTACGCATACAGTTCAATATTACATGTTAAATCTGAAATCGAACTAAACATTTGAAATTAATATAAAAATGTTAACATGTATTCAGTTTTCAGGATTTTGGTAAAATTCAACATCAAAACCAACTCAATGTTTATCACAGACTAACATGTAAGAATATGAAACCTAACATTATATCCCTACGGGCAACAATGTACAAGCTCTAACTATTACATTCAAAACAACAATTTGATCTAACATTTAAAATCCAGTATCAAGGGTTAATATGTATACAGTCTCAGATTTTACAAATTTAACACAAACTCAACCAATTTCCCTAAAAAAATTAAACCTTGTATATAACATACATGTGCAGTGATATAAACAAAACTATAACATGAAATTTATATTTGAATTACGAATTTAAACTGGAAAAGCAGAAAACCAGAAATATTGGGGTTTTGAAAATTTAAACATTAACGACATATTAATATGTATTTAGCTAGGTGGGAAATTAAGTGTAGCATGCATACGTGTCAGACAAGGTGTCCACTATATACATTTATATATATATATTCTCATGTCCCAATATAAAAATTTAATTCTACGTTAAAACCAACAATTAGATTCCTACCAAGATTGCAAGCAGGTGATTGACATAATCAAGACAGTTTTATTATCATTATTATTATTTAATACTAGAATAATAGCAAGGAGGAAATAACAATGAAATCTGTTTTGCTTATCTGTTTAAGGAAGGATCCATCTTGAAATCCAGAGTTAAAATATCAAATCCAAGATAAATTCTAACAAAATCATCGATTCATTGTATTAAGAAGAAATTCATGGTAAGAAGTTTCACAAGGTTTATAAAAACAGCTAAACCTACTCCTAAGTTAAATAATTAGAAACTCAACAAAACAAACCAATTAATAATTCCTTTTTTTTTGAAGGACTGCAACAAAAGTAAAGAAAACATGCTCGAAAATATTTAAGGTACAATCTGATAATCATATGCGTCTATCCAAAATCATGGTACTCTAAATCCTCGTCATACTAGTGAGCAAGGCTACGATAATCACAGAGCCCTTGACTTATGCACATACCTCTAGAATCATGGTATTTAACATTTTCGCGGTGCCGCTAGCTCGGCTGCAAAAACCTTAAATTTCCACACCCGAGAAATATATCCAAAGTCAGACTATATGTCCTCACCATGCTGGCTAATGTGACTATAGAAGACTAGATTCCATAACATAGATGACCTAGCCCATATAATTTCATCTTGCCAAAAATTAAATTAATCAACAATGAATTCCCAAAAATCAAATCAAATTTATCAACGAACATCAAAATTCAAAAATGAACAAAATCCTTCAAATCATATAACTACAAACTCGGATACTACAGCTAACATCAATATTCAAAATTCCACAACCTTCATCAAAATCAATAAATACAAACTCAAATTCAATAATAATACATCAAAATCAAATTCAACAACAGAAAGTAAAGATAAATCAAATCAAGGAAAAAGAGTTTTCAAATCGGAGTTAAACAAGATTCTCAAGGGTCGTCCCAGGAATCTCTCAAGGGATCCTAATTGTGATTGAGTAACTTCAAAAATATATCCTTATTCCTACTGTAGGCTGTAGTGGTACTCTAGTTCGAATACCACTACATAAACTCACCTGCATGGGCCACCACTAAAAACGTGTCACGACCCGCACCCACTGTTAGGGTACGAGAACGTAACTACGCCCAGCCTATGCCGCAGTGTCGGCGGTAGAACGCTGTCCTAGGTCACAACATTTAACAATATAATGCTAAACAGTTTATACTCCCCGAATGGGGGTGACATAGCAGATACAGACTCAATCACATCTAAGGTAGAGCATGATAAGGATAGATAAAACATGAAATCCAAAAGAGATACAGGAGATAGAAGTCTAAGTGTCTAAGATACATAAACCCAGAAATACATCTCAAAACTCAAATATAGATACAGTAATCCACAAAGTAAATACAACTCCAGACAAAATGAAATAACTACCTAAACAACCTCTACTGTGTCTCCTCTAGGCTAGCAGGCAATCCCAGGCCATCTGTAAAATTTATCAACAGGTCCAGTCAGGACAAGAGCGAGCACAATACATCTCAACAAATCATAGCAGGTTAGAAAATATAATCATGCAGTAAAGTAAGATACAGGATCTGAAGAAATACAGTATGTAAACAGGGAGAGAGAACTGTAATAGAAATATCTTCTATAAATAGAGAACTAACAGTGGCTAGTAATGTAGAGTACAAGATAGCACATGTGAACGGGACAGATTTATACATGATCTACACTAAAGAGTTGTACATGATCTACACTACTATGGAATTGTTCACATGACTACTAGCACTCCCCCGTTTCCCCAATCAATACACAAGGATCTAAACAGGTTATGTTATTGTACATGATATCACATGGGGCCCTTAAAAGGGTGCACATGATAGTATACATGAAGGCTCTGTGAACATGAGAGTACAAGATTCACAAGAGTGTACATGTATGGTGAAAGCACAGGAGTACATAATGAAAGTAAAACGCACATGACATAATATACCCGATGCTTCCGAGGGAGATAACATCGCATGAAGAGATCCGTATAGTACTAATCCGTGATAATGTCGTGACAGCATCAAGTATAGTAATCTAAAGCAGGAATATAATTCTAAGCAGGATATGAAATGATCAGAGAATGTACTCGCCTGGTAACCTGAACAGCTGATAAGTATAGGGGGTCCAACTGAAGCCACAGAGTCCTATTTAAAACAACACAGGTTACAAGGTGTTCAAGTTGAAATAAATGAAACTCTACTAGCCATCTATATTATCCTAGGTTCTTTTAAGTCAAAACAACTCTAGGTCGACTCCGGTCAATAATCTAGTCAAACTAGGTCAAGTGTTGACTGACAGTTAACTTTGGGTCAACTGGTCAACTCTGGTCAAA
Organism: Iris pallida; assembly: GCA_029216955.1. Lineage (NCBI taxonomy): Eukaryota > Viridiplantae > Streptophyta > Magnoliopsida > Asparagales > Iridaceae > Iris > Iris pallida. The sequence continues at coordinate 20,151,108 of JANAVB010019799.1, read as the reverse complement.
CAGGGTCAATTCTAGTCTAATATAAAGTGTACTTCGTTATTTGTACGTCGAAACTTACGACACGCAAATCGAGACAAGATGATCAACGGTAAAGTTGATAATCTTATTATAGTGATCCACGTGTCCAACTTGTCAATTTTAGCGATATGAGATCACTGGAATTGACTGATCTCAGTTTCGTTGTACTAATCCCGAAATACGAACATTAAGAATTAATTATTAATTAATTATAAAAAGGTTAAACTCAGAGAAATTATCAACAAACATTGTCGAACGATGAAATAAACATCGCCAACGTGTCGAGAATGGTCAAATTAGCTTGGATAGCCTACCCAACGGTCCAATTTGGACGCAAGGGTAAAAAGGTAATTTCGGGTCAAAATGGTGTCCGTATCGGAGCCGTTTTGCACCGAAAAATGTGCAAGAAAATAAGTCTATAAAATATAATAAATTATATGTCCACGAAACCAGAATGACGATACGAATCCAACGGTATCTCCAGAATTGGATTCCGTTGACCCGATCTCAATTTGGTCCGTTGACCAGAACTTAGAATTTCGGTTTACACAGAAATGCGTGCCGGAGCCAAAGTTCTCAAAACTCAGCAAACTACATGTCAACGAGTCCAGAATGACGATACGAACTCAACGGTATATCCGGAATTGGATTTCGATGAGCCGGCGTCAAAATATCTCGTTGACCCAGAATGTGGGACCCACATTGTACCGAAAAATGTGCCAGGGCCCACGTTCTCTAAATCTAACAAATTTTATATGAAAACATGCCAGAACGACGCCACGAGTCTAATGGTGGTGTCAAAAATAAAATCTGGAGTCCCGTGTTCAAAAATGGAATTCTACAAGTTGGAAATTACGAATTCGGACGACCAACTTTGGCGTCGAATTCAACCAATCAAACAAGCTCACAATGAAACGAAACTGGAGGGGTAGTAAGAGGGTTATACCAGATTCGCATCGGAACTGGTAGCACGCCAAACGGAGCTGCGGTGGAGGAGATACAAGCTAACGAAGTTGGCCCCGCGAAACAGTCCAAATTTAATACAATTTAAACGGTCAACTTGGTGGCCGGTTTTGATGTATCAAACGATAAAATTAGCGGACAAAAATTGACAGGGATGAAGGTGGATATACCGAGATTATGACGGAGCGAAGAGATCGCCGATCCAACGGTCGAATTTCTAGGAAAATGTGCGCGAAGTTGCAGCGACGGAGCGTCAAAATGAACGTGATTCCGCGCACGTCACGACGGGACGTCGTGCAAAACGCACGAATCGCCTATACGTCGCGCTGGAGGAGGAGAGGCTGACCCAGGGGGGTCACCGGAGTTTGCCCAGCCCATGGGGGCACGGCCACGGCGACCACGTCGCCGACGGCGGCGACGTCCATGCCCGCACGCGCGCGCGCGGCAAGGGGCGCGCTGTGCTGCGCTTGATGCCGCAGCTGCTGTGCTCGCGACTGCGAGTGGGGGCCATCCTGGTCGGGCACGGCGAAGGCAAGGCGAGGCGGCGCTGCCCAGCCACGCACGCAGTGGTGGCGGCGGTGGTGCGAGAATGATAGGTGGTGGTGAGGTGATTGGTTTACGTGGTGGTGAGGCTTGAGAAGAAGGAGGAGATGGAGGAGAGAGGTCGGGTGTGGTCGACGGCCGGTGGCCGACGGCCAGGCTGGCCGGGGGTTGGTGGAGCCAGGAAGGAGGGGAGGTCGGGTTGTCCGGCCATGAGGAGGAGGTCTGTGATGTTGTTGCTGTTGTTGAATATTTGTTTAGAGAAAATATAGTAAAAAAGAGAGAGAGATAATGAGATGATAATATTAAATGAGGGAGAAAGAGAAATGAGTTGGCTCTCCTAGAATTTAGGGCCGACTAGGGTGTGTTGGCTGTAGAAAAAATTTACTTGTAGGGATTGGATGGGTAGGATTTAATGGGAGGGAATCCTATGGCTAGGAATTAATTAGAGGAAAATTGGTTAATCCTATAGAGATTTAATTCAACGAAAAATTCCAATAAATGTAGAAAAATATGTAAAATGAGTACTTGATATTTTTGGGCAAGAAATATGAGGGCGTCATGAGAGAGGAAAAATGAAGCTGGGGTTGGGTTCAGTGGAGCCGGATTGGATCCAAAACCGGACATTATGCAATAATTGAATTAAAAATAGGCGTTGATGATCATGAGTGAATAAGTAGCATATGGGAATTCTAATAAATGGGACACAAGTGGCAGGCGGGTAGTAGGCTCAAAGTGGGCCATGTCCATAATTGGGGCTGACAGGTTTTGGTCGACAGGGGATCCACAAACCAAGTTGGAAAATAAATGTGATGTCGTAGAGTAAAATAAAATTGGGCCACGTGTCAGAAAAGTTGTGCGAAGCAATGGAGTACAAAATGGCGTGTCTGAGTGGGACACGAAGGTCAAGGGTGGAGAGCATCTCGAGTAGATCATCAATGAGAAGTTGGTTTCAAGAAACTGACTGGTCTTGCGCTCCCAAATTAAAAGTCACGGTAACGTGCTAATAATGATCAAGGAAAAGATTGGGAAAATTAATTAATAATCAAACGGTCTAATTCGACCCGAAGTTCTGCGAAGCAAAAAAAGCACAAGGAAACAAGTTTGAGTGGGACACTATATACCATCAGGAAGGTAATCCTGTCCACTCCAAAACTCGTGAAGAAGATTTCCAGAGTTGAACATCCCTGATACTCCAATTATCAATGGCACGGGAAAGCACACTTAAGGAAAAATAACAGAATAAATTATTTATCGAAACCAATAAATCAGAAAATAAAATAAAACGAAAAAAATCAACCCGAAATTCAGGGTGCTCACATCATGCGCTAATACTGTGGTATGCTATGCGCCCATATGTTGCCATGTTATGTGCCCACATGCTGTTTGCATGTTATGCGCCTACGTACTTCTGTACATTATGTGCCCATATGTTTGTCTTGGGCGCATTGTCCTTTGGGTGCATAGCCCTTTGGACGTATAAGAGCCCTTCAGCACTTAGTTTTTCCTGCGGGTTCTGAGTCTGACTTTCTCTTCTGTCCTTGCAGTAAACATGTTTGTCCCAAAACTTGGCGGTATCCCTTTCGACTCTGCTTTCCACGTCCTCGCCACAAGCCTTATAACCAATATGGTCAGCAATATTCAGGCCAAGATCAGTCATGACCAACCTACGGAACGGACGATCGCCATAATTGAACAGGACAAAACCTTTCTGAAGCAGATGATTAATGATGAGAAGCTCGGAGGGACACGCCATTGGAAGAAGTCATACTTCCTGTTCGGTGATAGTGTAGGATTCGAGGATGACATAACGATATGTCTGGAAGACCCTTTGGTAGTTAAGTTAAATGACCAAAGAATAGGATTGCCATCGATGAAGTGCCAATACCCTCTGTCAGTGTTTGCTGATCTGGCTGTGCAGAGGCAGATGAAATGGGACCTGACGCCTGAACTGCCTGGGGTTGTTTCTGGCAGTATCCAGTTCAACTCTGGTGACCGAAAGAAGGACACGTTCAAGTGTGTCAAGGGTTCCACGTTCAACTCTATGAGGGGGCTACAACCTGGTGTTATACTGAATGATGTCCCGACTCATCTTCATCCCTATGCTACTGAGACTCTCTCCAACTTGATGATGTCAAAGAAGGAGTTATAACCGGGAGGGAAGATGTGGATGGAAGGCTGGAGACATTTTGTTCCATTCTGGAGTGACCTTACTGGATGGGTGCTCTCAACTTACGAGGCCACCCTAAAAGCTGCCAGTCTTCTTTATGCCGTCAAGGCCACCCAATATGGTATTAAGGTTAACTGGCCGATGTTTGTCTCCTTGGCAGAGCTGTACAACCATCATACGTGCACTTTCTTCACTCCGGGCGAGAAGATGGGTTTGGCACTTCACGAGATACTGGCGATATCCAAACTTCTCTAGGGGACAGAGCCATATACAGAATACGTCCCCAGTGATGCAGATATCTTGGATTTTGAGAAGGAGAACCCTGATATGACAGAGGTGTACAAAGAGTTAATCTGTCACTTTTTTATTTGTCACCAGATTACGAAGAAGGGTAAGACTGAGGGGTCCCTCCCGCATACGAGGGCCTGGACTAACTATGTTTTCACTAGAGAATGGGGGAATAGCCAGTCTCCTTCTCATTTTGTAAGCCCTTGACGAGCTCTGAGGTAGAGCAGCTGATGGCGGATCATGGAGCTGCGGATGCCGATGATAGTAATGATCCTGAGGGAATTTCCCTGATTTATTATTTCTTCAGGCAAGCCGAGCTCAAGATGTCAGAAAAGGCGGTGCTAGCCGCTTTTCTGATGATATGGCTTCGTGACTGCGTAGTCCCTGGTGGTTCAGGGTCTACTGAGAGAATCAGCCGGGATATGATACTTTCGACTGTAAAGCTGGCCTTTGGACGTCCACTTGTTCTACTATCAGCGATGGTCCGTGCCATCCAACGGGGTTTGCGACATTTTATTGTGAACGCGATAACACCCAAAGGCAAGAAAGACTTTGCTAGGACTGAGTTACCCTTCCACTATCTGATGGGGTGGCTGGTACTACATTGTCCCTGATTGATGAATTCCAGGATGATGGCAGACTCTTTGGCGGGAGATGCCTTCCTTCGTAGGTTCAGAGACACGGATTGGACCGTTATGGGGTGCCTGTTTGCAGGAGGGCTTTGAGTTTTCTGCAGAACTATGAATTCTTCAGAGTATCTCCTCCGTCAGGTAGCGTTCGTACGGGAAACACCCTAGTAGATGAGGGAGCACTCACTACTAGCCTTCCTATTGGAGCATTTCGTTGGCTACAATCCATTAGGCCTTTCCATCTGGTGTTCAGGAACAGGAACCACACTTTCCTAGAAACTTATTTACCGAGCCACTTTGTACGGCAATTCGGCTACAGCCAGCTTCTTTTGGGCAATCCCAGTCCTCATCTCCAATCGATAGGGAGTCTGATCGATGGGGCGCATGCATGGGGCTACTACAATGCTGGATATACAGGGGCAGTTTTTACTTTGCCCGAAGTTAAACCCGATACCTACATGCTCTTTGCTGCTGCTAAGTTCTATATTCAAGTCAATACCCTTCCTTCTCGGTATAACCGTGAGCATAGTTTTATATCAGGGACCAAGCTTGCCCCTACCCTTGCTGATATAGGACGAGTGCGTACAATGGGGAGTAGCAGAAAGGAAGGCGCTGCGCCCACAGTTGAACCGGCTGTAGCACCGCAACAGAGAATTGTTGTTGAGGAGCCTATCGTTGTAGCGCCTCAGAGAGAGGATACTGAAGAACCTCTTCTCGACATTCCTCATAAGAGGAAAGCTTCCACGAAACTGGTTCAACGACCCAAAAAGAAGAAGGTAGTTGTTTCCCGGGGGAGGAAGAAGGTCGCAGACGTGGGTGCCGGCTCGCCTCCTCCCAGAAGGTCTTCTCGGTAGACGACGTTGCAGGCCGTTACCATTCGGGAGGTAGATCCCTTCCTAGACTCCATAGCTGTTTTGGTCAAACCTTTAGAGGCTTTCTTACCCTTACGTTTGTCCTTTGCATAGGACCCTGAAGTTATAGCTGAGGTTGGTACCTCCTCATCTGAGGAGGTGGACGCGACAACAGTGTCCCCTGCCTGTTCTCGAGCGATGGATGAGGGCGGGTCTTCTTCAGCTGTAAGAGTTGAGCGACGGGATAACCAGGGCGAAGGCCCAGACCATGATGACAACCAAAAGATCAGTCCCTCCTATGACATTTCTTTGGAGGGTATGTCAATGATTGGAGCTGTGATGAGGGACTTAAATGAGAATCAAGTACAATCGGCTCAACCTTCTACGGGTATGTTATCTTTGTGCCTCTCTCCGGATGAGATTTTTTGACTTCGATTTTGTGTCCTCCTCGTGAGGCTGACCACGACCGTATGTTCCCTTATAGACAAGGAGAAGGGACTACTCACGAAGATAGCCCAGCCATTGGGAAAGGGATAGAAGTTGTTCCCGGCTCATCCAATTTTGCTGGTACGGAGGGAGCTGTTAGTAAGCTGGTATCGACTACAGAAAGAGAGGTTGAACAGCCTGCTGAGGGGGCTGTTGCTGAATCTGCTTCCGTTCCAACTGGGATTATGGAAGATATCAGGTCTGATGCCGCTCAGGGCCCTGATATTGTTCTTTTTGAACAGTCTGGGCCTGCTCTTGGTTTACCTGAAGCCAATACTGATGGCGTAGCCCAGGCTGGAGTTGAGCAAGCCGAAGGTACGAAATTACAACTTTTTCGCATTTTTCTCCCTCTTTGTTGGTTACTGATGTATATATATTTTTATTTGTCAGGTTCGGCTTCTTGTCAGGTATCCCTTCCTGGAGTAGCAGAACATTTCCAAGCCTTCTCCCCGACGACCTCCACTGAAGACGATGAGATGGCCCAGGAAGTCATCAAAGCTTTCTACTCTGTACTAAAAGTAAAGCTTCCTGGAGTCTTGAATCGGAATGCTGCCTGTGGCCCTGTGAAGGCTGTTGCCGAATGTCAAGTGACGGCCCTCGAGAGTATTGCCGACTATGAAGAGCGGGAAAATACTCTGAGGAAAGTTCTCATTGACCTGGAGGGTCAGGTAGCCAGATTCTGGGATACCAAACAGCGGAGCCCGACGTTGTTGTTCTGCACAGAAGACGAGACTTTGATCACGGCTCCCACGGAGGAGAAGGCTACTTTCCAGGCGAGGAAGGACGCCCTCGTTCGAGAGATCGGCGAATTGGCTGACCAGTATGGTCAGTTCAACGCTGTAAGAGAGGCGTGTGCCGTCTCGAAGAATAAACTGGCTGCGCAGATTACCGAGAAGTATGATCACATCGCGCAGATCCAGAGCGAGATCGCCCAACTCGAAGCCAACTTGAGGTTAGCAACGTTTGAGCAGGAGGATTACTTGGCTCAGGCTGCCATGACTGCCACCACTTCCGTCCATTTAGAAGAACAACTGGCGAAGTTGGAGGGAGAGCATCTGAGTCTGATCTTTTTCGAGGATGAAGCTGTTCGCCAAGAAGTGGCGCGTCGTCGAGCTACCGCGAAGTTTGAAGCCGAAATCGCGGCTCTAAGGGACAACATCAATTCTCTTATATATCCCTTAGATTCTTTGTTTGTAATTTTTTTCCAGCCATCACAGCTTTTGTACCTTTTTTCGTCTCTTGATTAACGTTCAAGTAAAGAATGAAGAATCTTTTCAAAATGAATGTGGTTTTGTGAAATATCGGAACTAGAGGTAATATGGACGTAGCAAAGATATTTCTGGTGGGTATTCCGCTGGAGAATTTGATATGGACCTATTATCCATTTTATATTCAAGTTTTTTTAATATAGATAATAAGTTGAACGAAGCTGCTAGTAGAGGTAATATGGACATAATAGCAGAGGATGTTATATATCTGACCAGAGGTAATATGGACATGGAAAGATATATAACGTTAGATGGGAGTGGATAATTCAGAGGTAATAGGGACGTTTGAGCAGAGGTAATATGGACATGGCAAAACATTTCTTGGTCGTTCCAGTGGAGAAATAATTATCGAAAAACAATTCAAAGGTAATAGGGACGTAACTTGTTTTCGTCAAACCGAGTTTGGACAGAGTCAAAAACGGGAATGATTCCACTGGAGAAATTTTTTAGAGGACCTATTATCTAAGGCGTATTCAAGACTCTTGAAATACAGATAATAGTTAGATAATTTTTCGAATCATATAAACATCGCACTGTACATTTACATGACTGAACATATATGAACATTATCTAAAAAAGGTTACACATAGTATTTCTTTAAGAACTTGTTGCTGATAGACATCATGAGCAAGTCACCATCAGGCTTGGTTAGTCGGTACGCACCGTTAGAATACACTAATTATATGATGAAAGGACCTTCCCATTTAGGCTAAAATTTTCCTTTCGTTTTGTGTGTCATGATCATTAGTCTTCTCACTGCTAAGACTAGATCACCGACTTGGAAGATTCATTCCTTCACCTTTTTATTGAAGGATCTGGAAAGACATGCTTGATATAGCTCAATGCGCTGTTGAGCTAACAAGCATTTTTCGTCTAGCACTTCGAGCAAATGGAGTTGCAGAGGGTAGCCTTCTTCGGTAGTCAACTCGCTGGCTATGGCTACTCGAAGAGAAGGAATCTAGATTTCTAGGAGAAGAACTGCTTCGCTCCCATAAACCAGAGAGAAGGGCATACTGCCTGTTGGAGTCTGGACCGTTGTACGATAGGCCCATAGACATTCGCCGAGCTTCTCATTCCAATCGTACTTGTTTGAAGACACGAACTTCTTGAGAAATTCAATGATGGTTTTATTGAAGGCTTCTGCTAGCCTATTAGTTGCTGGATTGTATGCAGTAGAGGCTACGTTCTGGATTCGATTCATATCGCAGAACCGATAGAATGCATGGCTTGCGAATTATGGACCATTATTATGGATGATCCTGCGAGGTAGGCCGAAGCGGTAGATAACGTGATGTTTGATGAAACTGATCACATTTGATGCCTTCACTTCGATGAGTGGTTTGGCTTTCGCCTATTTGGAGAAGTAATCGATTATGGCTAGGATGAACCGATGTCCTCTGGAAGATGGCCGACTGATTGGTCCTATGACGTCCATGCCCCAGGCTTCAAAAGGCCAAGATGCTGCTGTCGGGTGTAGAAACTTCGAAGGTTGATAAATGAAATCAGCGTGGAACTGACTGGCTCTATATTTTTTTTGTATATTTAACAGCATCTTCTATCATCATGGGCCAATAATAACCCATTCGTTTGAGGCGATCTTGTAATTTGGGGCCTGGTTGATGTGCACCACAAATTCCGTCGTGAGCCTCCCGGAGTACATGTTTGGCTTCTTTGTCTGATAAACATTGTAACAGTAGCCCATCGTAAGAGCGGCGGTACAGCATCTTGGTAGCTGTGTCATAGTAAAATCTGAGGGATCGCCTTTGGATGGACACTGCTTCCTTTGGGTCCTCGGGGAGGATTCCATAGACGGCATAGTCTATGAAAAGAAATCTCCAGTCTTTAACATCGACGTTTGTTTTCGTTGTATAACTGTGATGAATATGTAAGGCATATTTCACACAGAATAGTTCTCGACCAGACACTGTGATTGACTGCTAAGTATTGGTAGGGACGGTCAAGGAAGTAGTGAGACCGGCTAGAGTATATGCTTTTATATATTCTGTAGTCGAGGTACGTATTCGATAAAGAATCCAATGAAAGTAGATGCCAACTTGATTGTTGCTCTGTGATAGGGGATGAGATCTTCGTGACGAACTTCATAATTCCCTCGGACTTGACTAACTATTAGCTTGGAATCGCCGTAAGCTTCTAGATAGTCAACTCCCAATTATTTTTCCAGTTGCAGTGTTAGACTCCACTACTTTATTAGGGATTTCGACGTAGAGTTTTGAAGATTATGGCATCGGATGAGCTGCTAGGAAATCGGCTAATGCTTGGCCTTTTACTGCCTTCTAAGGAACGAAGAGCATTTCGTATGGAGTCAACAACATTACCTATGTAGCTAAACGGGAATTAAGAGAACCCAGTTTAGTCATGAGTATTCTGAGAGGATTGACTTTAGATATGATGTGGATAGTCTGCCCAGACACATAGTGGCGTATCTTCTGGATGGCAAATACCAGTACAAGGCATTCCTTTTCCACAGGTGTGTATCTGTGCTCGGTACCCACCATTATGGGGCTGAGGTAGTAGATTGCCTATTCATGACCGTCTTCATTCTTCTGAGCTAATAGGGCGCCAAGAGAATGGTCCATAGCGCGGACATATAGTAAGAAAGGCTTCCCCATTATTGGAGCTACCAATATTGGAGGGCTTGTGAGATACTTCTTGATGTCGTCGAATGCGCGTTGACATTGTTCAGTCCAGACGAAAGATATGCCTTTCTTCATGAGCTGAGTGAATGGTTGACACCTTCCAAAAAGGTTCGAAATGAATCGTCTGATATAGGCTAGCCTTCCTTGTAGTCCGTGTAGCTCTTTGAGGATTCTTGGAGGATGTATATCAAGGATAGCCTTCACTTTCTCCGGGTTAAGATGTATACCCTTTGAAGTGATGACGAAACCAAGGAACTTGTCGCTGGAGACTCCCAGAAAAGATTTGGTTGGGTTCATCTTGAGTTGGTGTGCACGTATTTGTTCGAACACCGTTCTCAAGTCTTGGAGGTGGTTGCCCTTGAGACAAATTTTAACTACGATATCGTCTACGTAGCACTCTACTGTTTTGCACAATTGATCACAAAAAATTATGTTCATAGCTCACTGGTATGTCGCCCCTATATTTTTCAATCCGAAGGGCATCACCGTATAGCAGTATACCCCCAACGGTGTTCGAAAAGATGTGTGCTTCTCATTGTCGAGGAACATCTTGATCTGGTTGTAGCCTGAGAACCCATCCATGAAGGACATCCGCTCGAAGCCGCAAGTATTGTCGATCATTATATTGGTGATCGGTAGAGGAAAATCGTCCTTCGAGCATACAGAGTTCAAATCACGGTAATCGATACAGACTCGAACTTTATCATTCTTTTTCATGACTGGAACGATGTTGGCAACCCAGTCAGAGTGTTGTTCTTCATGAATGAATCCACTGACAATGAGCTTCTTGACTTCATTCTCGATAGCCTCCATGACATCTGGTCGGAATCGTTGTTGTTGCTGCTTCACTGGCTTAGCTGTAGACGAAATATTTAGGCGGTGTATGGCGACTTTAGGGTCCAGGCCTGGCATATCTTCATAGCTCCATGCAAAGACGTCGATGTATTCTCTTGTAAGCTGTATATGAGATTGGCGTTCATCGCCAGATAGACTTTTACTGATGAAGATTGGTTTAAAAGATGATTTATCTCCTAAATTAACTTTGTCTTCAGTAGGTGGTTCACGTTGTTCGAAGCACAGCTCCCACCTAGTATCCATCTTTTGAGCCCACTGTTCAAGCTCGATTGATTGGACATCGTCCGCAATTTTGTTAGAGTCGCTTTGAACATGTCGCCAATACTGGAGTCTGAGTCCCAGAGACAGAAATCTGAAGAATGAGAACAACGATCTGCCTCATCATCTGATCTTTCGGGAGTTGTTGTAGGAGTGACATAACCGAGACCAACAATATTTCGTTGATAGTAGTTCTCGAGTTTGCCGAGAAGAGCAAAGTGTCATATTGGCAACCGTCGACCCCGGTCGTAATTTAGCCCCTGGTTGCTTTTGATGTCATATCCCATATTCTGGATGATATTCTTGGCCTGCCAACTATATCAGAAAAGTTGTATTTTCCCAGAGTCATAATCAGCTTCTGTGTTCTGCTTGGGAGAAGTAGAGTCCGGAACGAACTTTCTTTCGCCAATTATTCGATCGAAGATAATTAGTTCTTCATCCTTCTTTCTGGCTGGAACAATGAAGTAGTGGATATCTTCTGGGTAAACGTTTTCTCGCAGGTGAGGCATCGTGACCGGCATGCAGAAGTGGTTCTATGTCGTGCTCTAGAGCATATATCGTATCTATGTAGTGGTTTACAGATTGATAGACATCGGAGTAGTTCAAAGATAATGCTTTACTAAAAAAATACGCAAGTTCTTCTTCAGGGATAACATCATCCGTTGAAGGTACATTATTATGAGTATTGATATACTCATTGAGAGGATCATCATCTGGAAGAGGAGCCACAGTCTTGGCCAAGTTCACCACGTAGGGTAATTCTTCAGGATTGGGAGGACGGACTTCAGAAGGTTCCTCCCGAGATGTCTTACGGAGAGTGATGGTCAATGGTTTGACCATGTCAAGGTTCTTCTTTTTTACCCATATTGTGAGAGGCTTACTTTTTGGAGTAGTACGTCCTTTGACTCGGATAATAAAGGACCACATTGGAGGATGAACTTGTTTCAGCTTCATTGTCAGCTTCGTTGCCGTCATCCTTGGGGGGCTGAGATTGGTAAAGTACCGGATCTCCATAGTAGGCTTCGGTGTCCTTAAAAGGATCGACATCAGCAAACTTCGTCTTCATGAGACCGTCGATGTTGACGTACTTGAAGCACTGGTGAAGTGTGGAAGGAACGATTATGTTCTCGTGTATCCATGGACGTCCCAACAAGACGTTGTAGGATACATTGGCATCAATCACATAGCAAGAAACCTCCGTTCGGAGATCACTGATCTAGCACTTGAGACGGATCTTACCCAGCGGGTGGCTTCGACCAGCATTGAAAGCCATAATAGTTGTATTGGTTGCAGATAGCTTATACAGAGGGATTCCTAGAATTTGAAGCAAAGTTCTAGGAATGATGCTGAGGGAGGATCCTGGATCGATGTGCATGCGGTCCACCTTAATCGCCCCGATATACCCTGTATAGTACAGGGGTCTATCATGACGATTATTTTTTAGTAGCATGTCCTCCTGTGAAAATGTGATGTTGGGCACCACTTCCATAGTACAGTGGCTGTGGGGACAGTAGATAGGGTCATCAGCGGGGGCTTTGACTTCAGCGAGATAAGATTCAACATGTAGCAATGCCTCACTTAAGACTTTCTGCATTTCTTTGTAGAGTCGCAATAGATCGAACAGAGACAACCTGGCAGGTGTATTGACCAGTTGTGCTAGTATGTCAAAGTTGTAGGGCCGATCCATGCCTTCGAGAGCTGGTGCGTTCAGAGATTTGTCAAATCGTGTCTCCTTCTGCTTGGCTTTGTCGGTAGTTGAAGGCTTGGACGGGCTGGCTTCTTAGCTTGTGGGGGCAACATGATCTTGAGAAGGTACTGCTTCTTCTTGTGCGGAGTCGTACGTCCGAAGATAAGCCTTTTCCGATCGTGTCTCGCCAGATAGGACCTCGTAGATGGAAGACGACACCATATGGCATGACTTGTATTTCTTGTCCCTTTTAGCTTTGGGAGGTACCACCCCCTGCGTTACTTCTTGTACAAGGTCCGGATGGACCCACATGATCTCACCAAGTTCAGTCGTGAGTGGCACCAAGGTTGAGTAACGAGCTGGCGGTAGGTTGACGACTTCCATTATTGTCTTGGGTATCGGGACCACGCCGTCTGGGACTTCTGTGGAAGAAAAGTCACCAAACTGAAGAGAGATCATGTTAGAAGATACGACCATGTCTTCAGCTTTGAGGTTGATCACTTGGCTGTCGATAAGCTATTGTATCTTCTTCTTCAGGATGATGCAGTCCTTGGTGGAATGATGCACGTACTGGTGATAGAGACAGTACTTGGGATCGTTGAGTTGGTTCGCCTCTGCAGGACATCATGGTGGAGGCAATGTCAGTTTATTATCCTTCGTCAATGTTTGGAAGATGGTAATGACATCGTCTTCGCCAAAGGAGAAGGCCTCTTTAGGCTTGTGGGAGGCGCCCTGAGAATTGGAAGCTCCTTTGGAAGTGTCGACCTTCAGGACTTCTTTCCCTTTACCCCTACGGACAGGGATAGTTTGAGGATGCTTGCCCTTATCTTCAGATTTGGGTGTTTTCAACCGTAGTAGTTCTAGATTAGGAACATCATTTTTAACAGCATCAGCGACCCCAATAAAAGCGGGCCATGTATCATACTTATGTATACCCAGACAGAACTTCACTGTAGGAAGGAAGTCATATCGACAAGTATCCATAAGTTCTTAGTCTGGTATGTCGAAGGGCATCTTCAGTGCTAGCCGCCTGAAGCGTTCGATGAAGGTAATGACAAACTCAGTCTTCCTTTGCTTGGTCTCGATGAGGGTAGACACACTAATATGCATGACACTCTCGTAAAACCTGTTGAGGAACAACCTCTCCAAGTCTTTAAAAGAATTGATACAACCGTCAGGCAGACTGCAAAACCTTTCAAAAGCTATCCCCTGCAAGGAGCTAATAAACAGCTTTGACAAGAACGGATCGTCCCTGGGTAAGTGTAGAGTCTGCATGTTGAAGTATGTCATGTGTTGATGAGGAGAAGTCAACCCGTCAAATGAATTTAGCGTCAGCGGCTTATAGTTAGGAGGGCAAGTAGCATTCTCCCATTCAGGAGGATAAGGTTGAGATATCCCCATCTTCTGAAGCTCGTCTTTGTGTGAGATGGTGTCGAGACGGGCGACCAGAGAATTAATTGCATCATGTTGATTAAGCAGGTGTTGGAAAACGGCTGTTGAACGGTTGTCAGGCGTTGTTGGCGAAGGACCACCCCCAGCATTTGTAAGATTTGGGGAAGGTGCAACGGAATGATACTCCTTTTGTAGTGAAGGAGGGTTGTTGCTATGAGTCGGACTAGCGTGAGCCGAGATATTTTATTGAGGTGGACGGACCGCCCCAGCAGCTTGGACCGCCGTGATACTGGTAAGCATATCAGTGATCTTGGCAAATGCTGTTTCAAGACCCTCTAGCCGTTTGCTGGTCTGATCACTGACTTCTTCAGGTCTTTCTCCGTCTGCCATGTATATAAATAACATACGAAGATGAACAGAGAAAACAGTACAACTGGTGCCGATAATATCTGTCTCTGAGTTGACAAGTCTCTCATCTTCAGGTAGAGGAGGTAGATAGTCACCATCAGACTCGAAGAGATTGTCGTCCTCTGGAAGGCTACCCCTAGTGTGAAGGTTATCTGCTTCAGACTCTGAGAAAATACTACCCCCAGCTTGAGAGTCTTCGTCCTCTGTACGGAGTCTCGCCTTTGACCGAGTACCCATATTGACTCCTTCAGATGTGACAGTCTGCTAGCCATCTGTTGGTAGACTTCGTCTTCTTCTTCTCGTGGAACTGAGAAAGAAAGTTAGGTTCGTGGTCCACCATCTTTGATTGGGGCTTCTGTAAGGGGGACCCCATGAAGCCATGTTGGATGAGACACACGGCGGCTTTTCATCGTCAGAAAAATATAGCCGTCGAAATACGGACTATCTCTGAGGCACTCTTTTTGCTTTGGAGCAGCAACAGTTGATGACAATACTGGTGCACGGATGTGTACTATGAATTGTTATGTCCTTCCTCGCTTTACGCTTATGATTTATCATGTCAACGAAAGGGAGTTTTGCCTTAAAACCTATGTTGCATGCATCGCCGAGCTTTGCATACGGGTTTGTAAGGAGATTTGGCGCATCCAGACTTAGTTCACGTACAGGGGCAACCCCCACACCTAAGTTCTGTAATGTCCTTGAAGACAGCCCCGTGCTATACACGTTGGGACTTGTCTTTTTGCTGTGGGCGCATAGGCCTTGCAGACTGGCTTTGGGCGCATGCTTCTTGGCAACATGTCTGAGCTTTCTCGATGTGGGCACATAGTATGGATCAGTGGAGCCTGGGCGCATAGCCTTGGGCACATGACCCTGGATGTCCAATCTGTCGAAGACAGAAGCCTTCTGATAGGAGTTATGCGCCCCAGCACCCCCTTGGACACATAACTTTGGCCGCATGCTTGGTGGAGCAGCGCCATTTTCTTCCAGCTTCGCCTCCTTCGTTTGTGAGCCTCGTTGGGTTTACCCAGAGTGTCGCACACTCCGATTCTTGGCATCGTAGTGTTTTCCTTTGCCAAGTCTCGGGCGTTGAACACTCTGTTGTTAGTTGCGCAAAAAAGAAGTCGCTAGGCTAGTAGAGCCCGGAACGGTGTGATCCTTCTTCATTTGGGGAGCTTCTGTGGCAGATCCATGCGCCCATGTGACAGAGTCCTCCAGTTGCATATCTGCTATGACACTAGCAGGATATGCACGGCGAGCCTTCGGAAGCCAAATCTTGCGAGACTTGTTTGGCTTTGCTGATTTTGAGGGAGTAGAGTCGTCCCTCGAGAACATTTCTTCGAACGCCTGCTGATCGAACTTTACGATCAGCATCTTCTGAGTGCTCCCTACTTTGTCGCTATCGAATTGCATCACCACCTTCTCGTCAGAGGAAAAGGTAGTCCCCAACTGAGTCGCCATTTTTGTGGACACACACAAAAAGAAGAAGAAATGTTATCTTTTCTTTATTGGCGCCAGGCACCACAAATCGAGTACGTCTGAGAGATCCTAGGCTGAGGACCCAGAGTACAAAAAAGAATTCTGGGGAATGGGACGATAGAGATCGAACGACAGTTGCTCCATTACTCCGTTGACACTCCGATTACAAAAGTGGGAGAAAACCTAAGAAAATTGCTAACTCTCGGCTCATTGGCAAAAAGTGCAGCAATTTGGCTCTTGAAAATGCTCTCCGTTCTATGTTTTGAAGAGGGATGAGACCCCTTTTTATAGTAGTTTCTGAGCTGGAATGATGTTATGCGCCCACATGAGGAAACACACTGGTTTCCATGTGGGTGCATGGTCCTACTTTGGGTGCATAGGATGTAGGCACATGCAGGCTGCGTGGTCGTGGGTTGATCGTGGTGCTGACGTGGTCGCATGCTTCGGTGCACGATCACTCGTAGAGACTGACGTGGCCGTACACTTCGGTGCACGTTTTGATCATGGCTTTGACCGAGTCAGGGGATGTTTTGGCTTGGGCGTATAACCCTGTTTCAGGCTATGCGCCCTCCTTCTGGGGGAGCTTGTCTTGGGCGCATAGAGTTTCACAGGGTGGCTTGCGCGCATAGAGCTTCACAAGGTGACTTGGGCGCATAGAGCTTTATAGGATGACTTGGGCGCATATGAATTCACTTGGACGCATATGTCCTCATTGGCTTGGGCGCATAAGACTTCATTGCTAAAATTTTCATGCTTCTACACTCATTAGATCGAGTCTTTATTCAAGTAGGTATCAACTCCTTTCGTTTTTTGTGTTTTATTGAATTTTTCTTCATTATCAATCGATATTGGTCGATGTCACGCCCCAGAACCAGAATACTGGAGAGCGGGGGCAGACATAGCCAGCTACGTATAATGAAATGGAATCCATCTCACCATACGGTCACGGCTGTCTAGATATGTGAGGGTTTATCTACAAGCCATCATCTCTTAAGGTCATAAATTATCCTATTGTCTCAATCTCAACCCACTAGTAATAGTTACAAGATATCAGACCACCAAATATACAATTGTAAAGCGTCCCAAACATTATATATCCAGATGATCATGAAGCTAGTCGTACAAAATGTAAGGACTAGCAAGTGTTAAGTTATACATGATCAACCTCGAGTTGCCAATCATGTTACAGCCCGTAGGCAGACAGTAAGTAAAATATACACGAGCTAACACTTGCTCGGCGGCTAAACGCCTCAAAAGAATAAAGTATAATAGAGTGGAAGAGCCAAAAATAACCCACTCGTTGCCAGGATTTCCTCTAGTGGTCACCATCTGGCTGGAAGGCAGGTAGATCCTTTGCTGCTGCTCCGGTATCTGGCCATACAAAACCAGCTGGGTCAGACCCCAGAAAGAGCAAGTGCCACAAAGGAGGCTTCACTTAGGAACTAAAACCAGCAATTAGCACAAGAATATAATTACATAATAAGAAACAGTAATTTAAGAAAAAAAAGCGTGACAGGTGAATATAAAAGACAATCTTGTACAGAATCAATAAAAGACAGAACATATGGAAAAGCATGGCAGGATGATATACGATGAGATAACCATGGGACTATTCAGATAACCAGGTTACAACCCGTAAACCAAACAAGGACCGGGGTTGTAACCCTTCGTCTGAACGGAACTTGGCTTCTTCCACCATTTATCGGTAAGGTATATATAAGAAATCGAGACATATAACAATCTTGTACAGGATCAAGACAAGACTAGACAGATTGAACCCCATCCAACATTCACGGCCAAGCAATAAGTACGGCTTGCTACTTTAACTAACTAGGGTTATCACAGGCCTAGTTACTAGCAAATGCAATGAGAATTCCAAGTCCGGTTACCTGTTTGTTACTACCTGAGTGATCCCAGCAAGAAAAGGAAAAGATAGCTGGATATAGCAGACACACTGTAGTAAGATACATGTGTCCTAAGGTACCACACTCGACGGCGGGCTGGAAATGCGCTCATCTCGACGGATAGCAACAAATCCCATGTATATATATATATAAGGCCGGGACCAAAGGGGCAACAGGTAACGGAGAAATTCTCCATAAACTATTTGATCACTCTAGTCATTAACCTAGCCAGATTCAGTATGAATCCCTGACCGTGGTACTCAGGGATCATGCCCTAGACATGATGCAAGACACAATCGGACCAGTGGTTTATACAAGCACAATCCATGCAAACAACCACGGTGTCCAGGCCAATGAATTAATTTGTCAAGAGTGCGCCACGACGGGCCACTATCATTATCATTATTACTTATCAAGAGTGCGCCACGACGGGCCACTATCAAGCATGTTAGGGTACTTGTCAAGAGTGCACCACTACCGGTCACTGTCGTGTCATGTGTAGCAGGTCAAGTTATCATGTCAGGAGTGCACCACGATGGGCCACTATCAAGCATGTCAGTTCTTGGTCACACCATGCCAGGTACAATTATCGTTTCAATCATGTCAATCAAATCAGGATTATCAAGTTCGGGGCAAAAGGCATAAGGATATAAAATGGGCGTAAAAATATACAATAAGGAGTTACAAAACATGGGCAAATAATGATAAATAATAGTACACAGGGCTATTGGAAGTCATGCGGTTCAGGCATATGCGACTAGGAATGATCTCATGCGGCTAGGAAGAGAAGTCAGCTTCATGCGGCTGGCGGGATCAAGTTCCATGCGGCTAGGTAAGGGTTGGGGCATGCGGCCAGGATCACTGGGTCCCATGTGGCTAATGCAAAGAGGGCGCATGAGGCTCAGGAAGGTCAGGGGCCTTATACGGCCAGAAAGTAACCGGATCTCATGCGGCTCAATTAGGAGCAAGGCCATGCGGCCAGGAAAGATGAGCATATGCGGCTGGGATAAATTGGGTCATGCGGCCCGGACTCAGAAGCCCATGCGACTGGAATATAATGGGGTTTATACGGCTAAATTATAGGAGACTACATGCGGCTGAAGATGCAAAGCCTTATGCGGCCAGACTGGTCATGAGCCATGCGGCCAGGAGATGAAGGGGGTACATGTGGCTCAGTTAGGAGCTCATGCGGCCAGGGAAGGGTTGGTGAGCATATACGGCTAGATTATAAGTCTCATGCGGCTAGGATTAAATCTTCATGTGGCTGGAAGAATTGAGTTCCTGCGGCATAGACCATGCGGCCAAGTAACACAGCAAGGCTTATGCGGCCAGGAATAAAACTTGCTGCATAAAGCTTATACGGCTAAGTCCATTCGGCTATAAACTGTTCTTCTTCTCCATCCTTCCGAGAAGAAGAACCCTTCAAGCCATGGCTCCCAAGCTCCATGAATCTTTCATCCAGAGTCCAAATCCAAACTTCCATAGGTCAAAATGGGGCAGAATGAAATGCTCTACAACATGGGACCATCAAAACTCGAAAATAACAAGATTAAATAGATCAAAACCCAAGAAATCCAAAAATAATGTAATTATAGATCTACAAGAATCTAGCCATAGAAAGTGAAAATGCCAAGTTCTAAAGAGTGTTAGAATGCTGCAAAGAAGATAATAGAACAATAAAATTCGTGTTCCTCCATGAAGCAAGATGCACTTGCCTAAGCTCTCTCTCTCTCTCTCTCCTGGTAGGTGAAGAGTAAAGATGGAGAAGAAAAAATGAGTAATGAGTAATAATGGAAGAGAGAGAGAGTGGGATATAAATGAGGGTGGTGGTAGGTGGGAGTGGTTTGGTTCACATAAAATCCAACCAAGCCAAACCCACTAAACCGAACCAAACCAAGCCAATGCAATGCCATGATGAACCATAAAATACTCAATAAACCAAGCTCCATAAATCAGAATTAATCCATGAACGATAAATGACAATTAAACCACAATACTAAATATGAAATAAACCATAACTAACTAATCAAAGAAAATGAAAAATATGGGTCAGAAATACGAACACGTATAAAATACGTATCACGAATTTTGGGGTACTACAGTCGATTCTTCCTCTCCGGGGTGTGGAAGGTCATGGAGTGGGTTTTGGTTCGTCATTGAATTCTGATACCAAGAGATCAGTCTGGACCATCGATCTAGTGTGTAAGTTCTTCGTTCTTGATTCGATCTATTCTGAGTATTATAAATAGGTTAAATTGAATGGCTTTCTATTTTTGAGCAGTCGATGCAGTGCTCCGTACTCCTGTGGAAAATCGTCTAAACCTGGAGAGATAACCAGGTCCTCAGAGGGAGTTAGCAAGATACAAGAAAAATACCATGCCATATAAACTGTGATAATATAATGAGAAAAAAAGGTATGCAGGGCTCTTGACCATTCTACTGTGAATATGCAGTTGAGATACAATCCTTCGACGCATGAGCCCTGGCTGTAAATGGGATCGGCATAGTTCCCGTAGAGGGCACCAGGGGCCAACGTCCATAACGCTCTGGAAGCGTTAGAGGGCACCATGTGCAAGGGCTACGTCCATAACGCTCTGGGAAACGTCAGAGGGCGCTTGGAGCCTGCGTCTCCAGAGGAGCACACAGGTAATCAGGGAAGTGCAAAGAAGCCCATACGTCAGGTATTGTTCTCCCAACCCAATGCCTAGTATCATCATCTCCATGACTAAAATGAACCATTAGTAACCGCCAAGTCTTCTAACATGCAATTCTATTGGCAGTTACTCCTATCCATCGCACGCTCCATACGTATCGGTGGCCAGCCGACTACGCGGGTACATGTCCTACATGTGACTCACAACACGTGGTAAGCAAGCGTCAAGGCCGTATGAGATATACCAATACCTCATAATCAATGGAAGGTCACTAGACTAAGTCAATGTAAGAGAAATAAATAAAAGCATTAAAAAAACGACCGATAGAGTCGCTTGCACCCAAGTATAACTTGGACGCACAGTTAAATATCAAGAAATAAGAAATGCTGAAAATAACAACTGAAAATAAGAATATAATAATCACAGAGTAATGTGGCAAGGTATCTTGCCTGATGGTACAAAGTGGCAAGTCCAGGTAATCATAATGTCAGCCAAGAAACGTCACAATCTCCAAACAACTACGGACGCTGAAATAAACATCAAAAATACACTCTGTGTAAAATATATACCTGGGAAATGCATGTCCAAAAGTCTAATTCTGGAATAGGGGCAAAATCATAATTTCGGGTCAAAACGATGTCTACCGTTGGACCCGCTTTGCACCGAAATACATGCCAAAGTCTATGGTCTCTAAAGTCATCAAACTACATGTCTACGAGTTCAGTTTGAGGAGAGGTACTCAACGGTATGTCCAGTTTTGGATTCCGATGAGCCGTATACAAAATCGTCCGTTTGAGTGGGTCGTGGGTCCGCCAAAAAGGGTTCCGATTCGACCTTCTTAGAATCGAACCAAACTTGGCACATAGGACAAAATTTTTGATCCGGACCTGTTGGCATAAGTTTCGTCTCGAATCGATGACTGTATACGAAGTTAGGGCAAAGTTTGTAAATTGGCGATACGGGGGTATCTCGACGGATACAGACTGATTTCGTCGCGCACACACGACGAAACTGAGTTTCGTCAGTTCCCACGCGTCGGCAACGTCCATACGCGCCTTTTGATGATAGCATGCGACCATGTCACCCGGTTTGTCGGGACGGACGCCATATCGGACAAAATTTAGAAAATTAATATAAATTAACACAGGTTTTTTCCTCAACTTCAATATCAATTTAATTTTTACACGTTAATCAAAACGACGATCCAGAAGATGCGTTGCAATCTCGGTTATATTGTCTTTTACTGTTTTTAATTAGTTTATACAATTATTTACTGCATAGCAAGAAAATTGGCCGACAAATTGTCGTTTTACAATAGTTTTTTAGTATTACAGAAAACAGGTTTTTCTTCAACTTCGTCTTGACTTTTCGAGCAAGTTGATGGGTTGCTTCGAAATCCACCTAAAGGGTCTCGAAGAGGGTCAAGTCTACCTTCTAAAAAATCTTACGGATCGAAAATCGGTGCTACGAGTAAAAAGTTACGTCGTAGGGAAGTAGGGTACCTTGAGTGGGTAAACTGCTCCGTGGGTGACGCGGGGCTGACTTCGGATGCTCCGTTCGTTGCATACAAGACTCCGTCGCTGGTGAAACGAGCTCATAGGCGAAGGGGGTAGGATCGGCCGCAACTTTTGTTTTGGAAGTTTAGGGTTTTGAGGTTTGTGGAAAAAGTTATATATATAACAAGTTGGGTCCACTCCTAATGCTAATAGCATTTGCATTAATAAGTCCTCACAAGTTCGGGTGCTGGTGCATATACGCACGCACGCGCGCGGGGGCTCCTTTTTGCTACAGTAGATTTTGGGGGGGTGGCGCCCACTTAAGTGGGTGGACTAATTATATTTTTTTTCTTTCTTTTAACTACTTTAAACGTTTACATTAGCACTTAAGTGCAATTGGCTCAGCCATGGCCGCCCCTTGCTGGGGTGTGGCCGGCCCCACTCCCTTTTCTTTTCTTTTTTTTAACATATACATATATATATATATATATATATATATATATATATATATATATATATAAGCTAGCAAAATTATCTCAAAAAATTATGATAAATTCTTAAAAATCCAAGATTTAATTATATTCCTTATTTAATAGAAATACGCACATGCACACATATAATAATATATATACACACATACATTAATTATACTAATAAACTAGTAGCATATAAATCCATAACTAATAAAATACATAACAAAAAAATTAATTAAATTATAAAAATAAAATATAAATTATAGGGGTTTACATCCTACCCAACTTAAAGAAAATTTCGTCCTCGAAATTAAACTAAGGTAGGGGGGTCGAATGCATTGCAAGAATGAACTATTAAGGACTAACATGGGCAAGGATTACCTTGGTTGTCGAACAAATGCGGGTAACGATTTCGAATGTCGTCTTCGCGCTCCCAAGTAGACTCTGCTGGCGAGTGATGCTTCCATGCCACGTGAACCAATGGAATAGATTGATTCTGCAACGCCTTCACTCGACGATCAAGAATGCCTACTGGTTGCTCTTCGTACGACAAGCTCGGTCCAACTGTGATCTTGGAGTGATCAAGCATATGATTGTTGTCCGCCACGTACCTCCTCAGCTGAGATACATGGAATACGTCATGCACTCCCTCTAATGACGGTGGCAAGGCCAATCTATAGGCAACCTCTCCAACACGTTCCAAGACATTAAAAGGCCCGATGTACCTTGGACTCAACTTGCCACGTCCTCTGATCGAATCGTGCCTCTAGTGGGGGATATCTTCAAGAACACATGGTCACCCTCTTTGAACTCCAAGGGTCGGCAACGATTATCTGCCCACTGCTTCTGACGATCCTGCGCTGCTTGCAGGTGGCCCTGAATTTTCTTCACTGTCTCCACTGTGCTCAAGACTAACTCGAGACCCAATAGCTATCGCTCTCCTATGTCGCTCCAACAAACAGGAGACCGACACTTCCGACCATACAATGCTTCAAACGGAGCCATCTGAATGCTCGTTTGATAGCTATTGTTGTAGAAAAACTCAACAAGTTGAAGATGGTCCTCCTATGAACCACCAAAGTCAAGCATACACACTCTAAACTTATCCTCTAGTGTCAGAATAGTACGCTCCGACTGGCCGTCTGTCTGAGGATGGTATGCCGTGCTAAACTTCAATCGGGTGCCCAAACTCTCTTGCATGCTCCTCCAAAAATGAGAGGTAAATCTCGAGTCGCGGTCCGACATAATACTAACAGGCACACCATGTAATCTCACAATCTGCTCCATATACATCTCTGCAATACCTCTGTCGATTGGCCCACTCTAAAAGGTAAGAAATGGGCTGACTTCGTAAGTCTATCAACAATCACCCACACTGCGTCACGTCCCCTAGTACTCCGAGGAAAACCCGTGACGAAATCCATAGTGATGTGCTCCCACTTCCACTCGAGAATGGATAGCGACTGCAATAATCCGGCCGTCCTCTGGTGCTCCACCTTCACTTGTTGACATACAAAACACTTGGCAACGAAACGAGCTATTTCCCGTTTCATTCCGTACCACCAATAATACTGTCATAAGTCGCGGTACATTTTGGTTCCTCCAGGATGAATGGAGTATGTCGAACCGTGAGCCTCTGTCATAAGCTCCTGCCGTAGCTTTCCATTGGGAACATAAATGTGATTACCACATCGTAATGTCCCATCGGGATGGATCCTCAATCCCGTCTGCTCTCCTGTTTCAGTCCTCTCTCTGAGCCGCCGTAATCTAGCATCATTGGGAAATGCTGCCTTGATGCGCTCTACCAATGATGATTGCACTTAGAGGTTGGCTAATACGCCATCTGCTCCAGGCAATACTACCTCAATGCCAAGCTGCTCCAAGTCTCTAATCAACTCCTTCTGCATAGTCAAAAAGTGTGCCATAGGATTGCAGCTTAATGCGTCTGTCATGACATTAGCCTTGCCCGGATGATAATGAAGCTCGATCTCGTAATCCTTCATCAACTCCAACCAACGTCGCTGTCGCATATTCAACTCTTTTTGTGTTAACACGTACTTGAGGCTCTTATGATCAGTATAGATATTAACCTTCTCGTCGTACAAGTAGTACCTCCATAGCTTCAAAGCAAAGATAACCGCTGCGAGCTCTAGATCGTGGGTCAGATAATTCTTCTCGTGCACCCTCAACTGTCGTGATGCATATGCTACTACACGAATGTTGCATCAATACGCATCCTAATCCTTTCCCAGATGCGTTGCATTGCCTCCTCCGTCTTCTTTGGTGAACTCAAACTCCTCCGCATTCGGTGGTCTAAAGATAATACTGCTCCTATGGCAGTCTATGAGAGCGAAATGCTGGCTCAACCAGTCCATTCCAAGAACCACATCAAATGTCGGCATAGGGAATACAAGAAGTCGTGCCATCATCTCTCTGCCACTTATCACTACAGAACAAAGTCTACAAACACCACTAACAGGTACAACTCCTCCTCCAGTGACGATTTTAACATTCTTAGCTAAGGGTGTGATGGGAATGTTGTGTCTAATGGCAAAACTAGTGGCTATAAATGAATGAGCGGCTCCAGTATCAAATAATATAATAGCAGGAAATGATGCAACTAAAACCATACCTGCTATAACCTCTGCCTTTGTCTCTATATCCTCAATAGCAAGTGAGAATACCTGTCCATAATTCTGTCCTGGGCCCTGAGCTCTGGCTTTGTTGTACTTTACGCCTTGAGGAGGCAATGATGGACGAGGTGCTCCTACTACAAGCCGTGGTGCTGGAAGAGCTGGGGCTGAAGGCCTCGGGTTCTGCCGAGCATGTACTATCGCCTGTTGCTCCGGACAGTCCTTGAGCACGTGCTGATTGGATCAACATCTCAAGCACAATCCAAGTCGAGTCCTGCAGTCGTTCTGGAGATGTCCTTGCTTTCCGCAGTAATGGCAAACGGGCTTCTGATAAGGTGTGGGCCTCTACTGGAACTGTCCTGTGGCCCTCCTAATAGGTCCACTCTAAGTAGCTCTGGCTGGTGTAACTGCTGGTGTATGGCATCTCGACGTCTGCTGCTGCTCCTTGTGAAGAATCTCCTGAGCACGAGCTTCTTCCAGGACAGCAGAATGGGAGACTCGAGACTAGGTAGTCATAGAAGACTTAAGCTCTGGTGCAAGCCCCTGGTGAAATCTTCTCGTCTTCTCTAACTCCGTCAGAATCAATCCCATACCAAAGCGACTTAGGCGATTGAACTCTGAGTCATACTCATCGACTGTCATATTTTCTTGCTTCAGATGAAGGAACTGGTCATAGAGACCATCTCGTACATGAATAGGGAAAAACTTGTTATAAAATGCATCATAGAACTGCTTCCAGGTGATCCCAGTGCCTAATCGTCTCTCTTCTGCCTTCCACCAGTGGTGAGCATTATCTTCTAATAGTAGGTCCACTGCTGTCATCCAATCTCGAGCTGGCAACTGGGATGCCTTCAGTAGCTTCTCTATACTAATAAGCCACTGTGACACCTCTAATGGCTTCTCCGTTCCTCTAAAGGCCTTGGGGTTCATATTTGTGAAATTCTTGATAGAGCCTTCATAAGGATGCAGAGCTGGTGCTGGTGCTGGTACTGGAGGTGGTGGTGGAGGTGTAGCTAATGTTGCTATCATCGTCTGTCTCATCAGCTCAGACTGCTGCCACTGAGCCTGCATCATGGCGTACATAAACTGAGAAGTAGGGCTCCCATCAGTCGGTGGTGGAGGCATCTGAGGTCCCGACTGTGGGGGAAACTGTTGAGGGAATGGTGGTGGTGGAGGCAGTGGTACATTTCCTTCTGGTGGCATGGTAGTAGTCTGCCCAGCCTGGCTGCCTGGGGGTGCTACTATCTCTGGATACTCCGTCGTCGGTGTCGTAGTAGGCTGCGACTGTCCTGGCTGGTATGGTGTCACTGGAGTCATGGGAGGATTCTGTCCCTCCGGAGTAGCCTCTTCACCAGATGTGAGGGCCAAGGTAGAAGTGTGTCCGCTTTTTAAATGCATACTGTTGGCACGAGGAAGATAAGTTGATATAAGGAAAGATTAGATATGAGGTAAATTAAATACTCAAGGAAGTTTAGAAAAGATTGGAAGTCAAGAGGTAGTAATAGTTCTGGATGAGATATTCATATTCCTATATACAGGCTTGTTGGGCACAGTCATGTAACCCAACAATATTAACGTAGACATGCATAGGCCACCACAAAAATATGTAATGCCCCAGTTCCAAAATACGTAGGACCAAGTACGTGAACATGCCAGCTGCACATATACGAAGAATACTTCAATATATGGAATCCTCACATACGCACATAAGCTGTAAATAAAATAACCACAGGCTAGAAATATATAATCTAATCTCATCACAGCTCAACACAGAGGATAATAGAGTCCAAATAAATCAATAAGAATATCAAAAGATAGCCAGGTGAACATGCTCACTCCAAACATCTATGAAGAATGGTCTCACAAGATCGGAGTCCAACCTCCGCAAAATAGAAAGAAAAAAGATATAAAAATAATGTCCACTAATGTCTCAAATAAAGAATAGACTAGAAATCAATAGGGACTGCCTCGTCATCAATGTAGGATAGCTCCAACGCCGCTCCGTACTCCTTTGGAAAATCATCTAAACCTGGAGAGATAACCAGGTGCTCAGAGGGACGTAGCAAGATACAAGAAAAACACCATGCCATATAAACTGTGATAATATAATGAGAGAAGAAGGAATACATGCAATCGGGCTCCTGACCATTCTATTGTGAATATGCCGTTGAGATACAATCCTTCGACGCATGAGCCCTGGCTGTAAATGGGATCGGCATAGTTCCCATAGAGGGCACCAGGGGACAACGTCCATAACGCTCTAGAAGCGTCAGAGGGCACCATGTGCAAGGGCTACGTCCATAACGCTCTGGAAAACGTTAGAGGGCGCCTAGAGCCTGCGTCTCCAGAGGAGCGCACAGGTAATCAGGGAAGTGCAAAGAAGCCCATACGTCAGGTATTGTTCTCCCCACCCAAGGCCAAGTATCATCATCTCCATGACTGATATGAACCTCTAGTAACCGCCAAGTCTTCTAACATGCAATTCTATTTGCAGTTACTCCTATCCGTTGCACGCTCCATACGTATCGGTGGCCAGCCGACTACGCGGGTACATATCCTACATGTGACTCACAATATGTGGTAAGCATGTGTTAAGTCCGTATGAGATATACCAATATCTCATCATCAATAGGAGGTCTCTAGACTAAGTCAATATAAGAGAAATAAATAAAAGCATGAAAAAAATGACCGATAGAGTCGCTTGCACCCAAGTGTGACTTGGACGCACAGTTAAATATCAAGAAATAAGAAATGCTAAAAATAACAACTGAAAATAAGAATATAATAATCACAGAGTAAGGTGGCAAGGTATCATGCCTGATGGTGTAAAGTGGCAAGTCCAGGTAATCACAATGTCAGCCAAGAAATGTCAAAATCTCCAAACAACTCCGGATGCTGAAATAAACATCAAAAATGTACTCAGTGTAAAAGATATACCTAGGAAACGCTTGTCCAAAAGTCTAATTCTGAAACAGGGGCAAAATCGTAATTCCGGATCAACATGATGTCCGCCGTTGAACCCGCTTTGCACCGAAACGTGTGCCCATGATTATGGTCTCTAAAGTCGTCAAACTACATGCCTAAGGGTTCAGTTTGAGGAGAGTAACTCAACTCAACGGTATGTCCAGTTTTGGATTCCAATGAGCCGTGTCCAAAATTGCCCGTTTGAGTGGGTCGCGGGCCCGCCAAAAAGGGTTCTGATTCGACCTTCTCAGAATCGAACAAAACTTGGCACACAGGACCAAAATTTCGATCCGGACCAGTTGGCACAATTTTTGTCTCGAATCGACGACTGTACACGAAGTTAGGGCAAAGTTTGTAAATTGGCGATACGGGGGTATCTTGACGGATACGGACTGATTTCGTCGCGCACACACGACGAAACTGAGTTCTGTCAGTTCCCACACGTCGACAACGTCCATACGCGCCTTTCAATGCATATAGCATGCGACCACGTCGCCCGGTTTGTCGGGGCGCACGCCATATCGGACAAAATTTAGAAAATTAATATAAATTAACACAGGTTTTTTCCTCAACTTCAACATCAATTTACTTTTTACAGGTTAATCAAAACGACGATCCAAAAGATGCGTTGCGATCTCGATTATGTTGTCTTTTACAGTTTTCAATTAGTTTCTACAATTCTTTACTGCATAGCAAGAAAATTGGCCGACAAATTATCGTTTTATAACAGTTTTTTAGTATTACAGAAAATAGGTTTTTCTTCAAATTCGTCTCAATTTTTCGAGCAAGTTGATGGGTTGCTTCGAAATCCACCTAGAGGATCTCGAAGAGGATCAAGTCTACTTTCCAGAAAATCTTACGGATCGAAAATCGGTGCTATGAGTAAAAAGTTACGTCGTAGGGAAGTAGGGTACCTTGAGAGGGAAAACTGCTTCGTGGGTGACGCGGGGCTGACTTCGGATGCTCCGTTCGTCGCGCACAAGACTCCATCGCTGGTGAAACAAACTCGTAGGCGAAGGGGGTAGGATCGACCGTAATTTTCATTTTGGAAGTTTAGGGTTTTGAGGTTTGTGGAAAAAGTTGAGGTTTGATGGATTGTTGTTCTTGAGCATATATATATATATGTGGTATTTGGTATTCATGTGCTTGGCTTATAGGTATTTAGTTATAGGTGACTTGATAGGATTAGGAAGTTAAGAGCTAGTCTATTATAGAGTTTCTCTTTTGCTAAATTCTAGTTGCCAACACCTAAATAGCTAGCATAGGTAAAACCCTAAGAAGTTGACCAATTGATGACCAAGTACTTAGATGTTGAGAAATTGACTAGTGATTAACCCTTGACTATGTTTGACCTAGAAGGGGGTGCGATCATCTTAGTTTCGAGGACGAAATTTTTATAAGGTGGGTAGGATTGTAACATCCAGTTTTCCAGATGAGGATAATTTTGAAATTTTATAATTATAATTATTATTTATTGGTAATTATTTTATATTATAATTTTTGGTGATTTTTAATCATTTTTAAACTATTTAAAATTATGACTTGTGATTTTGACATTTTACTTTGTTTGGTTTTAATTTCGAGGAATTTGTCACGCCCAGTTTTCAGGAACAGGGATATTTTTGTTATTTTGTATTTTTGAAATATTTTTGAAATATTTTTGAAATTTATTTTATTATTTATGATATTGTTTTGGGGTTATTTGAGTCGGGTTCGAATTTCAGCTCAATCCGACTTGAAACGGGGACCCGGGGGTAGTGTTGACTTTAGTGGACCCACACATTAGTTAGCCATGGCCCACATGATAGAAATATTTTAGTTAGAGGTTAGACTAATTATTATGGATAAGGTTAGTGTGATTAGAGACTTTAGAATGACTAATTTAGCCCCAACCAATTAGCCCTTTCCTAATACTAATAGAATAGGTTAGTGGGGGCATTTTGGACCTTACCATAATAGGACAAATAGCCCCATATGGCCAGCCACTTTGGGAGAGGATAGGCTCAAGTTCATTTCATTATTCTCATCCACACTCTCTCTTGTTCTTCCCTAAATTTCTAGAGAGCAATCCCTAGCAATTTCTTTACCAAATCCTTCCATTTCGCCACCAAATCTTCTTCTTTCCTTCTCCATTCTAGCCAAGGAGGAAGCTACCCAAGTTTGGGAGGATTCGGAGCTCGTTCGTATCCTTTTGGAATCTCTACGTGTCGGTGTCGCTCCGGGAAGGCTTTTCTTCGATTCGATCTACCGGGAGGTATAAATCCCTTCTCCTTTTCATTTCCTCATGCATATAGGTCTATTTTGAATCCATAGGAATGATCCCCATGGTTGTATCTCCATTTCTGTCCATTTTGTGTCCATTTGGAGGTCATAGGAGTGTCCTTTGTGTTGTGGTTGTGTCCATGTGGGAAAACCCCAAATTTGGACACACTATGTGTTGTTGTTATGTATGAATGAATTATTACATGTTTAATCTTATATTTTTGTATTGGAGATGTGTTCTATAGTGTCTCATATATATATATATATTAGTGTAGAGAGTGAGTTCTTGCTATCCTATGTTATATACTTGTGTTCTTTTGTCTCAAACTACCCAAATTCGTCATAATTTTTATCCACATTTTTATTAACCAAAACAACTTAGAAATGTCATAACTTTTAGCTTAGAACTCCGGTTTATCTCCCGTTTTTTTTAAAAGAACTGTATCGAAATTAGCTTTCCAAATATATATTTTAATAAGCCAAATTCTTTATGTAATGTTCTGTAGAAATATTTGAGTGTCAGCTATACGAAAGACGAACGTGTTACGGTATTTTTGCGATTCCGGGAGCTTTCGGACACAAAAATGCGATCCGTTTGAAGTTTCGGAAAGCTAACACGAAGAGATACAACATACTTTAATCCTAGAATTTAGTGAATGCTTAATTGGTACAGTATTGGTTTTAAGTAAAAGAGTGACTATACGATATATGTATTTTGTGTAACCTATGAGTCTATGTAGTATAGATATTAAATGAATATAGAGTATGTAATGCATGATATGTTAGATGAATGAAATAATATATATCCTCTTTACATTAATGTATATATATGGTTGAATGCAAGCATGTAGGAATGTAATTAATGTAATATATGTAAGCAATGCATAAATGCATGAATAAAAGAATGATATACAATGCATGCATGAAATATATAATGAATGCTTGATATAAATGCAAGATATATATGTAATGATAGATATAAATGCATAATGTATAAATATTGTAATGCAATATATAATGATAACATGTATGGTAATGTAGAGTATATAATGCAAGCATGAATGAATGGAGGAAATACATGTATATAGGTAATATAGAATGTAATATATGAAAGGAATGAATGATAATATATAACATGATATGTAAGGTAATGTAAGGTATGAAATATATGATGTGTGTATGTTTGTATGTCTCTATGTTAATGTATGAAATGATATGAATATACAATGTATGCATATGTATAAAACATGTAGGTAATGCATAGATGCATGAATGAAATGAATGTTTGCAATATGTTAATATAAATACAATTATCTAATATACATGAATGTAAGTATAATATAATACAAGTATACATGTATGTATCATGTAAATGTAATATACATGATATGTATGTATGCATGTATACAAGGTAAGTATGTATGTATGTATTTCTATAAACTGAGTTAACCTATAACCTTTTACACACATGCATTCATACACCCTTTGACATCATGTATCCCATGTCACATGCACCTACCTATCACTAAATTTTAGAACATTAACACATATCCTTTCACACACATGCCAAACACACACATACTCACTTACTCTTTTACCTCTCTTTCTTTATATATATATATATATATATATATATATATATATATATAATATGTATGTGCCTATATATATAGCTTTCCTATATATATCTATGTATATGAATATGTGAATGTGAATAATATATATACATTATATGACTAAGTTTGTGTGCCTTGTTAGCTTATGGTTTAGTTTTGTGCTTGGTTTAGCAAGTGACTTAGGCTATGAGTTAGTAGCTATCTTGGATACTTGATTTGCATATACTTAGTTTGTTTAGACCTAGAATAACTTGTTTGACCTAATTTAGACTTGTTAGACCTAGTTTGACCATAGTTGACCTAGGTTTAACTTTCAGGGTTGACCAAGTTGACCAAGAGTTGACTTTGGTCTAGATTGACCTAGAATCATGTAGAATGCATAGTAGAACTTCATATTGTCATTTTGGACTTGTTGTGACTTGTGCTATTCTGATTAGGAGCCAGACACCTCTCATCGGACAGTATATTTACTTTGGACATTCAAACATCAGGCGAGTACATTCTCCGATAGTTCTCTCATTTATTTATCAATTACTGTACTTCAGTTCTAGTTAGTTGTATGTGATTCTCTGTTACAATACGTATGGATATTTCTGGATTCATGTATGCGACACATATACCATATTGTCTGGCCTCTATTACTGGTATCATCATGTTTGGCTTCTATTACTGGAATCACCTACTGGAATCACCCTGGAATCACTTGCTGGTATCATCACGTTTGGCTGGACTCATCTCGATTCTCGTGTCGTATTCTGGATTCAATTGTACTTGCTGGAAGGGGAAATACTTGAGTAAGACATGTAGACATACCCCAATTCTGGAATCACCCCACATGCTGGAATCTACTGGAATGATAGCCATCTCACACCCGGCCGAGTGTGTGATGTGCCAGATTAACTATAGCCGTTTACATGTCGATCTCGGTATTTTAAAACACACTGTTAGAGTATAGTCTGAACACACCCTGGAATCTTTGATCACTGACTGAAATCATCTCATACCGGACTCATCTTGTACTGGAATCACCTGGTATCAGATTCATCTTGTCTGGATTTATGTTGGTCTTACACTTGTTTACATTTACTGTCTGGACTTATATCATGTTACCCTGGTTCAGCTAGTTCTATTTTTTATAGTCTTCATTGCTAAGATTCTTCTCTTATTTAGTTATTTACTTTCCTTGCACTTTATCTGTCATTCTTACCATCACCTGAATATAAACTGCCATTTTCATCAATACAACTGTCTATAACTGCTTTATAGTTCTCTGTCATTTACTTGGGTTTTTTAGATGAGATGTGCTCGTTCCTGTCCTGACTGGACCTGTTGATAAATTTTACAGATAGCCTGGAGGTTGCCTGCTAGCCTAGAGGAGGCACAGTAGAGGTTGTATAGTTAGTTATTTCAGTTGAATTGAGTTGTATTTATTCTATAGATTACTGTATTGAGCTTTGAGATATTTTTTGGGTTTGTGTATCTTAGACACTTAGACTTCTATCTGTTGTATCTCTTTTGGATTTCATGTTTTACCTATCTTTTATCTCGCTCTACCTTAGTTGTGATTGAGACTGTATCTGCTATGTCACCTCCATTCGGAGAATATATACTGTACAGGTACCTTTATATTGTTAGATGTTTGACCTAGGATAGCGTTCTACCGCCGACACTGCGGCATAGGCTGGACGTACCCACGTCTCGTGCCCTTACTCTAGGGTGCGGGTCGTGACACGTTTTTAGTGGTGGCCCATGCAGGTCGAGTTTATGTAGTGGTATTCGAACTAGAGTATTACTACAGCCTATAGTAGGATTAGGATATTTTTGGAGGTACTAAATCACATTAGGAAAAACTCTTAATCTGATTCCTTTTGTCTAAAATTGTTGCTTATTGACTTTCCTTGAATATAAACTGTTCTTCTTTGAATTTTTGCTTCATTCTTAGAAATTGCTTCTTGTTTTGATCTATCTTCATGATGGTTATGAAGACACGATCTCATCGCTTCGGTTCGGGGGATACTATCGAGAGGCTGGCCACCTCTCGTCCTGTTCATCAGGGCCTCGAGACCGCAGCTTCTGTTGTGCCGACTCAGGTTGGTATTTCTGCTACATTAGAGGTGCACCTCCGTCTATACAGAGACTTTTTCCTTCGTTTCCGGTTTCTCTCAGTAGCAGCGATTCATGCAGCATCAGCAGCAGAGATTTGTGCAGTATCAGCATCAGGCTGGAGGAAACCAGCAGGGCGAGCTATCGTCAAGACAGTCGAGGATGCACAGACCATTGGAGATCTTGCTGCAAGTTCTGTTCTTCTCAATTCCATTCCCGTAATTGTCTTTTATAATTACCTTGAAATTCGATTCCATCTGTTCCTTGTTGATTGATTAATTTTGTCATGTTACTCTTTTATTGTGTTTGTTTTTCTTCTAAGAAAATCATATGGGCTAGGTCGCCTAAATCATGGGATCTAAAATCCTCGATAGTCGTGTTAGTTGGCATAGTGAGGACATGTAGTCAGATTTTGGATGTATTCTCGGGTATGGGAATTTAAGGTTTTCGCCGTCGCATGCGGCAGTGTGAAAATTTTAAATACCATGAACCTAGAGGTACATACCTTAGTCAAGGACTCTGTGATTATCGTAGCCTTGCTCACTAGCATGATGAAGACTCTGGACAACATGATTTTGGACAGACACATATGATTAACAGATTGTATCTTGAGAAGGTTTAAACATCATACCCTT
The DNA here is from genome assembly GCA_029216955.1 of Iris pallida. Taxonomy (NCBI): domain Eukaryota; kingdom Viridiplantae; phylum Streptophyta; class Magnoliopsida; order Asparagales; family Iridaceae; genus Iris; species Iris pallida. The sequence continues at coordinate 20,116,422 of JANAVB010019799.1, read as the reverse complement.
TTGATTGTTATAAATGACTTAGGAGTAGGGATATTTAGTTTTGTAGAGCTTATTCATAGGTAGTTCCTTCATAGTATAATGGTATGATGACTTGTAGAGTATCTGTACCCTAGAGGTGATAGTTAGCATTGGTGTTAGAATAGTAACCCATTGTAGATAATTCTCCTGTTATCTATAATACCAACCAGTTACACATAGGATGTTAGTATGCCTTACAGCCTTGATGATTATTACTACTTTCCCTTACCTTTTCCAGTGAGGCACCCATGACCAGAGCCTGCCTTTGAGTATAGTTGTAGTTTCACCTAAGACCGAGAGGTCTATTTGCATAGATAGATTGCAGATGATATTGGCATATGGGATATAGGTTAGTTGGTATCTATAGGCCATTGTTGTATAGGGTTATAAATATGTTGTTTAGCCTATACTTGGTTCAGTTTTCCATTTTAGTTAAGTTCTCTTCGTGTTGAGTTCCTTTGTGTTGATCACCTTTATAGGCAATGTGCAGACCCTTCACTAGATACCATGTCCCCTTGATTCAGACCATTCATCCTTAGCCTAGTTCTAAGCATTGTTTCAGACCCTTATAAGTTTAGTCTGCCTTAACCCTTGGTTGATCAGTCATGTGTATATATATAGATGATATACTTAGGATATATGTGATGGATTGTTGTTCTTGAGCATATATATATATATATATATATATATATATATATATATATATATATATATATATATATGTATGGTATTTGGTATTCATGTGCTTAGCTTGTAGGTATTTAGTTATAGGTGACTTGATAGGATTGGAAAGTTAAGAGCTAGTCTATTATAGAGTTTCTCTTTTGCTAAATTCTAGTTGCCAATACCTAAATAGCTAGCATAGGTAAAACCCTAAAAAGTTGACCAATTGATGACCAAGTACTTAGATGTTGAGAAATTGACTAGTGATTGACCCTTGACTATGTTTGACCTAAAAGGGGGTACGATCATCTTAATTTCGAGGACAAAATTTTTATAAGGTGGGTAGGATTGTAACACCCAGTTTTCCAGATGAGGGTAATTTTGAAATTTTGTAATTATAATTATTATTTATTGATAATTATTTTATATTATGATTTTTGGTGATTTTTAATTATTTTTAAACTATTTAAAATTATGACTTGTGATTTTGACATTTTACTATTGTTTGGTTTTAATTTCGAGGAATTTGTCACACCCAGTTTTCAGGAACAGGGATATTTTTGTCATTTTGTATTTTTGAAATATTTTTGAAATTTATTTTATTATTTATGATATTGTTTTGGGGTTATTTGAGTCGGGTTCGAATTTCAGCTCAATCCGACTTGAAACGGGGATCCGGGGATAGTGTTGACTTTAGTGGACCCACACATTAGTTATCCATGGCCCACATGATAGAAATATTTTATTTAGAGGTTAGACTAATTATTGTGGATAAGGTTAGTGTGATTTGAGACTTTAGAATGACTAATTTAGCCCCAACCAATTAGCCCTTTCCTAATACTAATAGAATAGGTTAGTGGGGGCATTTTGGACCTTACCATAATAGGACAAATAGCTCCATATGGCCAGCCACTTTGGGAAAGGATAGGCTCAAGTTCATTTCATTATTCTCATCCACACTCTCTCTCTTGTTCTTCCCCAAATTTCTAGAGAGCAATCCCTAGCAATTTCTCCACCAAATCCTTCCATTTTGCCACCAAATCTTCTTCTTTCCTTCTCCATTCTAGCCAAGGAGGAAGCTACCCAAGTTTGGGAGGATTCGGAGCTCGTTCGTATCCTTTTGGAATCTCTACGTGTCGGTGTCGCTCCGGGAAGGCTTTTCTTCGATTCGATCTACCGGGAGGTATAAATCCCTTCTCCTTTTCATTTCCTCATGCATATAGGTCTATTTTGAATCCATAGGAATGATCCCCATGGTTGTATCTCCATTTGTGTCCATTTTGTGTCCATTTGGAGGTCATAGGAGTGTCCCTTGTGTTGTGGTTGTGTCCATGTAGAAAAACCCCAAATTTGGACACACTATGTGTTGTTGTTATGTATGAATGAATTATTACATGTTTAATCTCATATTTTTGTATTGGAGATGTGTTCTATAGTGTCTCATATATATATATTAGTGTAGAGAGTGAGTTCTTGCTATATTATGTTATATACTTGTGTTCTTTTGTCTCAAACTACCCAAATTCGTCATAATTTTTATCCACGTTTTTATTAACCAAAACAACTTAGAAATGTCATAACTTTTAGCTTAGAACTCCGATTTATCTTCTATTTTTTTTAAAAGAACCGTATCGAAGTTAGATTTCCAAATATATATTTTAATGAGCCAAATACTTTCTGTAACTTTATGTAGAATTATTTGAGTGTCAGTTGTACGAAAGACGAACGTGTTTCGGTATTTTTGCGATTTCGGGAGCTTCCGGACACGAAAATGCGATCCGTTTGAAGTTTCGGAAAGCTAACACGAAGAGCTACAACATACTTTAATCCTAGAATTTAGTGAATTCCCAATTGGTACAGTATTGATTTTAAGTAAAAGAGTGACTATACGATATATGCATTTTGTGTAACCTATGAGCCTATGTAGTATGGATATTAAATGAATATAGAGTATGTAATGCGTGATATGTTAGATGAATAAAATGATATATATATGATATATATCCTCTTTACATTAATGTATATATATGGTTGAATGCAAGCATGTAGGAATGCAATTAATGTAATATATGTAAGCAATACATAAATGCATGAATAAAAGAATGATATACAATGCATGCATGAAAGTATATAATGAATGCTAGATATGAATGCAAGATATATATGTAATGATAGATATGAATGCATAATGTATAAATATTGTAATGCAATATATAATGATAACATGTATGGTAATGTAGAGTATATGATGCAAGCATGAATGAATGGAGGAAATACATGTATATAAGTAATATAGAATGTAATATATGAAAGAAATGAATGATAATATATAACATGATATGTAAGGTAATACAAGGTATGAAATATATGATGTGTGTATCTTTGTATGTCTCTATGTTAATGTATGAAATGATATGAATATACAATGTATGCATATGTATAAAACATGTAGGTAATGCATAGATGCATGAATGAAATGAATGTTTACAATATGTTAATATAAATACAAGTATCTAATATGCATGAATGTAAGTATAATATAATACAAGTATACATGTATGTATCATGTAAATGTAATATACATGATATGTATGTATGCATGTATACAAGGTAAGTATGTATGTATGTATTTCTATAAACTGAGTTAACCTATAACCTTTTATACACATGCATTCATACACCCTTTGACATCATGTATCCCACGTCACATGCACCTACCTATCACTAAATTTTAGAACATTAACACATATTCATTCACACACATGCCAAACACACACATACTCACTTACTCTTTTACCTCTCTTTCTCTACATATATATATATATATATATATATATATATATATATATATATATATATATATATATATAAAATATATATATATATATATATATATATATATATTTTTTATTTTTTATTTTTATAAAGAAAACCCCCTCTTTTATTAATCGAGGCTCAAAATGCTGAAGCCTGACACGTATACAAGGCATAAGCCGATAGAAGTATACCAACAAAAGAAAATACAGGGGAGAGGGGGAGGAGGGACCGCAGCCTCCAAAACTATGAGGGGTACGGTTGCCAAAAAGCCTTAGAGCTGTGGGAGCAAAGTTAACTCCTTTTGCGACATTGTCGGTGAATTTCTCGGATTAGCTGATCGGCAGAGAATTGATGTTCCTCGTATCTCGCTTTGTTGCAATTTTTCCAAATTGCCCAGGTGGCGGCCGCTGCTACGATCTGGTGGCCGTGGGATGCAGCTCACCAGTGGGCCAGAAGATCGATAAAGCGCCCATCTCCTGGGGTGACTTTGTAGATGTGATTGAGGGTGTTCCAAATTTTGTCAGGGAGCCTTCCGTCCCGAAAGATGTGGTCAATAGTGTCACGACCCGTACCCACTGTGAGGGTACGAGAACGTAACAGCGCCCAGCCTACGCCGTAGTGTCGGCGGTAGAACGCTGTCCTAAGTCAATCATCTAACAATATAAAGGTACTTGTACAGTATAAACACTCCGAATGAAGGTGACATAACAATATACAGTCTCAATCACATCTAAGGCAGAATGATGAAAATAAAAGATAGATAGATACTGGAATAAGGATCCACAGGATACAATCAGAGAGAAAGAGTCTAAGTGTCTACTGACATAATAAATCAGAACATCCAGCTCAATACAAGACTCTAGTACTAGAAAGAAAGAATATATACAATCTAGATCTCAAATGACAGAAAATAGAAAAACCTAGACTAGGGAGCCTCAGTCTCTAAACTAGTGGATCAGGCTGGAGATCTGGGTCACACATGGCATCCACTGCTGCCCCATAGTAGGTATCTATGCAGGCCTCCTCCTCATCCTCTGTAAAATTTTCAACAGGTCCAGTCAGGACGGGAGCGAGCACAAAACATCTCACGCAGTTCATATCGAGTTAGGAAATATAAAGCATGCAATAGAGTAAAGTACATGAAATGCTGAAAGAAGAAGATATATGAAAAATAGTAGAGATTTGATAACAGAAAATATCTAAATACGATAAGTAAGAACTGTAAGAAACATGTGATTTTAGAGTACAATCTGGTTATGTAAACGGGCTAGGAAAATGCAATGGTAACTCCATTGTACGTGGGTGTACAATAGACATATACAATAGTTATACAATGTTGTACAATAGGATTTGAGTACATAACCAATTCTACTCCCCCTCCCCAATCAATACACAAGGATCTTCTCCAGTTACGTTATCTTATACAATAGTGTACAATGTTATACAATGGATGTACAATGTTATACAATAGTGTACAATGGTCTATCCCTGGGCTCATGTGATAATGAGAGTACAATATGCACAATGAGTATACAAGGATATGGGTATTCAATAAATACAATATGGAAGTGAAACACACATCACAATATGTATCTAGTGAATACAAGGGGATAACATCCCAAAAGGAGATCCATATAGTACCAATCTGTGATAACAGTCGTGTCAGCATCAAGTACAGTAATCTAGAGCAAGAATGTAAATCCATACAAGTATGAAACGGTCAGAAAATGTACTCGCCTGATAGCCTGAGTGTCTGAAGAGAATATACTGTCCGAGGAGTGGTGTCTGTCTCCTATAGAACAGTACGAGTCACAACAAGTCTAAAATGATAAAGTGAAATCCTACTATGCATTCTACATGAATCTAGGTCAATCTAGGCCAAAGTCAACTCTTGGTCAACTCTGGTTAACCCTAGAAGTCAAACTAGGTCAACCAAGTCAAACCTAAGTCAAACAAGTCTATACTAGTCAAATTAGCCTATGCTAGTCTAACTAGGTCTAATCAAGACTAAACAAGTCTAACTAGACTCTCACTAACAGACACACCATAGGCCATGAGCCCTAGGCTATAGGCTATATCATGCCCAAGCCAAACCCACATATCATATATTAATATATCTATACATATATCTAAATATAATACACACACATCTTATAATATATAGGATACCTATACATACTTCTCACATAATATATATACATGTATATATGTATATACACATATATATAGGAATAGAAAGGGCAATGCATTTGCTTATGTGTTCAAGTGTGTATGTGTGTGAGAATACAAGAGAGTGTCACTGAGTGTGAGATAGACATGTGTGTGTGTGTTAGTTAGACATGAGAGTGCACAAGAGTGTGTGTAGGTGTGAGTGTCAATGGGAAAACAAGGCAATACAAACAGGGTGTAAACTGGAAAATAAGGAAAATAGTGGCATGGCATTATGTGAATTAGATACTTTTGTGTGTGTGGCATTATGGTGTGTGTGTCTAGGCATGTAATAGAGTATGTGAAGGTCAATGGAAAACAGGAATACATGACAAGAATAGAATAGAGGGTGGCCTGTGTTCAGGTTAGCAGTTGCCATTAAGACTTGGTGACAGTGTACATGTGCCTCAGGAATTCCATTCCAGTGTTCCAGGAAATTATTTCCCAGTTTCAGGGTTTGTGCTCTTTGTGTACAGCAGTTAACATAGGAGTGAAATGCAACAACCATCTCAGGGAAACCATTTTTTGTGTGTCTCATCATATTGTGTAGCATGATACATTCCCATGTTTAGAACAGTACAGAATTTAGGTCATAAACTTAGATTCAAAACCCAAGGCAGTTTGGAATGACAGTTAGGCAAAAGGAAAATCAATTTTAACTTACCATTTAATCTCAGGATTAAGGAATTTAAAATAGTGCAATAGGGAAACCAGTGTAGACTAGAGTCTAAGGTTAAAATAGTGTCTCAGAAATTTGAAGATCAATCTCAGGTTTTACCAAAAAATAGTGGAATGGTGTCTATGTACATGAGTGAATCATAAACTTAGTTTTAACAATGGCACTGATCTCATATTTCCAGTTTCAGGACATTTCAGTCTCAGGTTTACATATATTCAATATACATTCAGATTTAGATTATGAAAAGGAAAGGAAATCAACATCATAGTATTCAGAAATCTGAACCAAACTAGTCCCCACATTTCTCAACTCCAATTCGAAATCAACAAGACACCAAATCAAACCAAATTTGACATACAAGTAGTCTACCTATAGGAGAAACAATATAGGAAATAAAACTCAACATATCATCAGTATTAGATGGGTAAAAATGATGGCAAGGTTCATAAATAAAAATCTGAAACAATTAGAAGAGCAGTGTTCAGTATCAACAGTTTCAGAAACAAAGGGAATCGAGAAGTAATCATTAAAATTGATTTAAAACACTAAAACAATGGTAGGTAATGAAAATATTCATTGTGTCGTGTCATATGATAAGTTTGTGTCCACCCAAGTGGACACAAACGTGTCCAATCCATAAAGAGCACAAAACAGGAAACTGGACACAGTGTGGGAAACCAAGCCTCGTGCACGTGTGCACGCGTGTTGTGCACACGACACAGTCCAACCTAGGACTCGTGCACACCAACCTAGGTAGACCACCTATAGGGATACCCCATAGGCTAGCTAACCTGTGTCCAAGACGTGTCAGTGTTAGATACAAGTGCCGTATCAGTGAGAAAAATCCCAGTGCACAGTGCCAGTGCAATCCCCGTGCACGTCGAATAACTCCCAAACCCGACCACGAATTGACACAAAATTTGGGGAGAGGGATGACAGAACATGCCCCAACAATGTCCCAAAATTTCGTGTCGAGAAGATCCGTGTCGTGTCCAGAAAGAACCCCGAGGTGCAGGGCATCCCTGTAGCAGTGCGCGCGCGTGCGTGTCAGCGTGTGCACGCGTGTCCAAACGACACGAAATGTGCACGAATCAATCCCAGTGCATGAGAAATAGATAAACAACACCAAGACACAAATTCCCAATCAAAAATATTGCATGAAACAAATCAAAATGCCCTCAGTGGCATTTCGACAAACACCTATACTACAATCATGATACGTATCCAAATGGACACGAAACTTAGGATACCCGACGCAAAACCTATACTGATGCTTAGGGGACTCCTAGGGCTCCCTAATGATGAAGACAAAACAAAATTTCATGGAGGGATGAGGAATTTACCTATTGTTGAACTTTCCAATAAAAACCCCTTATTCAAAGCTCTTCTCCTTGATGTCCCAATCCACCAATATCACCACAAACTGAAATAAAACTCCAACAACAGCAAGTATACCAGTGTTAGAATCCATTGCAACTGATTTGGGGATTTTAGGACCTAAAATGAATTTATGGTGAATTAATGAAGACAAGAACTCACCTCCTTCTAAACTTGAGCTTTCCTAAAAGAGGCAACCCTAAACTAAGAGAGTATTTATAGGGTGGTGTTCCCAAGGAGGATATGGTGGCTGGCCACTAGGCTTAGGGTTAGGGTTTTGAAACTTGTCTTGGGCTTTGGGCCTAGTCATTTAACAAATGACTTAAAAGTCACAAGTCATGGCTTGTGGTTAAATCTCTCCATTCAAAACTCAATATTCTCAAATGTTTGCACTAACTAGAGTATGGTTGACCTAACTTAACCTAGGATCTCATATCTAGTCAAGTCCAACCTAACTAGGGTTAGGTCACAAGTCAAAGCTAGTCAAAGTCAACCTAGTCAACCTTCAATCAAACAATTCCAAAATAATTTCTAAAAATTCCTAAAAATTCCAATAAATTCTAAATATGACCAAAATATCCTCTAGGCTAAAATATACTAATCAAATATCCTAATCACAATGACTAGGCTCTAGGTCAACAGTCTCTAAGGCTACACTAGTCAATGCACCAAAATATAAGTCATGATTTAAAATGGTTTAAAAATGATTAAAAATTACCAAAAATCATCTTATTAAATAAATATCATAATTAAATAAATTAAAATACAAAATTTCAAAATTACCCTCATTTTAGAAACTGGGTGTTACAAGTCTACCCACCTTAGAAGAATTTCGTCCTCGAAATTAAAATGGTAGTAGTCCTTCTAGGTCAAACACCCCACAATCAGAGTCTCAATCATACCGTCAGATAATCATATGCGTCTGTCCAAAATCGTGATACTCAGAATCTCTGTCATGCCAGTGAGCAAGGCTACGATAATCACAGAGTCCTCAACTATGGTACATACCTCTAGAATTGTGGTATTTAAAATTTTCGCATTGCCGCGCGCTTGGCAGCAAAAACCTTAAATTTCCACACCCGAGAAATACATCCATAGTCCGACTATATGTCCTCACTATGCCTGCCAGCATGACCCTAGAGGATTCTAAAATCTCATAATCGAGGCGACCTAGCCCATACGACTTATCTCAGAAGAAAATTAAATCATATGAAACACCAGATCGAACTTATCAACAATGAAGCAGCAGATAGGAATAGATGAAATTGAATTTCAAGATAGGAATTTCAGAATTGAATCAAGGAACGGAACCTGCAACTAGATCTCCAATGGCCTGAGCATCCTCAGCTGTCATGGCGAAAGCTCGCCCTGGCTGGCCTCTCCTGGCCTGCTGCTGATGCTGGACGAACCTCTGCTGCTGAGTCTGCAATGGTGGTCCCCTCTGCTGCCCTGCCGGAGCTCTAGCTCCTGGTGCTACCTGAGCCAATGGTGTCGGGTTCTTGGGACACTCTCTACACTGATGCTCCACTGATCCGCAAAGTAAACACATACCCAGCCTCTTCCTGCAGTCGTTCCATCCAAGTCCTTGCTTCTTGCAGAAGTTGTACACAGTGTTCTGCTGCTGCCTGGGTGCCTGCTGATACTGCAACTGTCTCTGCCCCTGATACTGAACAGGCCTCTGCTGCTGCTGCTGGAAATGGGCCATCGGCTGCTGATACTGCTGCTGAAACTCATGCTGAATGTGCGGCCTCTTGGTCGGTCCTCCGCTGCTGCTGCCCCCAACTGGGTCTCGCCCCCTCTTGAGCCTAAGCTCAAGATCATCCTCCGCCAACAAGGCTCCCGTCAGAATCTCCTCGAATGTGGCATCCCTGTTGCCCTTAGTCGAGGACTTGACTTCCTTGACCAGACCCTTCCGGAACCTCTGGGCCTTCGTCGTCTCGCTCAACCCCTCAACAAACCTGCCAAGACGGCCAAACTCTCCCGCATACTCCTCTACTGAGAGGCTCCCCTGGACCAAGCTCTCAAACTGCATCTCCAAGGCTCTGACTGCTGAATCTGGGAAGAACTTCTTCTTGAAGAAGCCCCTGAACTGCTCCCAAGTCTGCCCTGGTACTCCTACCCTGGGGTCCGACTGATACCAGGTGCGAGCAAGATCTCGCATCCGGCTAGCTGCTGCCTCGATCTGAAGGTCTGCTGGAATCCTGGCCAAGCGGAAGATCTCCTCCATATGCTCGATCCACTCATCGGCATATAGGATTCCCTCTGTCCCCAAAATGTCTCGGGGGCTCATCTTCTGAAACTGTTCGATCCCCGGTGTCTTCGGCTGCTGAACCACTGGTCGAGCTGCGGCTGTCGTGACGGCCAACTCCATGCCTCTGTCCTGCCGAGCCTGCTGTCGGTCCATGAACTGTTGGAAATATGCAAACATCTGAGCTGCGTCCACATGTCCTGGAGGCGGTGGCGGCTGGAAAGGATCCTCTAGAATGACTGGGTCCTGTCTCCGAACTGGTGAAGGCATACCCTCAGCTGCTGCTGCTACTGCTGAAATCCCAATATGAGCAGAGGTGGCAGGAGCTGCAGCCTCCCGACCCTGCTGAACTGGCTGAGAGGTAGCAGTCCCCTCTACAGTATCTCCATGAATGGCACGCTGTAATCGCGTCTCCACCATCCTGAAGACAGATCAAACAAACATTTGCTGAGAATGAGTCGAAATAGCAAAGGAGGACAGTTATATTCAAGGAGAACAATATCAGCAAGAACTGAGATAACATAAATTTGATATGAGTTTTTCCTAGTATGATTGAGTACCTTTAAAATATCCTAATCCTACTGCAGGCTGTAGTGATACTCTAGTTCGAATACCACTACATAAACTCGACCTGCATGGGCCACCACTAAAAACGTGTCACGACCCGCACCCACTGTGAGGGTACGAGAACGTAACAGCGCCCAGCCTATGCCGCAGTGTCGGCGGTAGAACGCTGTCCTAAGTCAATCATCTAACAATATAAAGGTACCTATACAGTATAAACACTCCGAATGAAGGTGACATAACAATATACAGTCTCAATCACATCTAAGGCAGAATGATGAAAATAAAAGATAGATAGATACTGGAATAAGGATCCACAGGATACAATCAGAGAGAAAGAGTCTAAGTGTCTACTGACATAACAAATCAGAACATCCAGCTCAATACAAGACTCTAGTACTGGAAAGAAAGAATATATACAATCTAGATCTCAAATGACAGAAAATAGAAAAACCTAGACTAGGGAGCCTCAGTCTCTAAACTAGTGGATCAGGCTGGAGATCTGGGTCACACATGGCATCCACTGCTGCCCCATAGTAGGTATCTATGCAGGCCTCCTCCTCATCCTCTGTAAAATTTTCAACAGGTCCAGTCAGGACGGGAGCGAGCACAAAACATCTCACGCAGTTCATATCGAGTTAGGAAATATAAAGCATGCAATAGAGTAAAGTACATGAAATGCTGAAAGAAGAAGATATATGAAAAACAGTAGAGATTTGATAACAGGAAATATCTAAATACGATAAGTAAGAACTGTAAGAAACATGTGATTTTAGAGTACAATCTGGTTATGTAAACGGGCTAGGAAAATGCAATGGTAACTCCATTGTACGTGGGTGTACAATAGACATATACAATAGTTATACAATGTTGTACAATAGGATTTGAGTACATAACCAATTCTACTCCCCCTCCCCAATCAATACACAAGGATCTTCTCCAGTTACGTTATCTTATACAATAGTGTACAATGTTATACAATAGATGTACAATGTTATACAATAGTATACAATGGTCTATCCCTGGGCTCATGTGATAATGAGAGTACAATATGCACAATGAGTATACAAGGATATGGGTATTCAATAAATACAATATGGAAGTGAAACACACATCACAATATGTATCTAGTGAATACAAGGGGATAACATCCCAAAAGGAGATCCATATAGTACCAATCCGTGATAACAGTCGTGTCAGCATCAAGTACAGTAATCTATAGCAAGAATATAAATCCATACAAGTATGAAACGGTCAGAGAATGTACTCGCCTGATAGCCTGAGTGTCTGAAGAGAATATACTGTCCGAGGAGTGGTGTCTGTCTCCTATAGAACAGTACGAGTCACAACAAGTCTAAAATGATAAAGTGAAATCCTACTATGCATTCTACATGAATCTAGGTCAATCTAGGCCAAAGTCAACTCTTGGTCAACTCTGGTTAACCCTAGAAGTCAAACTAGGTCAACCAAGTCAAACCTAAGTCAAACAAGTCTATACTAGTCAAATTAGCCTATGCTAGTCTAACTAGGTCTAATCAAGACTAAACAAGTCTAACTAGACTCTCACTAATAGACACACCATAGGCCATGAGCCCTAGGCTATAGGCTATATCATGCCCAAGCCAAACCCACATATCATATATTAATATATCTATACATATATCTAAATATAATACACACACATCTTATAATATATAGGATACCTATACATACTTCTCACATAATATATATACATGTATATATGTATATACACATATATATAGGAATAGAAAGGGCAATGCATTTGCTTTTGTGTTCAAGTGTGTATGTGTGTGAGAATACAAGAGAGTGTCACTGAGTGTGAGATAGACATGTGTGTGTGTGTTAGTGAGACATGAGAGTGCACAAGAGTGTGTGTAGGTGTGAGTGTCAATGGGAAAACAAGGCAATACAAACAGTGTGTAAATTGGAAAAGAAGAAAAATAATGGCATGGCATTATGTGAATTAGATACTTTTGTGTGTGTGGCATTATGGTGTGTGTGTCTAGGCATGTAATAGAGTATGTGAAGGTCAATGGAAAACAGGAATACATGACAAGAATAGAATAGAGGGTGGCCTGTGTTCAGGTTAGCAGTTGCCATTAAGACTTGGTGACAGTGTACATGTGCCTCAAGAATTCCATTCCAGTGTTCCAGGAAATTATTTCCCAGTTTCAGGGTTTGTGCTCTCTGTGTACAGCAATTAACATAGGAGTGAAATGCAACAACCATCTCAGGGAAACCATTTTCTGTGTGTCTCATCACATTGTGTAGCATGATACATTCCCATGTTTAGAACAGTACAGAATTTAGGTCATAAACTTAGATTCAGAACCCAAGGCAGTTTGGAATGACAGTTAGGCAAAAGGAAAATCAATTTTAACTTACCATTTAATCTCAGGATTAAGGAATTTAAAACAGTGCAATAGGGAAAGCAGTGTAGACTAGAGTCTAAGGTTAAAACAGTGTCTCAGAAATTTGAAGATCAATCTCAGGTTTTACCAAAAAATAGTGGAATGGTGTCTATGTACATGAGTGAATCATAAACTTAGTTTTAACAATGGCACTGATCTCATATTTCCAGTTTCAGGACATTTCAGTCTCAGGTTTACATATATTCAATATACATTCAGATTTAGATTATGAAAAGGAAAGGAAATCAACATCATAGTATTCAGAAATCTGAACCAAACTAGTCCCCACATTTCTCAACTCCAATTCGAAATCAACAAGACACCAAATCAAACCAAATTTGACATACAAGTAGTCTACCTATAGGAGAAACAATATAGGAAATAAAACTCAACATATCATCAGTATTAGATGGGTAAAAATGATGGCAAGGTTCATAAATAAAAATCTGAAACAATTAGAAGAGCAGTGTTCAGTATCAACAGTTTCAGAAACAAAGGGAATCGAGAAGTAATCATTAAAATTGATTTAAAACACTAAAACAATGGTTGGTAATGAAAATATTCATTATGTACGTGTCATATGATAAGTTTGTGTCCACCCAAGTGGACACAAACGTGTCCAATCCATAAAGAGCACAAAACAGGAAACTGGACACAGTGTTGGAAACCAAGCCTCGTGCATGTGTGCACGCGTATTGTGCACACGACACAGTCCAACCTAGGACTCGTGCACACCAACCTAGGTAGACCACCTATAGGGCTACCCCATAGGCTAGCTAACCCGTGTCCAAGGCGTGTCAGTGTTAGATACAAGTGCCGTATCAGTGAGAAAAATCCCAGTACACAGTGCCAGTGCAATCCCCGTGCACGTCGAATAACTCCCAAACCCGACCACGAATTGACACGAAATTTGGGGAGAGGGATGACAGAACATGCCCCAACAATATCCCAAAATTTCGTGTCGAGAAGATCCGTGTCGTGTCCAGAAAGAACCCCGAGGTGCAGGGCATCCCTGTAGCAGTGCGCGCGCGTGCGTGTCAGCGTATGCACGCGTGTCCAAACGACACGAAATGTGAACGAATCAATCCCAGTGCACGAGGAATAGATAAACAACACCAAGACACAAATTCCCAATCAAAAATATTGCATGAAACAAATCGAAATGCCCTCAGTGGTATTTCGACAAACACCTATACTACAATCATGATACGTGTCCAAATGGACACGAAACTTAGGATACCCGACACAAAACCTATACTGATGCTTAGGGGACTCCTAGGGCTCCCTAATGATGAAGACAAAACAAAATTTCATGGAGGGATAAGGAATTTACCTATTGTTGAACTTTCCAATAAAAACCCCTATTCAAAGCTCTTCTCCTTGATGTCCCAATCCACCAATATCACCACAAACTGAAATAAAACTCCAACAACAGCAAGTATACCAGTGTTAGAACCCATTGCAACTGATTTGGGGATTTTAGGACCTAAAATGAATTTATGGTGAATTAATGAAGACAAGAACTCACCTCCTTCTAAACTTGAGCTTTCCTAAAAGAGGCAACCCTAAACTAAGAGAGTATTTATAGGGTGGTGTTCCCAAGAAGGATATGGTGGCTGGCCACTAGGCTTAGGGTTAGGGTTTTGAAACTTGTCTTGGGCTTTGGGCCTAGTCATTTAACAAATGACTTAAAAGTCACAAGTCATGGCTTGTGGTTAAATCTCTCCATTCAAAACTCAATATTTTCAAATGTTTGCACTAACTAGAGTATGGTTGACCTAACTTAACCTAGGATCTCATATCTAGTCAAGTCCAACCTAACTAGGGTTAGGTCACAAGTTAAAGCTAGTCAAAGTCAACCTAGTCAACCTTCAATCAAACAATTCCAAAATAATTTCTAAAAATTCCTAAAAATTCCAATAAATTCTAAATATGACCAAAATATCCTCTAGGCTAAAATATACTAATCAAATATCCTAATCACAATGACTAGGCTCTAGGTCAACAGTCTCTAAGGCTACACTAGTCAATGCACCAAAATATAAGTCATAATTTAAAATGGTTTAAAAATGATTAAAAATTACCAAAAATCATATTATTAAATAAATATCATAATTAAATAAATTAAAATACAAAATTTCAAAATTACCCTCATTTTAGAAACTGGGTGTTACAAGTCTACCCACCTTAGAAGAATTTCGTCCTCGAAATTAAAATGGTAGTAGTCCTTCTAGGTCAAACACCCCACAATCAGAGTCTCAATCATACCGTCAGATAATCATATACGTCTGTCCAAAATTGTGATACTCAGAATCTCTGTCATGCCAGTGAGCAAGGCTACGATAATCACAGAGTCCTCAACTATGGTACATACCTCTAGAATTGTGGTATTTAAAATTTTCGCATTGCCGCGCGCTTGGCAGCGAAAACCTTAAATTCCCACATCCGAGAAATACATCCATAGTCCGACTATATGTCCTCACTATGCCTGCCAGCATGACCCTAGAGGATTCTAAAATCTCATAATCGAGGCGACCTAGCCCATACGACTTACCTCAGAAGAAAATTAAATCATATGAAACACCAGATCGAACTTATCAACAATGAAGCAGCAGATAGGAATAGATGAAACTGAATTTCAAGATAGGAATTTCAGAATTGAATCAAGGAACGGAACCTGCAACTAGATCTCCAATGGCCTGAGCATCCTCGACTGTCATGGCGAAAGCTCGCCCTGGCTGGCCTCCCCTGGCCTGCTGCTGATGCTGGACGAACCTCTGCTGCTGAGTCTGCAATGGTGGTCCCCTCTGCTGCCCTGCCGGAGCTCTAGCTCCTGGTGCTACCTGAGCCAATGGTGTCGGGTTCTTGGGACACTCTCTACACTGATGCTCCACTGATCCGCAAAGTAAACACATACCCAGCCTCTTCCTGCAGTCGTCCCACCCATATCCTTGCTTCTTGCAGAAGTTGCACACAGTGTTCTGCTGCTGCCTGGGTGCCTGCTGATACTGCAACTGTCTCTGCCCCTGATACTGAACAGGCCTCTGCTGCTGCTGCTGGAAATGGGCCATCGGCTGCTGATACTGCTGCTGAAACTCATGCTAAACGTGCGGCCTCTTGGTCGGTCCTATGCTGCTGCTGCCGCCAACTGGGTCTCGCCCCCTCTTGAGCCTAAGCTCAAGATCATCCTCCGCCAACAAGGCTCCCGTCAGAATCTCCTCGAATGTGGCATCCCTGTTGCCCTTAGTCAAGGACTTGACTTCCTTGACCAGACCCTTCCGGAACCTCTGGGCCTTCGCCGTCTCGCTCAACCCCTCAACAAACCTGCCAAGACGGCCAAACTCTCCCGCATACTCCTCTACTGAGAGGCTCCCCTGGACCAAGCTCTCAAACTGCGTCTCCAAGGCTCTGACTGCTGAATCTGGAAAGAACTTCTTCTTGAAGAAGCCCCTGAACTGCTCCCAATTCTGCCCTGGTACTCCTATCCTGGGGTCCGACTGATACCAGGTGCGAGCAAGATCTCACATCCGGCTAGCTGCTGCCTCGATCTGAAGGTCTGCTGGAATCCTGGCCAAGCGGAAGATCTCCTCCATATGCTCGATCCACTCATCGGCATATAGGATCCCCTCTGTCCCCAAAAAGTCTCGGGGGCTCATCTTCTGAAACTGTTCGATCCCCGGTGTCTTCGGCTGCTGAACCACTGGTCGAGCTGCGGCTGTCGTGACGGCCAACTCCATGCCTCTGTCCTGCCGAGCCTGCTGTCGGTCCATGAACTGTTGGAAATATGCAAACATCTGAGCTGCGTCCACATGTCCTGGAGGCAATGGCGGCTGGAAAGGATCCTCTAGAATGACTGGGTCCTGCCTCCGAACTGGTGAAGGCATACCCTCAGCTGCTGCTGCTACTACTGCTGAAATCCCAATATGAGCAGAGGTGGCAGGAGCTGTAGCCTCCCGATCCTGCTGAACTGGCTGAGAGGTAGCAGTCCCCTCTACAGTATCTCCATGAATGGCACGCTGTAATCGCGTCTCCACCATCCTGAATACAGATCAAACAAACATTTGCTGAGAATGAGTCGAAATAGCAAAGGAGGACAGTTATATTCAAGGAGAACAATATCAGCAAGAACTGAGATGACATGAATTTGATATGAGTTTTTCCTAGTATGATTGAGTACCTTTAAAATATCCTAATCCTACTGCAGGCTATAGTGATACTCTAGTTCGAATACCACTACATAAACTCGACCTGCATGGGCCACCACTAAAAACGTGTCACGACCCGCACCCACTGTGAGGGTACGAGAACGTAACAGCGCCCAGCCTACGCCGCAGTGTCGGCGGTAGAACGCTGTCCTAAGTCAATCATCTAACAATATAAAGGTACCTGTACAGTATAAACACTCCGAATGAAGGTGACATAACAATATACAGTCTCAATCACATCTAAGGCAGAATGATGAAAATAAAAGATAGATAGATACTGGAATAAGGATCCACAGGATACAATCAGAGAGAAAGAGTCTAAGTGTCTACTGACATAACAAATCAGAACATCCAGGTCAATACAAGACTCTAGTACTGGAAAGAAAGAATATATACAATCTAGATCTCAAATGACAGAAAATAGAAAAACCTAGACTAGGGAGCCTCAGTCTCTAAACTAGTGGATCAGGCTGGAGATCTGGGTCACACATGGCATCCACTGCTGCCCCGTAGTAGGTATCTATGCAGGCCTCCTCCTCATCCTCTGTAAAATTTTCAACAGGTCCAGTCAGGACGGGAGCGAGCACAAAACATCTCACGCAGTTCATATCGAGTTAGGAAATATAAAGCATGCAATAGAGTAAAGTACATGAAATGCTGAAAGAAGAAGATATATGAAAAACAGTAGAGATTTGATAACAGGAAATATCTAAATACGATAAGTAAGAACTGTAAGAAACATGTGATTTTAGAGTACAATCTGGTTATGTAAACGGGCTAGGAAAATGCAATGGTAACTCCATTGTACGTGGGTGTACAATAGACATATACAATAGTTATACAATGTTGTACAATAGGATTTGAGTACATAACCAATTCTACTCCCCCTTCCCAATCAATACACAAAGATCTTCTCCAGTTACGTTATCTTATACAATAGTGTACAATGTTATACAATGGATGTACAATGTTATACAATAGTATACAATGGTCTATCCCTGGGCTCATGTGATAATGAGAGTACAATATGCACAATGAGTATACAAGGATATGGGTATTCAATAAATACAATATGGAAGTGAAACACACATCACAATATGTATCTAGTGAATACAAGGGGATAACATCCCAAAAGGAGATCCATATAGTACCAATCCGTGATAACAGTCGTGTCAGCATCAAGTACAGTAATCTAGAGCAAGAATGTAAATCCATACAAGTATGAAACGGTCAGAGAATGTACTCGCCTGATAGCCTGAGTGTCTGAAGAGAATATACTATCCGAGGAGTAGTATCTGTCTCCTATAGAACAGTACGAGTCACAACAAGTCTAAAATGATAAAGTGAAATCCTACTATGCATTCTACATGAATCTAGGTCAATCTAGGCCAAAGTCAACTCTTGGTCAACTCTGGTTAACCCTAGAAGTCAAACTAGGTCAACCAAGTCAAACCTAAGTCAAACAAGTCTATACTAGTCAAATTAGCCTATGCTAGTCTAACTAGGTCTAATCAAGACTAAACAAGCCTAACTAGACTCTCACTAACAGACATACCATAGGCCATAAGCCCTAGGCTATAGGCTATATCATGCCCAAGCCAAACCCACATATCATATATTAATATATCTATACATATATCTAAATATAATACACACACATCTTATAATATATAGGATACCTATACATACTTCTCACATAATATATATACATGTATATATGTATATACACATATATATAGGAATAGAAAGGGCAATGCATTTGCTTTTGTGTTCAAGTGTGTATGTGTGTGAGAATACAAGAGAGTGTCACTGAGTGTGAGATAGACATGTGTGTGTGTGTTAGTGAGACATGAGAGTGCACAAGAGTGTGTGTAGGTGTGAGTGTCAATGGGAAAACAAGGCAATACAAACAGTGTGTAAACTGGAAAAGAAGGAAAATAATGGCATGGCATTATGTGAATTAGATACTTTTGTGTGTGTGGCATTATGGTGTGTGTGTCTAGGCATGTAATAGAGTATGTGAAGGTCAATGGAAAACAGGAATACATGACAAGAATAGAATAGAGGGTGGCCTGTGTTCAGGTTAGCAGTTGCCATTAAGACTTGGTGACAGTGTACATGTGCCTCAGGAATTCCATTCCAGTGTTCCAGGAAATTATTTCCCAGTTTCAGGGTTTGTGCTTTCTGTGTACAGCAGTTAACATAGGAGTGAAATGCAACAACCATCTCAGGGAAACCATTTTCTGTGTGTCTCATCACATTGTGTAGCATGATACATTCCCATGTTTAGAACAGTACAGAATTTATGTCATAAACTTAGATTCAGAACCCAAGGCAGTTTGGAATGACAGTTAGGCAAAAGGAAAATCAATTTTAACTTACCATTTAATCTCAGGATTAAGGAATTTAAAACAGTGCAATAGGGAAAGCAGTGTAGACTAGAGTCTAAGGTTAAAACAGTGTCTCAGAAATTTGAAGATCAATCTCAGGTTTTACCAAAAAATAGTGGAATGGTGTCTATGTACATGAGTGAATCATAAACTTAGTTTTAACAATGGCACTGATCTCATATTTCCAGTTTCAGGACATTTCAGTCTCAGGTTTACATATATTCAATATACATTCAGATTTAGATTATGAAAAGGAAAGGAAATCAACATCATAGTATTCAGAAATCTGAACCAAACTAGTCCCCACATTTCTCAACTCCAATTCGAAATCAACAAGACACCAAATCAAACCAAATTTGACATACAAGTAGTCTACCTATAGGAGAAACAATATAGGAAATAAAACTCAACATATCATCAGTATTAGATGGGTAAAAATGATGGCAAGGTTCATAAATAAAAATCTGAAACAATTAGAAGAGCAGTGTTCAGTATCAACAGTTTCAGAAACAAAGGGAATCGAGAAGTAATCATTAAAATTGATTTAAAACACTAAAACAATGGTTGGTAATGAAAATATTCATTGTGTACGTGTCATATGATAAGTTTGTGTCCACCCAAGTGGACACAAACGTGTCCAATCCATAAAGAGCACAAAACAGGAAACTGGACACAGTGTGGAAAACCAAGCCTCGTGCACGTGTGCACGCGTGTTGTGCACACGACACAGTCCAACCTAGGACTCGTGCACACCAACCTAGGTAGACCACCTGTAGGGCTACCCCATAGGCTAGCTAACCCGTGTCCAAGATGTGTCAGTGTTAGATACAAGTGCCGTATCAGTGAGAAAAATCCCAGTGCACAGTGCCAGTGCAATCCCCGTGCACGTCGAATAACTCCCAAACCCGACCACGAATTGACACGAAATTTGGGGAGAGGGATGACAGAACATGCCCCAACAATGTCCCAAAATTTCGTGTCGAGAAGATTCGTGTCGTGTCCAGAAAGAACCCCGAGGTGCAGGGCATCCCTGTAGCAGTGCGCGCGCATGCGTGTCAGCGTGTGCACGCGTGTCCAAACGACACGAAATGTGCACGAATCAATCCCAGTGCATGAGGAATAGATAAGCAACACCAAGACACAAATTCCCAATCAAAAATATTGCATGAAACAAATCGAAATGCCCTCAGTGGCATTTCGACAAACACCTATACTACAATCATGATACGTGTCCAAATGGACACGAAACTTAGGATACCCGACACAAAACCTATACTGATGCTTAGGGGATTCCTAGGGCTCCCTAATGATGAAGACAAAACAAAATTTCATGGAGGGATGAGGAATTTACCTATTGTTGAACTTTCCAATAAAAACCCCTATTCAAAGCTCTTCTCCTTGATGTCCCAATCCACCAATATCACCACAAACTGAAATAAAACTCCAACAACAGCAAGTATACCAGTGTTAGAACCCATTGCAACTGATTTGGGGATTTTAGGACCTAAAATGAATTTATGGTGAATTAATGAAGACAAGAACTCACCTCCTTCTAAACTTGAGCTTTCCTAAAAGAGGCAACCCTAAACTAAGAGAGTATTTATAGGGTGGTGTTCCCAAGAAGGATATGGTGGCTGGCCACTAGGCTTAGGGTTAGGGTTTTGAAACTTGTCTTGGGCTTTGGGCCTAGTCATTTAACAAATGACTTAAAAGTCACAAGTCATGGCTTGTGGTTAAATCTCTCCATTCAAAACTCAATATTCTCAAATGTTTGCACTAACTAGAGTATGGTTGACCTAACTTAACCTAGGATCTCATATCTAGTCAAGTCCAACCTAACTAGGGTTAGGTCACAAGTCAAAGCTAGTCAAAGTCAACCTAGTCAACCTTCAATCAAACAATTCCAAAATAATTTCTAAAAATTCCTAAAAATTCCAATAAATTCTAAATATGACCAAAATATCCTCTAGGCTAAAATATACTAATCAAATATCCTAATCACAATGACTAGGCTCTAGGTCAACAGTCTCTAAGGCTACACTAGTCAATGCACCAAAATATAAGTCATGATTTAAAATGGTTTAAAAATGATTAAAAATTACCAAAAATTATATTATTAAATAAATATCATAATTAAATAAATTAAAATACAAAATTTCAAAATTACCCTCATTTTAGAAACTGGATGTTACAAGTCTACCCACCTTAGAAGAATTTCGTCCTCGAAATTAAAATGGTAGTAGTCCTTCTAGGTCAAACACCCCACAATCAGAGTCTCAATCATACCGTCAGATAATCATATGCGTCTGTCCAAAATCGTGATACTCAGAATCTCTGTCATGCCAGTGAGCAAGGCTACGATAATCACAGAGTCCTCAACTATGGTACATACCTCTAGAATTGTGGTATTTAAAATTTTTGCATTGCCGCGCGCTTGGCAGCGAAAACCTTAAATTCCCACACCCGAGAAATACATCCATAGTCCGACTATATGTCCTCACTATGCCTGCCAGCATGACCCTAGAGGATTCTAAAATCTCATAATCGAGGCGACCTAGCCTATACGACTTATCTCAGAAGAAAATTAAATCATATGAAACACCAGATCGAACTTATCAACAATGAAGCAGCAGATAGGAATAGATGAAACTGAATTTCAAGATAGGAATTTCAGAATTGAATCAAGGAACGGAACCTGCAACTAGATCTCCAATGGCCTGAGCATCCTCGGCTGTCATGGCGAAAGCTCGCCCTGGCTGGCCTCCCCTGGCCTACTGCTGATGCTGGACGAACCTCTGCTGCTGAGTCTGCAATGGTGGTCCCCTCTGCTGCCCTGCCGGAGCTCTAGCTCCTGGTGCTACCTGAGCCAATGGTGTCGAGTTCTTGGGACACTCTCTACACTAATGCTCCACTGATCCGCAAAGTAAACACATACCCAGCCTCTTCCTGCAGTCGTCCCACCCATGTCCTTGCTTCTTGTAGAAGTTGTAAACAGTGTTCTGCTGCTGCCTGGGTGCCTGCTGATACTGCAACTGTCTCTGCCCCTGATACTGAACAGGCCTCTGCTGCTGCTGCTGGAAATGGGCCATCGGCTGCTGATACTGCTGCTGAAACTCATGCTGAACGTGCGGCCTCTTGGTCGGTCCTCCGCTGCTGCTGTCCCCAACTGGGTCTCGCCCCCTCTTGAGCCTAAGCTCAAGATCATCCTCCGCCAACAAGGCTCCCGTCAGAATCTCCTCGAATGTGGCATCCCTGTTGCCCTTAGTCAAGGACTTGACTTCCTTGACCAGACCCTTCCGGAACCTCTGGGCCTTCGCCGTCTCGCTCAACCCCTCAACAAACCTGCCAAGACGGCCAAACTCTCCCGCATACTCCTCTACTGAGAGGCTCCCCTGGACCAAGCTCTCAAACTGCGTCTCCAAGGCTCTGACTGCTGAATCTGGGAAGAACTTCTTCTTGAAGAAGCCCCTGAACTGCTCCCAAGTCTGCCCTGGTACTCCCACCCTGGGGTCCGACTGATACCAGGTGCGAGCAAGATCTCGCATCCGGCTAGCTGCTGCCTCGATCTGAAGGTCTGCTGGAATCCTGGCCAAGCGGAAGATCTCCTCCATATGCTCGATCCACTCATCGGCATATAGGATCCCCTCTGTCCCCAAAAAGTCTCGGGGGCTCATCTTCTGAAACTGTTCGATCCCCGGTGTCTTCGGCTGCTGAACCACTGGTCGAGCTGCGGCTGTCGTGACGGCCAACTCCATGCCTCTGTCCTGCCGAGCCTGCTGTCGGTCCATGAACTGTTGGAAATATGCAAACATCTGAGCTGCGTCCACATGTCCTGGAGGCGGTGGCGGCTGGAAAGGATCCTCTAGAATGACTGGGTCCTGCCTCCGAACTGGTGAAGGCATACCCTCAGCTGCTGCTGCTACTGCTGAAATCCTAATATGAGCAGAGGTGGCAGGAGCTGTAGCCTTCCGACCCTGCTGTACTGGCTGAGAGGTAGCAGTCCCCTCTACAGTATCTCCATGAATGGCACGCTGTAATCGCGTCTCCACCATCCTGAAAACAGATCAAACAAACATTTACTGAGAATGAGTCGAAATAGCAAAGGAGGACAGTTATATTCAAGGAGAACAATATCAGCAAGAACTGAGATGACATGAATTTGATATGAGTTTTTCCTAGTATGATTGAGTACCTTTAAAATATCCTAATCCTACTGCAGGCTGTAGTGATACTCTAGTTCGAATACCACTACATAAACTCGACCTGCATGGGCCACCACTAAAAATGTGTCACGACCCGCACCCACTGTGAGGGTACGAGAACGTAACAGCGCCCAGCCTACGCCACAGTGTCGGCGGTAGAACGCTGTCCTAATTCAATCATCTAACAATATAAAGGTACCTGTACAGTATAAACACTCCGAATGAAGGTGACATAACAATATACAGTCTCAATCACATCTAAGGCAGAATGATAAAAATAAAAGATAGATAGATACTGGAATAAGGATCCACAGGATACAATCAGAGAGAAAGAGTCTAAGTGTCTACTGACATAACAAATCAGAACATCCAGCTCAATACAAGACTCTAGTACTGGAAAGAAAGAATATATACAATCTAGATCTCAAATGACAGAAAATAGAAAAACCTAGACTATGGAGCCTCAGTCTCTAAACTAGTGGATCAGGCTGGAGATCTGGGTCACACATGGCATCCACTGCTGCCCCATAGTAGGTATCTATGCAGGCCTCCTCCTCATCCTCTGTAAAATTTTCAACAGGTCCAGTCAGGACGGAAGCGAGCACAAAACATCTCACGCAGTTCATATCGAGTTAGGAAATATAAAGCATACAATAGAGTAAAGTACATGAAATGCTGAAAGAAGAAGATATATAAAAAATAGTAGAGATTTGATAACAGGAAATATCTAAATACGATAAGTAAGAACTGTAAGAAACATGTGATTTTAGAGTACAATCTGGTTATGTAAACGGGCTAGGAAAATACAATGGTAACTCCATTGTACGTGGGTGTACAATAGACATATACAATAGTTATACAATGTTGTACAATAGGATTTGAGTACATAACCAATTCTACTCCCCCTCCCCAATCAATACACAAGGATCTTCTCTAGTTACGTTATCTTATACAATAGTGTACAATGTTATACAATGGATGTATAATTTTATACAATAGTGTACAATGGTCTATCCCTGGGCTCATGTGATAATGAGAGTACAATATGCACAATGAGTATACAAGGATATGGGTATTCAATAAATACAATATGGAAGTGAAACACACATCACAATATGTATCTAGTGAATACAAGGGGATAACATCCCAAAAGGAGATCCATATAGTACCAATCCGTGATAACAGTCATGTCAGCATCAAGTATAGTAATCTAGAGCAAGAATGTAAATCCATACAAGTATAAAATGGTCAGAGAATGTACTCGCCTGATAGCCTGAGTGTCTGAAGAGAATATACTGTCCGAGGAGTGGTATCTGTCTCCTATAGAACAGTACGAGTCACAACAAGTCTAAAATGATAAAGTGAAATCCTACTATGCATTCTACATGAATCTAGGACAATCTAGGCCAAAGTCAACTCTTGGTCAACTCTGGTTAACCCTAGAAGTCAAACTAGGTCAACCAAGTCAAACCTAAGTCAAACAAGTCTATACTAGTCAAATTAGCCTATGCTAGTCTAACTAGGTCTAATCAAGACTAAACAAGTCTAACTAGACTCTCACTAACAGACACACCATAGGCCATGAGCCCTAGGCTATAGGCTATATCATGTCCAAGCCAAACCCACATATCATATATTAATATATCTATACATATATCTAAATATAATACACACACATCTTATAATATATAGGATACCTATACATACTTCTCACATAATATATATACATGTATATATGTATATACACATATATATAGGAATAGAAAGGGCAATGCATTTGCTTATGTGTTCAAGTGTGTATGTGTGTGAGAATACAAGAGAGTGTCACTGAGTGTGAGATAGACATGTGTGTGTGTGTTAGTGAGACATGAGAGTGCACAAGAGTGTGTGTAGGTGTGAGTGTCAATGGGAAAACAAGCCAATACAAACAGTGTGTAAACTGGAAAAGAAGGAAAATAGTGGCATGGCATTATGTGAATTAGATACTTTTGTGTGTGTGGCATTATGGTGTGTGTGTCTAGGCATGTAATAGAGTATGTGAAGGTCAATGGAAAACAGAAATACATGACAAGAATAGAATAGAGGGTGGCCTGTGTTCAGGTTAGCAGTTGCCATTAAGACTTGGTGACAGTGTACATGTGCCTCAGGAATTCCATTCCAGTGTTCCAGGAAATTATTTCCCAGTTTCAGGGTTTGTGCTCTCTGTGTACAGCAGTTAACATAGGAGTGAAATGCAACAACCATCTCAGGGAAACCATTTTCTGTGTGTCTCATCACATTGTGTAGCATGATACATTCCCATGTTTAGAACAGTACAGAATTTAGGTCATAAACTTAGATTCAGAACCCAAGGCAGTTGGGAATGACAGTTAGGCAAAAGGAAAATCAATTTTAACTTACCATTTAATCTCAGGATTAAGGAATTTAAAACAGTGCAATAGGGAAAGCAGTGTAGACTAGAGTCTAAGGTTAAAACAGTGTCTCAGAAATTTGAAGATCAATCTCAGGTTTTACCAAAAAATAGTGGAATGGTGTCTATGTACATGAGTGAATCATAAACTTAGTTTTAACAATGGCACTGATCTCATATTTCCAGTTTCAGGACATTTCAGTCTCAGGTTTACATATATTCAATATACATTCAGATTTAGATTATGAAAAGGAAAGGAAATCAACATCATAGTATTCAGAAATCTGAACCAAACTAGTCCCCACATTTCTCAACTCCAATTCGAAATCAACAAGACACCAAATCAAACCAAATTTGACATACAAGTAGTCTACCTATAGGAGAAACAATATAGGAAATAAAACTCAACATATCATCAGTATTAGATGGGTAAAAATGATGGCAAGGTTCATAAATAAAAATCTGAAACAATTAGAAGAGCAGTGTTCAGTATCAACAGTTTCAGAAACAAAGGGAATCGAGAAGTAATCATTAAAATTGATTTAAAACACTAAAACAATGGTTGGTAATAAAAATATTCATTGTGTACGTGTCATATGATAAGTTTGTGTCCACCCAAGTGGACACAAACGTGTCCAATCCATAAAGAGCACAAAACAGGAAACTGGACACAGTGTGGAAAACCAAGCCTCGTGCACGTGTACACGCGTGTTGTGCACACGACACAGTCCAACCTAGGACTCGTGCACACCAACCTAGGTAGACCACCTATAGGGCTACCCCATAGGCTAGCTAACCCGTGTCCAAGACGTGTCAGTGTTAGATACAAGTGCCGTATCAGTGAGAAAAATCCCAGTGCACAGTGCCAGTGCAATCCCCGTGCACGTCGAATAACTCCCAAACCCGACCACGAATTGACACAAAATTTGGGGAGAGGGATGACAGAACATGCCCCAACAATGTCCCAAAATTTCGTGTCGAGAAGATCCGTGTCGTGTCCAGAAAGAACCCCGAGGTGCAGGGCATCCCTGTAGCAGTGCGCGCGCGTGCATGTCAGCGTGTGCTCGCGTGTCCAAACGACACGAAACATGCACAAATCAATCCCAGTGCACGAGGAATAGATAAACAACACCAATACACAAATTCCCAATCAAAAATATTGCATGAAACAAATCGAAATGCCCTCAGTGGCATTTCGACAAACACCTATACTACAATCATGATACGTGTCCAAATGGACACGAAACTTAGGATACCGGACACAAAACCTATACTGATGCTTAGGGGACTCCTAGGGCTCCCTAATGATGAAGACAAAACAAAATTTCATGGAGGGATGAGGAATTTACCTATTGTTGAACTTTCCAATAAAAACCCCTATTCAAAGCTCTTCTCCTTGATGTCCCAATCCACCAATATCACCACAAACTGAAATAAAACTCCAACAACAGCAAGTATACCAGTGTTAGAACCCATTGCAACTGATTTGGGGATTTTAGGACCTAAAATGAATTTATGGTGAATTAATGAAGACAAGAACTCACCTCCTTCTAAACTTGAGCTTTCCTAAAAGAGGCAACCCTAAACTAAGAGAGTATTTATAGGGTGGTGTTCCCAAGGAGGATATGGTGGCTGGCCACTAGGCTTAGGGTTAGGGTTTTGAAACTTGTCTTGGGCTTTGGGCCTAGTCATTTAACAAATGACTTAAAAGTCACAAGTCATGGCTTGTGGTTAAATCTCTCCATTCAAAACTCAATATTCTCAAATGTTTGCACTAACTAGAGTATGGTTGACCTAACTTAACCTAGGATCTCATATCTAGTCAAGTCCAACCTAACTAGGGTTAGGTCACAAGTCAAAGCTAGTCAAAGTCAACCTAGTCAACCTTCAATCAAACAATTCCAAAATAATTTCTAAAAATTCCTAAAAATTCCAATAAATTCTAAATATGACCAAAATATCCTCTAGGCTAAAATATACTAATCAAATATCCTAATCACAATGACTAGGCTCTAGGTCAACAGTCTCTAAGGCTACACTAGTCAATGCACCAAAATATAAGTCATGATTTAAAATGGTTTAAAAATGATTAAAAATTACCAAAAATCATATTATTAAATAAATATCATAATTAAATAAATTAAAATACAAAATTTCAAAATTACCCTTATTTTAGAAATTGGGTGTTACAGATAGTCTCCGTCTGGCGCTCGCTGCAGCAATTACAAGCAGACGCCAGGCTAATACCGATCGAGTTAATAGAATCGTCGGTAGGCAGTTTATTTCTCATGACTCTCCACAGGAGGAAAGACCATTTCTTTGGGATGCAAGAATGCCAGTATCGCGTGATGAAGCAATCTTGACCGTGCTCTTGGATCGCGAGTCTCGCCGATCGCACCGAGAATGCTCCAGAACTATCCAGTGACCACCACAGCTTGTCTGCATCGGGCCCAAGAATAGGTCCGTGCTGACGAATGATGTCGACCGTATCGCTGCCGGACCAATCGCGGATCTTGTCCCAATTCCAATCGTTGATAGTGGGGTTCCATAGGTCAATGATCTTGCTATTTCTGGGGGAGTCAGAGATGTTCGGGATAAGGCTATCTTCGATCCATCTCTCCAGAAAGGGGTTGGCCTCGCCTGAACCAAGGTGAAGTCTGATCGCAGGTTCTGCCAGTTCTCGTCCTCGTAAAATATGACGCCAAGCCGCTGAGGATCTGCTGTTAGCTGTGGCTATCGCTGGGTGGATGTGTTTGAAATACCTGGCCTTCATAAACCTGGTCCACAGGTTATGGCTTGTGCGTAATTTCCACCACAGTTTCATCGAGAACGCTTTGACGATGTGTTCGAGTTTGGTGAATCCGAGCCCGCCGTTCACGATCGGAGCTGCCATAGTCTCCCAACTTGCCCAGTGGTGTTTATCTTGCCCCTTGTTGTGTCCCCAGAAGAAATTGCAAAATAACTGCTCAATCGACGCGAGAACCTTCTTGGTCGAGGAACAAGCAGTTAGTGAGTGGATGGGGACAGAATTAAGAACATGTTTGATGAGAATAATTTTGCCTCCTGGGGATAGGGTGGCGTTATGCCATCCTTCGATCTTGTTCCTGATTCTGTTGATCAAGTTCTCGAAGATGCTGGCGTTAGATTTACCGTACACCAGGGGGCAACCAAGGTAGTTGAAAGGAGGGTGTGCCACCGTGAAGGAAGTTAGATGGGTGAGTCTGGTAGCGTTCCCGATTTTGATGCTGTGGTGGGCGTAGATGACACTCTTGGATTGGTTTATCTTCTGGCCTGAGCATCTGGAGTACCGCTCCAGGGTGTTATGAACCACCTCCATCGATCCAACATCATCGGATGAGAAAATGAGTAAATCATCAGCAAAGGCCAGGTGGGTGATGATGGGGCATCCGCTGGCCGTATGGTATTGCTAGAAGTTAGGGGTGTTGACCATGTTGTTGAGGTTTCTGCTCAGGGCGTCAGCCACAATGATGAATATCGTAGATGAAAGAGGGTCGCCCTGTCTGACTCCGCGGCTTGATTTAAAGAATCCCTCGGATTGGCCATTAATAACTGTGGAGAACCATGAGTTGCTGACGGCTCTCCACACAATGTTGGTCCAGTTCTCTGAGAATTCGAAAGCTCTGAAGACCCAGATCATGAACTGCCAATCGAGTCTGTCATAAGCTTTTTCTATGTCAATTTTGATGGCGATGTTGCCCCCTCTAGTCGGAAATTTTATGCAGGTGATAAGTTCCTGAGCCAGCATGATGTTGTCCTGTATGTTCCTTCCTCGAATGAATCCGCTTTGCTCCTCCGAGATGATTTTGGATAGAGTGTCTGCCATTCTAGTAGCTATGATCTTGGAAATGATTTTGTTGGTGAATGTGCAAAGACTGATGGGTCTAAAATCTCGAAAGGAGTTAGGGTTTTCTTTTTTCGGTATGAGGATGATGTTGGCGCTAGAGATTGCTTTGGGGTAGTGAGCTCCTTCAAGGAAGGCAGTAGCCACTTCGGTGATGTCCCCCTTGATAATATCCCAGCAGGTACGGAAGAATATGCCAGAAAAGCCATCTGG
Organism: Iris pallida; assembly: GCA_029216955.1. Taxonomy (NCBI): domain Eukaryota; kingdom Viridiplantae; phylum Streptophyta; class Magnoliopsida; order Asparagales; family Iridaceae; genus Iris; species Iris pallida. The sequence goes on along the minus strand of JANAVB010019799.1, from coordinate 20,086,134 downwards.
ACTGGGGGCGCTGTGAGCGTTCAAGGCCCACACCGCGTCTTTTACTTCCTGCTCAGACAGTGGGCGCTCCAATCGGGCGTTGTCGGCATCGTTGATGATAGTAGGAATTTGGTCAAGAAAAACTGTGTCTTTGTGGACCATCTCCTTAGAGAATAATTTGGCGTAGTAATTGGAGCCGCCTCTTGGATCTCCTTGTGGTCTGTTCTGATGATGCCTTGCTCGTCGGCTATTTGGTGAATCGATAGTTTGTGTCTTTTGCCATTGACGCAAGCGTGGAAATATTTGGAGTTTTTGTCCCCGTCGCTGTCCTATTTCAATCTGGCTTTCTGCTTCCAGAAGTCGGTCTCGACTTTGAGCCTGAATTTGAGTATCGCCTTGGTAAGGTTCAAGGATCTCCTGGCTGCAGAGGATCGGTCGAAAAGGAATAAGGCTTCTGCTCGGGTCACATCGTCTTCAGCGACACGAATCGCTTGGAAAATGTTCCCGAAGGCTAGTTTGCTCCACTTGGAAAGAGCTTTCCTGGTGGCTTTAAGCTTGTTGCTAACCCGAGTGAGAGGATTAGGGGAGTCCTGACTGTTCCACGCTTTCTCGACGATGCTCAAGAACTGCGGGTGGTCAGTCCAAAAATCGAGGAATTGGAATTTCTTCTTGGTTTGGTAGGTTTTGTTTTTGATTTCCACCAGGATAGGGGCGTGGTTGGATTCTGTAGAGTTGAGGTGAGACAGGATGGAGCTGATCCTCATGCCGTGCCAGTGTGCGTTGGTGAGGGCTCTGTCCAGTCGAGAATATTGACGGCGGTCGCCTTCCTGCATGTTACACCAGATGAATTTGCTGTCTTTGAACTGGAGAGGAGTGAGATGAGCATTGAATATGAAGTCGTTGAAGTCTTGCATGGCTGATAGGGGCGTAGGACGACCTTCGATCTTCTCATCTCTGTAGGTGATGGCGTTGAAGTCCCCAATGCAAAGCCAGGGGGTGTTGGGGTTGTGGAGATAGGTGTCGAGGAGGTTGTTCCAGAGGTATTTACGTTCCGCGATGATACAGCTACCGTGGACCGCAGAAAGAATGGCCCGCACCGAAAGAGTGGGGTGAGTGACCCAGCATGATAGGGCTTGTTGGGAGTCCTGAATGATATCGAGTTTAATGTTCTTCGATCCGAGAATCCAAATGTCGTGCCTGCCGGCAATCGCTGTGGGGAGGCCCAGCGCTAACTGGGTGGATTTGAGACGTTTGGAGGGGATTTTCAATGATGATGAAGATGTCAATCTTATGGATTTTCCGGAGGCTGGAAATTCTCCTTAATGTCGGTTTGTTTGCCAGACCACGAATATTCCAAGATAGAATGTTAAGCATTTATAAGGTTGTGGGGGAGTTTTTTGTTCCGCCTTGCAGCGGATCTGGTTTGGATGTTGGCAGCTTTAACGCTGCCTGCTTCACTCCGTTGGGAGATCGGTGGTTCCACTTTCGATGTCGTGGGAGGATTGAGGTTGTGGCTCTCGATCGGACCTGATGAGGGGCCTATCAGATCACCAGCTGAGTCAGCTACCGACACCTCCGAGGGGATGGTAAGGGAGTCGTGCGCATTCTCAATCAACAGTTGCTGAAGGGGAAATCCTACGGCTAGGACTTGCAGACCTCTCCTCGCTTGGTCGGGGCCGAGGATGGCAAGGGCATCTTCGACCGTGTTCGATCTGGGGGATTGGTGAGCTTCGTAGTTGTGGGAAGGTGTCAGGGGGACTTCTTCCTGACCACTGGAGTGGTTCTGGAGTTCTGCGCTGCCCAGGTCGGAAGCCTCCACCATTTGCGAGGAGTTGGAAGAGAGAGGCGGTTGCTTGGAAATGCTGGAGCCTTCTAGCGGGCCGTCGGAGTCTGGATCCTCCGATTCGAGAATGGCGAATTAGTTGGAGATCGTAATGTGTTGGGGGATGAAAGGGATCGGGGCCCTGCTAGGTTGATCGATGGATTCTGGTGCTCCGTTACTGGAATCGAAGCGAATATGGGAGTTCGGAAGAGGGAGGATGGGCGACTTAGGGGATTGTCCAGCAGGTTGGTCGGTGTCTTTCTTGGATGACTTCTTTTTAAGCTCCGGGTGAAGACGATGGCAGTACTTGGGTTGGTTGCCTCTTAGATGGCAATGGTTGCAAAACAATATGTGATTGTCGTAGAGGATTTGTTGGGTGTGGGATTGGTTGCCGAGCTCGATAGTGATGAAGTTGGGTGGTTCTGAAGTGAGATCAAGTTCGACACAGATTTTGGCGTAGTGGGCTTTGGTGAGGTTACTGGTCTCGGGTGCCGTAGCCACGTACGTCCCGAATGATTTGGCGATGCGCTTTAGCGCCGCTGGGACAAAGCAAATGAGAGGGAGGTTATGGAGGGTAACCCAAGTAGAAACTGTGGTTGAGTCTTCTTTAGTGTTGAACCCTGGAGACCACTTGATAATCTTCATCTGGTGGGTGTCAATTTTGCCAGTGCCCTTAGACCACACCGTCCTATGGTCGCTTTCTGACGATAGGTGTAGGAGTATGTGCCTGGGATCGAGGGGGGCCACTCGGTAGTCGGAGGTGAGATTCCATTTGGCGATAGCTTCCTACACCTTATGAAGTTTGGGACAACCGGTAGAAAATTTCAGGACAAATGTGTGAGGAAAAGCCGCTGACAGTGACGACATTTCTTTGGCAGAGAGGAGATTACAGGAGCAGAGGTTTCTAGGGAGTAATCAATATACGGCAGATGGACATCTGGGATAATGGTGCCCTTCGGAGGATTGAGATCCGGACGAAGCATGGCGGCATAGGAAGGTTGGGACGGTCCGGGGGCTGAAGGACCCGAGGGAGCTGAACGGGTTAGCGCGGGTCCACTCTAGGGGGGATGATCCCGGAACTGGGAGGAAGTGTGGAGGAAAGGTCCGGGGACTGCTGCCCAGAAAGACTGCGGAGGGGGGGAGCCGGGGCGCCAAGGGAGACAGCGACGGCATCTGTAACTCCGGCAGAGGGGACGACGGGGATCTGCTGCGAAGCAGCCGCCACGGTAGGGGGCCACCGAAAAGGCCGCAAGAGGCGGAGCGACTCCGGCTGAAACGGTTGCGGAGAAGGACGACGGGGAAGCTGGGGCGGTGAGCACTGCCGCGAGGGGCGGGGAAGAGGTGGGGGCGGATGAGGGGGTTGGGGAGACGGGGGGCTCCGGGGGCGAGCTAAGGAGAGCAGGGCGGCTTGAGGAGGGGGAGGGTGCTAGGAATGACAGGGAGGGGGCGGGGGGTGGCGGGAGAACAGCGCCAGGGGGGCGGAAATGAAGAGCAGGGGGTAGGCGGATTGCGCTGGGGGGGAGACTGGGGGTTCAGCTGGTAGCGCAAAGGAGTTAGAAATGGTGGGGGGGGAGACTGGGGGGGCGACGGAGAAGAGCAGGGGGTGGGAGGAGGGCGGATTGCGCGGAGGGGGGGTTATAAAACTCTGGCATGCAAGGAGGAAGGGGGTGGGAAGAATGCTGGGGTGGCACGGGCACGGGGGCAGGGGAGGGCAGCGCAAAAAGGTGGGGACCTCCAACGGATGAAGGAGCCCCATGCTGATGCGCAATGGAGAGATGAGGAACCAAGCGCTGCGCAATAGAATAAGAATAGCCAGGTGGTCGCTCCTGAAGCGCAGTGGAGAAGGGTTGAATGGGAGACCACTCCGCCCGGGGCCCACCATGATAAGAAAGAAAGCTACTGAGGGAGCGCTCAGGATCAGATGCACAATCTGGAGGGGGCACTCCGGGATACGCGCCACTAAGTGGGTTTTTGAGGGACTGGGGAGCGTTGGGCCCGAGGTCAAAGCTGCTGGGGAGCTCTCCTCCCAAGGGGGGAAAATGAGAATTCGAAAACTGGGAGAGAGCGGTGGCATTGAGCTGCTGCAGCGGCGAATAGCCGGGGGCGGCGGCTCCGCCAACCTGGGCGAAGCAAGACGGGGATCCGGAGGCGACGCCCGACGAGGCGAGGGTGGCGAGTCCGCCCCATGGCTGAGGATTAGGAGGAGCAGAGGGCGTACCAGGCTCCGCTAAGAGGGAGGTAGCAGGCGTCGAGGGGGGAAACGGAGGGGGTGGAGGAGTAGGGCGGGCTTGGAGAGCGGCGGGAAGGAGCTGGATAAGGGCCAGCGCCTCCGGTGTCCATTGGAACGCCATCGGAGGAGAGGACCGGGGCAGAGCGACGGAGCCGGACTAATAAGGAGAGGGGGAGGAGGGAGGGAGGGGAAGGGGACGGCCGGCCTAAGCCGGCCAAGGGGAGGGGAGCGAGCGTACGGAAGAGCTGGGAAGGGGAGCATGCTCAAAAAATTCATATATATCCTCTACACACATATATATATATATATATATATATATATATATATATATATATATATATATATATATATATATATATATATATATATGTATGTGCCTATATATATAGCTTTCCTATATATATCTATGTATATGAATATGTGAATGTGAATAATATATATACATTATATGACTAAGTTTGTGTGCCTTGTTAGCTTATAGTTTAGTTTTGTGCTTGGTTTAGCAAGTGACTTAGGCTATGAGTTAGTAGCTATCTTGGATACTTGATTTGTATATACTTAGTTTGTTTAGAACTAGAATAACTTGTTTGACCTAATTTAGACTTGTTAGACATAGTTTGACCATAGTTGACCTAGGTTTGACTTTCAGGGTTGACCAAGTTGACCAAGAGTTGACTTCGGTCTAGATTAACCTAGAATCATGTAGAATGCATAGTAGAACTTTATATTGTCATTTTGGACTTGTTTTGACTTGTGCTGTTCTGATTAGGAGCCAGACACCTCTCATCGGACAGTATATTTACTTTGGACATTCAGACATCAGGCGAGTACATTCTCTGATAGTTCTTTCATTTATTTGTCAATTACTGTACTTCAGTTCTAGTTAGTTGTATGTGATTCTCTGTTACAATACGTATGAATATTTTTGGATTCATGTATGCGACACACATACCATATTGTCTGGCCTCTATTACTGGTATCATCATGTATGGCTTCTATTACTAGAATCACCTACTGGAATCACCCTGGAATCACTTGCTGGTATCATCACGTTTGGCTGGACTCATCTCGATTCTCGTATCGTATTCTGGATTCACTTGTACTTGCTGGAAGGGGAAATACTTGAGTAAGACATGTAGACATACCCCAATTCTGGAATCACCTCACATGCTGGAATCTACTGGAATGATAGCCATCTCACACCCGGCCGAGTGTGTGATGTGCCGGATTAACTATAGCCATTTACATGTCGATCTCGGTATTTTAAAACACATTGTTAGAGTATAGTCTGGACTCACCCTGGAATCTTTGATCACTGACTGGAATCATCTCATACCGGACTCATCTTGTACTGGAATTACCTGGTATCAGATTCATGTTGTCTGGATTTATGTTGCTCTTACACTTGTTTACATTTTCTGTCTGGACTTATATCATGTTACCCTGGTTCAGCTAGTTCTATTTTTTATAGTATTTATTGCTATGATTTTTTTTCTTGTTTAGTTATTTATTTTCCTTGCACTTTATCTGTCTTTCTTACCATCACCTGAATATAAACTGCCATTTTCATCAATACAACTGTCTATAACTGCTTTATAGTTCTCTGTCATTTACTTGGGTTTTCTAGATAAGATGTGCTCGTTCCTGTCCTAACTGACCTGTTGATAAATTTTACAGATAGCCTAGAGGTTGCCTGCTAGCCTAGAGGAGACACAGTAGAGGTTGTATAGTTAGTTATTTCAGTTGTATTGAGTTGTATTTATTCTATGGATTACTGTATTGAGCTTTGAGATGTTTTCTGGGTTTGTGTATCTTAGACACTTAGACTTCTATCTGCTGTATCTCTTTGGGATTTTATGTTTTACCAATCTTTTATCTCGCTCTACCTTAGTTGTGATTGAGACTGTATCTGCTATGTCACCTCCATTCGGAGAGTATATACTGTACGGGTACCTTTATATTGTTAGATGTTTGACCTAGGATAGCGTTCTACCACCGACACTGCAGCGTAGGCTGGACGTACCCACGTCTCGTGCCCTTACTCTAGGGTGCGGGTCGTGACAAGATGTCCTTGCTTTCTGCAGTAATAGCAAACGGGCTTCTGATAAGGTGTGGGCCTCTGCTGGAACTATCCTGTGGCCCTCCTAATAGGTCCACTCTGAGCAGCTCGGGCTGGTGTAACTGCTGGTGTATGGCGTCTCGACGTCTGCTGCTGCTCATTGCGAAGAATCTCCTGAGCACGAGCTTCTTCCAGGATAGCTGAATGGAAGACTCGAGACTGGGTAGTCGTATAAGACTTGAGCTCTGGTACAAGCCCCTGGTGAAATCTCCTCGCCTTCTCTAACTCCGTCGGAATCAATCCCGCACCAAAATGACTCAGGCGATTGAACCCTGAGTCATACTCATCGACTGTCATATTTCCTTGCTTCGAATGAAGGAACTGGTCATAGAGACCATCCCGTACATGAATAGCGAATAACCTCTCATAAAATGCATCATAGAACTGCTTCCAGGTGATCCCAGTGCCTAATCGTCTCTATTTCGCCTTCCACCAGTGGTGAGCATTATTTTCTAACAGTAGGTCCACTGCTGTCATCCAATCTCAAGCTGGCAACTGAGATGCCTTCAGTAGCTTCTCTGTACTAATAAGCCATTGTGACACCTCTAATGGCTTCTTCGTTCCTCATAAGGATGCAGAGCTGGTGCTGGTGCTGGTACTGGAGGTAGTGGCAGAGGTCTACCTAATGCTGCTATCATCGTCTGTCTCATCAGCTCAGTCAGCTGCCACTGAGCCTGCATCATGGCGTACATAAACTGAGAAGAAGGGCTCCCATCAGTCGGTAGTAGAGGCATCTAAGGTCCCGACTGTGGGGGAAACTGCTGAGGGAATGGTGGTGGTGGGGGCAGTGGTACATTCCCTTCTGGTGGCATGGTAGTAGTCTGCCCAGCCTGGCTATCTGGGGGTGCTAAGATCTCTGGATACTCCGTCGTCGGTGTCGTAATAGGCTGCGACTATCCTGGCTGGTATGGTCTCGCTGGAGTCATGAGAGGATTCTATCCATCTGCAGTAGCCTCTTCACCAGATGTGAGGGCCAAGGCAGAAGTACGTCTGCTTCTTAAATGCATACTGTTGGCACGAGAAAGATAAGTTGATATTAGGAAAGATTAGATATGAGGTAAATTAAATACTCAAGGAAGTTTCGAAAAGATTGGAAGTCAAGAGGTAGTAATAGTTCTGGATGAGATATTCCTATTCCTATATGCAGGCTTGTTGGACACAGTCATGTAACCCAACAATATTAACGTAGACCTGCATGGGCCACCACAAAAATATGTAACGCCCCAGTCCTAAAATATGTAGGACCAAGTACGTGAACATGCCAGCTGCACATATATGAAGAATACTCCAATATATGGAATCCTCACATATGCACATAAGCTGTAAATAAAATAACCATAGCCCAGAAATATATAATCTAATCTCATCACAGCTCAACACAGAGGATAATAGAGTCCAAATAAACAAATAAGAATATCAAAAGATAGCCGGGTGAACATGCTCACTCCAAATAGCTATAAAGAATGGTCTCACAAGATCGGAGTCCAACCTCCGCAAAATAGAAAGAAAAGAGATGAAAAAATAATGTCCACTAATATCTCAAATAAAGAATAGACTATAAATCAGTAGGGACTGCCTCGTCATCAATGTAAGATAGCTCCAATGCCGCTCCGTACTCCTGTGGAAAATCGTCTAAACCTAGAAAGATAACCAGGTCCTCAGAGGGACGTAGCAAGATACAAGAAAAACACCATGCCATATAAACTGTGATAATATAATGAGAGAAAAAAGTATGCATGCAATCGGGCTCCTGACCATTCTACTGTGAATATACAGTTGATATACAATCCTTCAACGCATGAGCCCTGGCTGTAAATGGGATCGGCTTAGTTTCCGTAGAGGGCACCAGGGGCCAACGTCCATAACGCTTTGGAAGCGTCAGAGGGCACCATGTGCAAGGGCTACGTCCATAACGCTCTGGAAAACGTCAGAGGGCGCCTGGAGCCTGCGTCTCCAGAGGAGCGCACAGGTAATCAGGGAAGTGCAAAGAAGCCCAAATGTCAGGTATTGTTCTCCCCACCCAATGTCTAGTATCATCATCTCCATGACTGATATGAACCTCTAGTAACCACCAAGTCTTCTAACATGCAATTCTATTGGCAATTACTCCTATCTATCGCACGCTCCATACGTATCGGTGGCCAGCCGACTACACGGGTACGTGTCCTACATGTGACTCACAACACGTGGTAAGCAAGTGTCAAGGCCGTATGAGATATACCAATACCTCATCATCAATGGGAGGTCACTAGGCTAAGTCAATGTAAGAGAAATAAATAAAAGCATAAAAAAATGACCGATAGAGTCGCTTGCACCCAAGTGTGACTTGGACGCACCGTTAAATATCAAGAAATAAGAAATACTGAAAATAACAACTGAAAATAAGAATATAATAATCACAGAGTAAGGTGGCAAGGTATCCTGCCTGATGGTGCAAAGTGGCGAGTCCAGGTAATCACAATGTCAGCCAAGAAATGTCACAATCTCCAAACAACTCCGGACGCTAAAATAAACATCAAAAATGCACTTGGTGTAAAAGATATACTTAGGAAACGCCTGTCCAAAAGTCTAATTCTGGAATAGGGGTAAAATCGTAATTTCGGATTAAAACGATGTCTGCTGTTGGACCCGCTTTGCACCAAAACGTGTGCCAAAGTCTACGGTCTCTAAAGTCATCAAACTATATGTCTACGGGTTCAGTTTGAGGAGAGCAACTCAACGATATGTCCAATTTTGGATTCGGATGAGCCGTGTACAAAATCGCCCGTTTGAGTGGGTCGCGGGCCCGCCAAAAAGGGTTCCGATTCGACCTTCTCAGAATCGAACCAAACTTGGCACACAGGACCAAAATTTCGATCTGGACCTGTTGGCGCAAGTTTCGTCTTGAATCGACGAGTGTACACAAAGTTGGGGCAAAGTTTGTAAATTGGTGATACGGGGGCATTTCGACGGATAGGGACTGATTTCGTCACGCACACACGACGAAACTGAGTTCCGTCAGTTCCCACGCGTCGGCAACGTCCATATGCGCCTTTTGATGCATATAGCGTGCGACCACGTTGCCCGGTTTGTTGGGGCGCATGCCATATCGAACAAAATTTAGAAAATTAATATAAATTAACACATGTTTTTTCCTCAACTTTAACATCAATTTACTTTTTACGCATTAATCGAAACGACGATCCAGAAGATGTATTGCGATCTCAGTTATGTTGTATTTTACTATTTTTAATTAGTTTCTACAATTCTTTATTGTATAGCAAGAAAATTGGCCGACAAGTTATCATTTTACAACAGTTTTTTTAGTATTACAGAAAACAGGTTTTTCTTTAACTTCGTCTCGATTTTTCGAGCAAGTTGATGGGTTGCTTCAAAATCCACCTGGAGGATCTCGAAGAGGGTCAAGTCTACTTTCCATAAAATCTTACGGATCAAAAATCGATGCTACGAGTAAAACGTTACATCGTAGGGAAGTAGGGTACCTTGAATGGGAAAACTGCTCCGTGGGTGACGCGGGGCTGACTTCGGATATTCCGTTCGTCGCACACGAGACTCCGTCGCTGGTGAAACGAACTCGTAGGCTAAGGAGGTAGGATCAGCCACAACTTTTGTTTTGGAAGTTTAGGTTTTTGAGGTTTGTGGAAAAAGTTATATATATAACAAGTCGGGTCCACTCCTAATGCTAATAGCATTTGGATTAATAAGTCCTCACAAGTTCGGGTGCTGGTGCATATACGCGCGCGCGCGGGGGCTCCTTTTTGCTACAATGGATTTTAGGGGGGGGGCGCCCACTTAAGTGGGTGGCCTAATTATTTTTTTTTCTTTTAACTACTTTAAACGTTTACATTAGCACTTAAGTGCAATTGGCTCAGCCATGGCCGCCCCTTGCTAGGGTGTGGCCGGCCCCACTCTCTTTTTTTTTAAACATATATATATATATATATATATATATATATATATATATATATATATATATATTAAGCTAGCAAAATTATCTCAAAAATGTACGATAAATTCCTAAAAATCCTAGATTTAATTATATTCCTTATTTAATAGAAATACGCACATGCACACATATAATAATATATATATACACACATACATTAATTATACCAATAAACTAGTAGCATATAAATCCATAACTAATGAAATACATAACAAAAAAATTAATTAAATTATAAAAATCAAATATAAATTATGGGGGTTTACAATTCTCGATGTTACAAGCGTTCATTCTGGGAATTTGAAGCTGGAATGTTGATCAAATTTAAAAATAGAACGCTGAAGATGGGAGTGATCTATGATCGATCTGGTGAGTTAATTGTTCATGATCATTCCTAATCGATCTTTTATTCTTTCTTCTTCAAAATTTCTAATTCTTAATTAATAACTATAAAGGGAAATCCCTCTAATATAAGTTCTTATTTCTGCCCGTGAACCGTTCGATGTAATGGTTGTTTCAACGTTGCTAGTAGTTCTGGGACACAAGGAAGTCGTTTCGGATTCAGGAAGACACTGTTAACCGTATTCTTGCTCAGGTATATTTCCTAGAATGGTTTTGAGCTACTCTCAAGAATTTGGATTGATATCAATCCATGTTAGGAAGATACTAGTCACAGAAGATGGCATTCAGTAGGGTCTTTAGTGTCGAGTCCAGGACGACTCGGTCATAGGATACTGGAGATGGTGTATGGATGCTGTTGTCTTGGATCGGGTAATTGCTACAAAATATAGAGAGTTTATTGTTGAACAGTTTGAAATGTTAGTAGCCGTTAGGTTTTTAAACCTAGGTATAAGAGTTTGGGTTCAGTATTATTGGGTTTAGTCCTCGAATGGGGCTTGGGCTGACTAGTTAAGGCTATTAGGTTATTTGATTGAGAATTTGGCTTGGTTTTGGGTCTTGGGCTATTACTCATATACGCTATACCTTGAGTTAGTTTCATGAATTGTGGTTTGGCCGACCAATTGTCTAGCAAATTATTAGGTTCAAGTGTATGAGAATTGGTTAAATTGGAGAGACTAATGGGTAAATAGTCACTAGACTTGATTAGAATAGTCTTTTTGGAATATTTCCTAAAAACTTATTTTTCCTATTTATTGGTGATTTAGAAGACTTTGACTAAACCCGGGAAAAAGGCAAGTCCTTGTACTCAATCAACACATGCATGCATATCATATTCTATTGCACTTGATTCTTGTATTTACTTGCACCTGCTTGCATGTCATCGTGTCTTGTCGTGTCGGGGTGGAAAGAACATCAGAGGGCATGTAGTCACCAACGCCTGAGCGTGTACCTGATTGTTAGTATAGACACGATATACCTCATACCTATACTTGCATGCTAGTATATTGGTGCCCTATACGACACACTTGTTTACTTGACTGCTAGTATATAGTACACGATATGCCTTACTATAGACATGCCTGATAGCATATCGTTGCTATATACCTTATTTCTGACAGTGTTGCATACATGGTGTAATGCCTGTTGTTCGTATTACGTATTTGGATACATATACGTATTTTATCTTATATTTGCATATCTCCTTGGTCTGGCTTGGTTTGTTTACTCTCGGTTTGGGTTGGCTTGGTTCGGCCGGCCCAATGCTTGGTTCATCATGGGCCAAGGGTGGAACACCTTAGCCTATGCTTCTCCTTCATTTCCACCACAACCCCTCCTACCTACCACCACCTTTGATATTTATTGCCATTTCTTCTTTCTCTCTCTTCATAATTCTCATTTACTTCTCCTTCCCCTACCATTACTCTTCTCCACCAACCAAGAACACCATAGGCAAGTGCAACTTGCTTCCACAAGAGAACTTCTTTTGATGGTTTCATTAGCTTCTCCTCATGATTCTAAACCACATTAGAACTTGTCATTTTCCATTCTGAGGCTTTATTTCTTGTAGATCTAGAATTTTGTTACTTTCGGATTTGGGTGGTTTTGATCTATTAAACTTCTTTGTTTTCAAGTTTTGATGGTTCCATGTTGTAGAGCATTTCATTCTACCCAATTTTGACCTTTGGAAAGTTGGATTCGGACTTATTTTGACCAAGATTTGGACAATGAAAGCTTAGATTCAACTTTAGAGTTCTTGCTGTTCTTGCCATTTGGAGAAGACAGTGAGCTAGCTTTTTAGCTTACGCCGCTGAGCTGTACGCTGCTGTTTAGCGAGCGTATGCTAGCTTTCGTACGCTGCTGTTTAGCGAGCGTACGCTAGCTTTCGTACGCTGCTCTTTAGTGAGCGTACGCTCACCTTAATACGCTGTATGTTGGCAGTGTGTCTTGAGCGTACGCTAGCTTGAGCGTACGCGTGCCTTGGTACGCTAGCTTAAGCGAGCAAGGCGTACGCTGGCCCCTTTCGTACGCTAGCTCGAGCGTACGCTAGCTTGAGCGTACGTTGACCTATAGCTTGAGCGTGCCATTGTGTACGCTGACCCTTGCGTACGCTAGCCTGAGCATAGCCTGGCTTGAGCGTAGCCTGATCACCCTTGATCTTCTATAGCCCTGTTTATTGATATTTTATTAGATATTTAACGTCCATTTTATATCCTTACGCCTTTTGTCCTGAACTTGATAATCATGAACTTACTTGATATGTTTGTAATTTGATAATGGAGCATGACACGATAGTGACCCGTAGTGGTGCACTCCTGACATGAGTAACATGACATAACCTGATAGTGGTCCGTCGTGGCGCACTCCTGACAAGTACACTTGACATGATAAACCTGACATGTTATATCTCGAATAGCTGTTGCGACGGCTACCTGACATGACATAACCTGTATAATTAATCCTGGATACCGTGGGTGATTGTGCTTGTATAAATAAACCAGTCCTGTCTTACATCATGTCTAGGATGGGACTCCTGAGTACCACGGTCAGGAGTGCCTATTGAAATGAACTAAGGACTAATAACTAGATTAATACATTAGTCATGAAGAGATTTCCCAGCTACAGGCAATCCCGTTACCTGGGCACGCCTTGGGATCTGTAGCCTGCCGTCGAGTAGGGCACATTTCCAGCATACTGTCATGTGTTGTACCTTTCAAGCTGCCTAAGGGTACATTCATTTCCTGGACGATGTACCCACCTGAATTCAACTTTAATCTTTTAACCCGGGGAACCTGGATGGTCTGCAGGGCTTGTGGCTGTGGAATAATCTCACTGCATCTTTTAGTAATTAGGCTTGTGACAACCCTAGTTAGTTAATGTATCAAGCCGTAATTCTTGCTTGGCCGTGAAGTGATTGGACGGAGTCTAACCAGTCTAGTCTTGCCCTGATCCTGTCCCAGATTGCAGCACGACTTGAATGCTTGTATTTATTTTACCGATAAATGGTGAGAAACCAAGCTCCGTTCAGACGAAGGGTTACAACCCCGGTCCTTGTTTGGTTTACGGGTTGTAACCTGGTTATCTGAATAGTTCCATGGTTATCTCGTCGAATATCATCCTGATATGTTTCCTTTTATTCCAGTCCTTATTTTATTTATATTTATATTCATGTGCTGATTGCTGGTTTTAGTTCTTAAGTGAAGCCTCCTTTGTGGCACTTGCTCTTTCTGGGGTCTGACCCAGCTGGTTTTGTATGGCCAGATTTCGGAGCAGCTCCAGAGGATCTACCGACCTTCCAGCCAGATGGTGGCCACTAGACGGAACCCTGGCAACGAGTGGGTTATTTTTGGCTCTCCCACTCTATTGTAAAAATATTCTTTTGAGGCGTTTAGCCGACGAGCACCTGTTTAGCTCGATTGCACTTACTTACTGTCTGCCTACGGGCTGTAACATGATTAACAGATCCTAGGGTTGATCATGTATGACTAAACTCTTGCTAGTCCTGACATTTTGTAACGACTAGCTTCATGATCAACTGAATATGTAATGTTTGGGACGCCTTACTATTGTATATTTAATGATCATACATCTTGTGACCTTTACTTACTTGCTTGTGATTGAGACACTAGGCTTGTTCATGACCTTAAGAGACTGATGGCTTGTAGATAAACCCTCATGTATCTAGACAGCCGTGACCGTATAGCGAGATGGAATCCATTTCAATATACGTAGCTGGCTATGTCTGCCCCCGCTCTCTAGTATTCTGGTTCTGGGGCGTGACACATGGTATGCCTTACAATATACATGTCTGATAGCATACCATTGCTCTATACTCTTGACTTGATAGTCCTATATGCTTGATGGTGTTCTATTACATGATTCATGTAGTTAGTGCATATGTTAGTTATTTTCTATACTTGTTGTTAGTTCATGTTATTTTCTTTGATACTCCATGATTTGGTTGAGCTAGTATATACTTTGCTCTTTTTCAGACAGGATCATTGATTACAGGTAAGATTGAAACCCTAGATTGCCAAGGACAACAGATAAATGACCCAGCAGTGGAGCTTACTCCGGATGCTAGTGATGACCGAAACTATATTCCCGAGATGTTGTTGATTGGTATAGAATTTAATTTGGTTGTATTAATATAGCAAACTAGATAGCCTTTATCTTTTATTTATCGGCTTTGTACTCTGTTGTTCTTGTAAATGGCTATAATAAATGTTAGATAGTGACTCTGTGACGGATAGTAGTAATATTCGTGATAGATGGTGTGATGAATATATTATTACTGATGATGACTAAACTAGATGGCTGACTACCGCTGTCAACGACATTGTTGGCCGGGCATGACTCTATTCGTACCCGATTATTCGGAAGCGGGTCATGATGTTTCTCCTTTAGTGCAACCCAGCGACCCGCACCGTACTCGTCGACCCGACCTTATTTCTGTGTCCATGTTTGCCCATGTGCACCCCTTCGAGGAGATTTGGTATGAAGCCGTGTCCAGATTTGTATCTTTTGGTGTCGGTTTAGGTAGTGTCCACTTACTGTTATATTTAGTTTCTTACATGTGATATTTATTTGATAGTACTATAGATTAGGTACTG
The DNA here is from genome assembly GCA_029216955.1 of Iris pallida. Classification (NCBI taxonomy): domain Eukaryota; kingdom Viridiplantae; phylum Streptophyta; class Magnoliopsida; order Asparagales; family Iridaceae; genus Iris; species Iris pallida. Next base: position 20,071,029 of record JANAVB010019799.1, on the reverse strand, counting down.
TGATGTTGTTCTTTTGAGGGTTAAGTTTATGATTTGTAATGACCTGAATTCGTGATACGTATTTAGAGTACGTATGCATATTTTGGACCCATATTTTATTTTAGTCATGATTAGTTATATTGGTTTATTTTGTATTGGCTTGGTTTTATTGGCATGGATAGTTCAATTGGTTTTAATGGTTCATGGGTTTATCTTGGATTAGTGAGGCTGGGTTTATTTCATGGTTCATTTGGTTTAAATTGCTAGAGAGAGAGTTTATTGGCCTTGACTTGGTTCACCATGGTTTATTTTGGTTTGGTCTATTTTGGTTTAACATGGAGAACCCCACCCCATTATAAATATCAACTTCTCTCTCTCTCTCCTTATTATTTTCTTCATCTTCTTCCTCAAGCTTCTTCCTCTCCACTACCACCACCCACCTAGGCAAGTGCATCTTGCTATCACTTGAGGGCTACATTTTATTTGTCTATTAGCTTTATTAGCTCATTTTAAGCAACATTAGAACTTGGGTTTTCTCCATTTGGAGCTTGGAATTTTGATTGTTCCATGTTGAAGAGAATTGAATTTTACACAATTTAGACCCTTGCAAAGTTGGATTTGGACTTATTTTGACCTAGTTGTGGTCCTTGGAATTTCTGAGTTCCGTGGCTTTTCTCTCGGTTTGGGGAAGAAGACCCCTGTTCCCGAGCGCAATCCAGTCCAGCGCTCTTTAGCGCCTGGCGCAATCCAGTTGGCCCAGCGCCTTTTGGTGCTGGCGCAATCCAGTTAGCCCAGCACTCTTTAGTGCTGGCGCAATCTAGCCCCCTGCGCAGTTCAGTCACTGCGCAATCTACCCCCTGCGTAATCTATCCCCCTGCGCAATCCAGTGTGTGCGCAATCCAGTGCGTGCGCAATCTGATCCCTGCGCAACCCGACTCAGCGCGGCTCAGCTCTTGTGCAGTTCATCTCCTGCGCAGTCTGACCCCTGCGCAGTCTGATCCCTGCGCAGTCTAATCCCTACGCAGCTCAACCCAGCGCACTCTAATCCTGGCACAATCCAACCCGACCCCAGGGACCCTTGCGCAATCTGTCCAATTATGGAGATTTGGTTTTATTTCTTTTTTTTTCCTTAAGCTTGGTTCTTCTATAGCCCTGTATATTGGTATTTTATTAGATATTTATGCCCATTTTATATCCTTACGTCTTTTGTCATAAACTTGATAATCATGAATTTATTTAATATGTTTGGAATGATAACTTGACATGATTGGCTTGACATGATAGACTTGATATGACAACCTGACTTGATGATGACCCATAGTGGTGCACTCTTCACAAGTAACCTGACATGGCACGACAGTGACCCGTAGTGGTGCGCTCTCGACCAGTAACCTGACATAACATGATAGTGGCCCGTCGTGGCGCACTCCTGACTAGTATACTTGACCGGATAACCTGACATGTTATATCTCGATAAGCCGTTGCGGCGGCTACTTGACATGACATGACCTGTATAATGACTTGACACCGTGGACGATTGTGCTTGTATAAATGAACCAGTCTTGTCTCGCATCATGTCTAGGGCATGGACCCCTGAGTACCACGGTCAGGGGTACATATTGAAATAAACTAAGGCTAATAACTAGAATAATCTACTAGTCATGAAGAGATGTTCCCCAATTACAGGCGACCCCGTTATTCCGGCCGCAAATGTTTGGGCTTGTAGCCTGCCGACGAGTAGGGCACATTTCCCGCCCACTGTCATGTGGGGCACTCTCGATTGTCACTTTAATAATTAAACTCTATTGTCTTGCACTCTCCCTCCATTGACACTTTAATGATTAAACTCTCTGGATTGTCACTATAATGATTGCCTGGATAACCAGAGTAGCTGCAGGGCCTGTGACTACTTGGAGCATCTCATTGCATCTTGCTAGTAACTAGGATTGTGATAACCCTAGTTAGTTAATGTAGAAAGCCGTAGGAAATGATTGGCCATGATTGATTGGATGGAGTCTAGTCCAGTATAGTATTGTCTAGAAGTGATCGATTGCAAGATTGTACCAGCATGATTGAATTATTTCACTCCAGATTGTCACTATAATGATCGTCACTCCAGATTGTCACTATAATGCTTGAACACTATTGTCACTCCAGATTGTACTATCCTGATTGTACCTTTCATTGTCACTTTCATCAATGTCTTCTTTTCATATATATTGTCCAGTTATATTTTATTTAACATGATGCTTCTCTTAATTATTTTCTCTGATTGGGACAAGTGCATTGGTAGTGCGCGAACCCCAATCTGTGTTACTTATTGTTTTCTTACATGTTGAATGCTAATGATTTGTTGGTTTTAGTCCTTAAGTGAAGTCTCCTTTGTGGCACTTGCTCTTTCTGGGGTCTGACCCAGCTGGTTTTGTATGGCCGGATACCGGAGCAGCACCAAAGGATCTACCGGATTGCCAGCCAGATGGTGGCCACTAGGCGGAACCTTGGCAACGAGTGGGTTTCTTTTTGTTCTCCCACTGTAATATTGTAAATTATTCTGTTGAGGCGTTTAGCCGGCGAGCAAGTGTTAGCTCGTATTGCACTTTTCTTATTGTCTGCCTACGGGCTGTAACATGATTGACAAGCCCCGGGGGTTGATCATGTATGACTGAACTCTTGCTAGTCCTTACATTTTGTACGACTAGCTTCATGATCATCTGATATGTAATATTTGGGACGCCTTATATTTATGTATTTGATGCTCTGACATCTTGTGATTATTACTAGTTGGTTGAGATTGAGACAATAGGCTATTTTATGACCTTAAGAGACTGATGGATTGTAGTGAAACCCTCACATATCTAGACAGCCGTGACCGTATAGCGGCGTAGATTCCACTCCGTTATACGTAGCTGGCTATGTCCGCCCCCGCTCTCCAGCATTCTGGTTCTGGGGCGTGACATGGTTTAAGTGGTAGCCCATGCAGGTCTTGTTAATCAAGATGTGTGAGGGTTTACCGAATAGATGTCTCAATCGGTACTCGCCCTTGATCTCTGCTCGTATCCTCTTGATTCCTGAAAATTCTTGTCCTGATCACATGCTTGTATCATTGATCTGTCCTGGTCCTTCCTTATTGTTTCCCTGTGTCGTCTTCCTCAGCGGCACTGTACCTGGACCTGCCGACCAGCAAGGAGGAGCACCTCCCGTGGACCAGCAGCAACCAGAAGATCAGGCCCAGCACTCAGGAGCAGCCTCCCGAGTCGTACCTACTGGAGGAGAGCCGCCAGTTCAGTCAGTCTAGCCTGCAGATCCTGATGATGGCACTTTGGTGGGTCTCATCAGATCATTGTTAGCTTTCCAAGATCGTAGAGGCGATGCCTTGCACCAGGCAGTGGAAGATGCTCTGAATAGAAGTGGACCCCGAGGGAACAGTGCGGTCAATAATTTCAAGCGCCTGAACCCTCCATACTTCGATGGCAGCGAGGATGCCGTTGCTGCCGATGCTTGGCTACAGGATACAGAGGTGATTCTCGAAGCCGCGAAGATTTCAGAAGACGAGAAGGTGGCTGTGGTACGTCTACAGTTATTGGATCTAGCTCGCAGTTGGTGGGCTACAAAAGCAGTGGGATTGGCAACACCTGTCTCCTGGGCAGTGTTCAGCGAGAAGTTCCAGACCAAGTATTATGATGCAGTGGCTCGATATGACTTGCAGACCAGGTTCGCCAATCTGAAGCAAGGAGGCAGAACGGTCGACGGTTATGCGGCCGAGTTTTCCAGACTCAGTCGGTTTGCTCCAACCTTGGTGGCAACCGAGTTCGACAGAGCACAGAGGTTCCAGCAGGGACTTCACCTAGAGATCATATTGGCAGTGGAGCAGTTCGAGCATCAGACCTATGATGCGGTATTACGAGCAGCGAGGAGGCACGAGTATACCTCCCAGAGAATAGTGGACATGACCGGAGGTCGGAAGCGGTCTCACGGCCAGGTGATCCAGTCTTCAGCACCAGCCCCGGCAGCCAGGGCTTTGACTATTGGAACTCCGAGGCAAGCAACCTCAGTTACGTTGGTCCAGTACTCGACCCCGACGTACCCTCAGCAGAAATAGAAGCAAGCGCAGTCTTTCACCGTAGGCTGTTCTTATTGTGGGAAGCCTGGACACGTGGTAGCGGAGTGTCGCATGGCGCTGGGATTATGCTTGTTGTGTGGGGCACCGGACCATAGGGTGGGGTCCTGCCCATTCAGAGTCGATTCAGCATCAACAGTATCTAGTCCCTCGGTTAGGGGACCAGCACCAGTACCAGCTCCAGTTCACCAGCAACAGCAGTTTTCGTTCCCGAGGCCATTGCCGACTCAGGCCCAGACTTTCGAGCAACAGAACCCGCGGCAGTTTGCTCTAGCCCAGGCTCAGGTTCAGAATCGGCCGAGAGGTATATGCGTCCTCTCATCTTGCTTTTCTACCGTCATTATGCGGGGTGCATGACGTATTTCATGTATCCTGATTGCGACGGAACATCCCGGACCCGAGCCATATCCTAGATCATTCGAAAGGGTTGGTACCAATAACCGTAACCTTTTCGTATAAGGAGAGGCTCGTGTCCATGTTTGACCAAGGAGAGAGACCTTAAGCGCAAGACTATCAGTTTAGTCCGTATTGCTTAGAGTCATCCCTCCTTGGGAGAGTCAAACTTGGGAGCATGAGGATAATTTTTAATCAGGTCATCCCGGCTGGTTTGACTCGTAAGGTGTAATATCTTCCTTATGCCTTACGCTTCGAATCCTTGCTTGCATGAATGATTGTATGATTGATTGGTAGCGTAGATTGCCTATGATAGAATAGCTTTCCCTTACATCTCTAGCCTCTTGATTAAATTCTGAGGACGAAATTCTTTTAAGGTGGGTAGGATGTAATGACCTGAATTCGTGATACGTATTTAGAGTACGTATGCATATTTTGGACCCATATTTTTTTTTAGTCATGATTAGTTATCTTGGTTTATTTTGCATTGGCTTGGTTTTATTGGCATGGATAGTTCAATTGGTTTTAATGGTTCATGGGTTTATCTTGGATTAGTGAGGCTGGGTTTATTTCATGGTTCATTTGGTTTAAATTGCTAGAGAGAGAGTTTATTGGCCTTGACTTGGTTCACCTTGGTTTATTTTGGTTTGGTCTATTTTGGTTTAACATGGAGAACCCCACCCCATTATAAATATCAACTTCTCTCTCTCTCTCCTTATTATTTTCTTCATCTTCTTCCTCAAGCTTCTTCCTCTCCACCACCACCACCCACATAGGCAAGTGCATCTTGCTATCACTTGAGGGCTACATTTTATTTGTCTATTAGCTTTATTAGCTCATTTTAAGCAACATTAGAACTTGGGTTTTCTCCATTTGGAGCTTGGAATTTTATAGATCTAGGTTTGAAGTATTTTCGGATTTTGGTAGATTTGATCTATAAAACTTGTTCATTTTCATGTTTTGATTGTTCCATGTTGAAGAGAATTGAATTTTACACAATTTAGACCCTTGCAAAGTTGGATTTGGACTTGTTTTGACCTAGTTGTGGTCCTTGGAATTTCTGAGTTCCATGGCTTTTCTCTCGGTTTGGGGAAGAAGACCCCTATTCCCGAGCGCAATCCAGTCCAGCGCTCTTTAGTGCCTGGCGCAATCCAGTTGGCCCAGCGCCTTTTGGTGCTGGCGCAATCCAGTTAGCCCAGCACTCTTTAGTGCTGGCGCAATCTAGCCCCCTGCGCAGTTCAGTCACTGCGCAATCCACCCCCTGCGCAATCTATCCCCCTGTGCAATCCAGTGTGTGCGCAATCCAGTACGTGCACAATCTGATCCCTGCGCAACCCGACTCAGCGCGGCTCAGCTCTTGCACAGTTCATCCCCTGCGCAGTCTGACCCCTGCGCAGTCTGATCCCTGTGCAGTCTAATCCCTGCGCAGCTCAACCCAGCGCACTCTAATCCTGGCGCAATCCAACCCGACCCCAGGGACCCTTGCGCAATCTGTCCAATTATGGAGATTTGGTTTTATTTCTTTTTTTTCCTTAAGCTTGGCTCTTCTATAGCCCTGTATATTGGTATTTTATTAGATATTTACGCCCATTTTATATCCTTACGCCTTTTGTCATAAACTTGATAATCACGAATTTATTTAATATGTTTGGAATGATAACTTGACATGATTGGCTTGACATGATAGACTTGATATGACAACCTGACTTGATGATGACCCGTAGTGGTGCACTCTTCACAAGTAACCTGACATGGCACGACAGTGACCCGTAGTGGTGCGCTCTCGACCAGTAACCTGACATGACATGATAGTGGCCCGTCGTGGCGCACTCCTGACTAGTATACTTGACCGGATAACCTGACATGTTATATCTCGATAAGCCGTTGCGGCGGCTACTTGACATGACATGACCTGTATAATGACTTGACACCGTGGGCGATTGTGCTTGTATAAATGAACCAGTCTTGTCTCGCATCATGTCTAGGGCATAGACCCCTGAGTACCACGGTCAGGGGTACATATTGAAATAAACTAAGGCTAATAACTAGAATAATCTACTAGTCATGAAGAGATGTTCCCCAGTTACAGGCGACCCCGTTATTTCGGCCGCAAATGTTTGGACTTGTAGCCTGCCGACGAGTAGGGCACATTTCCCGCCCACTGTCATGTGGGGCACTCTCGATTGTCACTTTAATGATTGAACTCTATTGTCTTGCACTCCCTCCATTGACACTTTAATGATTAAACTCTCTGGATTGTCACTATAATGATTGCCTGGATAACATGGGTAGCTGCAGGGCCTGTGACTACTTGGAGCATCTCATTGCATCTTGCTAGTAACTAGGATTGTGATAACCCTAGTTAGTTAATGTAGAAAGCCGTAGGAAATGATTGGCCGTGATTGATTGGATGGAGTCTAGTCCAGTATAGTATTGTCTAGAAGTGATCGATTGCAAGATTGTACCAGCATGATTGAATGATTGTCACTCCAGATTGTCACTATAATGATCGTCACTCCATATTGTCACTATAATGCTTGAACACTATTGTCACTCCAGATTGTACTATCCTGATTGTACCTTTCATTGTCACTTTCATCATTGTCTTCTTTTTATATATATTGTCCAGCTATATTTTATTTAACATGATGCTTCTCTTAATTATTTTCTCTGATTGGGACAAGTGCATTGGTAGTGCGTGAACCCCAATCTGTGTTACTTATTATTTTCTTACATGTTGAATGCTAATGATTTGCTGGTTTTAGTCCTTAAGTGAAGTCTCCTTTGTGGCACTTGCTCTTTCTGGGGTCTGACCCAGCTGATTTTGTATGGCCAGATACCGGAGCAGCGCCAAAGGATCTACCGGATTTCCAGCCAGATGGTGGCCACTAGACGGAACCTTGGCAACGAGTGGGTTTCTTTTTGTTCTTCCACTGTAATATTGTAAATTATTCTGTTGAGGCGTTTAGCCGACGAGCAAGTGTTAGCTCGTATTGTACTTTTATTATTGTCTGCCTACGGGCTGCAACATGATTGACAAGCCCCGGGGGTTGATCATGTATGACTGAACTCTTGCTAGTCCTTACATTTTGTACGACTAGCTTCATGATCATCTGATATGTAATATTTGGGACGCCTTATATTTATGTATTTGATGCTCTGACATCTTGTGATTATTACTAGTTGGTTGAGATTGAGACAATAGGCTATTTTATGACCTTAAGAGACTGATGGATTGTAGTGAAACCCTCACATATCTAGACAGCCGTGACCGTATAGCGGCGTGGATTCCACTCCGTTATACGTAGCTGGCTATGTCCGCCCCCGCTCTCCAGCATTCTGGTTCTGGGGCGTGACATGATTAGTTTTCCTATTATAAACATTTGAGTTATTGCTATCTAGTTTTAGAAGATGTTGTTGGTGATGTAGGCTATGTTATATTTAGATTTAGAGATGTTATTCATTTATAGTATTTTGTTTTAATGCTATTGTAGGTGAGCTTAGGTTAATTAGGTTTTTTTGTCGGGTTAAAAGGTTCAGCAGATGTGGAAATATTTTGTGAAGCTAGTACAACAAGTTCATATATAAAGTGTTGTATATTTAGTTTTAGTTACTAATGCATTACAAGTTTTCTTTGGTGGCCTTTTTATAGTTCTTTTAAAGTTCTTTAATAGGTTAATGCTAGGTGATTAGTAATTCTATGTTGGCTACAGGTTATGAGGGTTGGTTTTATGTGGTTTCTTCTAGAGATTTTGGTGTTTACCATATGTATTATAGTTCACTTATTATTTTTATCTTGATTAACTCACATCATTATTTATCGATGTTGAAGACGGGGCAAGCCCACTTTTTATTGACCTATAAATCATTTATTAATTTCGATCTAATTGAAGTCATCGATTTATAATTGATTTGTTTATCTTTTAGTGATTCGATCTCTAATCAAGTTATTTATTACTTTTGTTAATGATTCGACCTGTAGTCGAAATTATTTTTCCTCTTTATTAATTCAATCTATAAATGAATTAATTCTTGTTTGACTTAGGAGCTTGTATATTCTCCTTAAGTCAATGTGACTTTTAGTATAAGTTTTTATACAATATTTGGTGCAACTTGACATTATATCATTTTACGTATTTTTTTACCAAAACTTTACCCTTTTGATTTCTAATTTAGCATAACTTAAAACAAAGTTCATTACAACAATTTTTAGTAGCAAAATTCAATTACAGAAATAAACTAGTGTTTAGTTGTTATTGATTTAAGATAGAATTAAGAGTGCTTCAATAAGAATTAAGGGTAGACTTGGTTAGTTAGACATTATCTAGCTGAGGAACCTAAGTGTATCCTCCTTTGAACACAGTGAGAGGACCCGGAACATTATCTCTTCTTAGCTCTATACCCTATCTTGGAGAAGACAAGTACACTACATCTTTTACTAAACTGAACATGAACTATACTTTGTATGTTGAACATTCAGGACATATTTTCTTCTTATTACCAGTTGCATTTACTTTCCAAAATAAGTTGTATTTAATTTTTGCAAGTCGATTTACTTTACACCAGTTTTACTTTTCACAGTTGCATCTCTATTTATTTATATTTTCTCTTGTGCATAGAATTGGGGAAAAGAATAGTTAAATATATGATCAAAGCCCATAATATAATATGAGTGGACAGCTTAATTCACATGACACACCTGTGAATTTTGTCGATCGGCTATATGCCATATCAGTTACATTTATTTTTACCTTCATATTAGTCGATCATGTATTTACTATCTTTTCAGTCACATTTACTTTTCACTTGAGCATGTTGCTGTCTATTTTCTTGTTGTACTTTTTTTATTACCAATTCTTTACATACATTCCTATTTAGTAGTTCTATGTTTTAGCATACGTAAATTGTACGGTTGTATATTGCTTATTTCTTTATTGGATCGTTGCAAGTGAATTAACTGAGGAGGAGTTGCTTTGTAACTCATATAATGGACCTGCCCCTGAGACGCTAGCTTACATCCCAGAGGATGTTCCTGCTAGGGAATACCTTATAGCTTTGCTTACATTTAGTATTTGAATTTGGTTTGTAATAAGTAGTTACATTTATTTTGTTGGATTTTTCTCCAGTTACTCTTACTTTGGAAATGTAACTAAAATAGCATTTTTGACTTATTCTAGTTTATCTCGATATAGATGTTGTGATTATTATGATTCAATTGAAGGTTTAGAACAGCTTACTATGCGGTGTCTCATAGCGTAGGATGTGTCCGAATCGTATTCGAATATTCGGGAGCGGATTATGACATATTTTATTTTCTAGACATGGTTATTTTATAGACTTGGATATTTTTGGATGCTATTACCTAGACTTTTATTATATCGAAATTCAACGGAGGGTTGTTCCGGGTCTCATTGATGTATGTTGGTTTGTGTGATGTATTTGTGATATTTGTATATTGGTGTGTGATGTATATTGGTTTGTTTGTTCATTGATGTATGTTGGTTTGTGTAATGTATTTGTGATAGATATTTGTATATTGGTGTGTGAGGTATATTGGTTTGTGGGTTTGTGTGAGGTGTGTTGCATATTGTGATATTTCGATGTTTCGAATGTTGTACGAACAGGGAATGCTTTGTTTTATGTAATTTCTTTTTTCAAAAAATTTCCAGTTAGCGATGGACTTGCGACGAAAGGTGACGGCTGAGCGACGGAATATTCCGTCACTAACTGGAGAATTTTCTGTTAGCGACGGATGTCGGCGGATTAGCGACGGATTATCCGTCGACAAGGTTGTGGAAATATAAAAAATTTCAGAACCTAAGCGACGGATATTCCGTCGCTAAACCGTCGTTCTTCTGTCGAGTATTAGCGACGACTAGCAACGAATTCGCGTCAGTTTTCCGTATCAGAAATTCTATGATACGCAGTTACCGACATATTACCGACGGACCTGTCCGTCACTAAAAAGTAGTATCAAAACCTTTCCGATAATTGATTTGACGAAAATCCGTCGGCTAGCCGTCGCTAAATGTTCAATCCTTGATGACGGCAATCCGTCGCTAAGCAGTCGAATGGCAACAAAATAGCGACGGACTTTGTTAGCGATGGGCTATTTCTCGACGGATTTTTTCAGCCAAATTCCGTCAGTTAGCCGTCGTTAAGTTGATTTACCGACGGATTAGCAATAGATATGGCAGTCGCTAATTCGATGTATTTTAGTAGTGAGTGTTAATTAGGGGACTTGTTAGATTAAGAAGAATCATCACAGCATAAGACCGGTAGTATATATACTTAGGATTATTATTTTAGTTTTTCTGCCTAGATAGATTACTTATTTATTTTCTTGCATTCTAGAGAATGACTACTTCGATAACTTCTAAGGGTGAAGCTTCTTCTACTCATCCTGGATCACAAAGGGATGTACAACCTACTCCACCACCTGTCACCCCTGGCGTTCCTTCTATCCTTCCATCTATTGACCCTTTCATCCATACTCCTCCGTACTCAACCTACACCTACTCTTCCACATGCACCAGGCCTTATTCCAGCATAGGCTATTGTCACCATAGACGGGAACCAACTCCTGGTTTATTTTAGGGGTTTATAGCGACCCACCAGGAGCATACTGTCCTACTCAGACAAAGCCTAGAGCATGCAGCTACCCCACCACCACCTAGAGAGCCTCAGCCCCGAGTCGGGACCGTGTCAGACTTTATAAAGCTGGGATCGAAGGAGTTTGCGGGAACCGAAGGCATCATCTATGCCGACGACTGGTTAAATGCTTTGGAGAGAAAGACCAGCAGAGCTAGACTGCCCGACGACCTCAAAGTCAAGGCAGTAGGGTTTGTGCTGACAGACCTAGCTGCTACTTGGTTCAAGAATGAACCAACTTTCACCATGGGGGAAGTTACTTGAAAGAAGTTCAAGACTCTATTTAAGAGGAAGTTCTTCTCGACTATGGCCAGGGAGGCATTGGGACGTCAGTTCCATAACCTATTGTAAGGGACCTGCTCAATTGACGAGTACGCTGTAGAGTTTAACCGTCTGAGCCAATTTGTCACCAACTTAACTACAGACCCTGAGGAGATGATGAGTAGGTTCCACTACGGACTTGCTCTAGAGATTAGCGTCCTACTGACGGCCAGTGGAGCCATGAGCTACTATCAGAGCCTGGAGTTAGCATGGAGTTTAGAGGCTCGTCTGATGGCCTGTAACAAAAGGCTGTATGCTAGCATCAGCCACTATAAGATCCCTGCCAAGCACCCTGTATTCCAGTCTAGACCACTTGTACATCAGCAACAGCAACCTTATCGCCCACCTGTACCCCAGCAACAACAGCACCGTCCACCGAACAAAGCTCCAATACTGCAGCAGCAGAGGTAGGCTCCTATAATTTGTGCATTTTGTAAGAGGCCAGGACATGTAGTTGACATCTACCGGAAGAAACTCGGGCAATGTCTTGTATGTGGATCTTCAGAACATCATCTCTGAGAATGTCCATCAGCCTACCACGAAGGAGGAGCACCACCAGGACATGTTGTACAACAGCATTGATCACCGCTTCCGACCCGGCAGCAGAGGTTCGGACAGCAGCAACAGTAGAAGAGGAGTGGCTCAAGGAAGAGCCTATGCTATGGCTATTGATGTACCAGAGCCAGTACCGGAGCCATAGTATGAGCTAGTAGCTGACGTCATCACTGGTCTTATTTCACTACATTCTTATCCAGCTACTGTATTCTTTGATTTTGGAGCTTCATTTAGTTTTCTATCGCTTGAGTTTATACATTGACATAACCTTATCACTAGACCCACTAAGGGAATTGGTATAGTTATGTCTGGAGGGGAAGCAGTATCCATTAGTGATATGTATAGTTGTCCTATCATTATAGTTGGGAGAGAGTTTAGGGCATAATTTTTTGTAATACCTCTTCCTGGTTACGATGTTGTACTGGGAATGGACTGGCTTAGTAATCACATGCAGTCATAGATTGTTTCGGGGGCAGTATATTTTTCAGTACCTCAGAAAAGGAGGAATTTAGAGTGAGAAGATCTATGCCAAAGATTATTGAAGAGATCAACTTTGCTGCTACAGTTGAAGAACAAGTACCTCCCCATCCTATCATCACAGAATTCATGGATGTCTTTCTAGAAGATCTTCTTGGTCTTTCACCTAATAGAGATGTAGAGCTCACTGTAGATCTGATTTTGAGATCAAAATTGATATCTCAGAGTTGCTATAGAGTGAATCCCAAAGAATCCAAGGAGATGAAGGACTAGATCGACGAGTTTTTGAGCAAGGGCTTCATCAGATCTTGAGCATCTCCATGGGGAGCATCAGTTCTTTTTGTACCCAAAAAGGATGGCATAGTTCGGATGTGCATCGACTATAGGGCCTTGAACAATGTTACTATCAAAAATAGATATCATTTGCCTTGGATAGACGATTTATTCAATCAGTTGAGCGGGGAAAAGGTGTTCTCGAAGATAGATCTGAGATCGGGATATCATCAGGTGAAGGTGAAGGCTGAAGACATTCTGAAGACTGCATTCAATACCAGATACGGGCAGTATGAGTTCCTAGTTATGCCTTTCAGACTCACAAATGCACTTGTCATTTTCATGAACCTTATGAACAAGGTTTTCTATAAGTATCTAGATAAGTTTATCGTAGTATTTATTGACGACATACTTATTTATTCAAAGACTCCTGAGGAACATGTTGAGCACTTACGGATAGTACTAGGGATTCTGAGGAAGGAGAAACCGTAAGGCAAGCTATCCAAGTACAAGTTCTTCTTAGACCAAGTAGAGTTTCTTGGTCATGTGGTCACAAGAGAGGGTATTGCAGTAGATTCGAAGAAGATTACAGCAGTCAAGACGTGGACCACTCCAAAATTAGTTACAGAGATCAGGAGTTTTATGGGCTTAGCTGGCTACTACCGAAAGTTTATGAAGGACTTTACAAAAGTGCCTGAGCCTATGACCAAGCTGACAAGGAAGAATGAGGAGTACATCTGGACAGAGGAGTGTTAGGAAGCATTTGAGGAGCTGAAGAAAAGATTTACGACCGCACCAGTGTTGGCATTACCTTCGGACAGCGAAGGATTTTCTATCTACAGTGATACCTCAGGGAAGGGGTTGGGACCTGGATCCATGAGTACTAGTCAGGTGGAAAAATACCTAGGAGACGTGTGAACATACCTTTTTCATCCTATGGCCTTCCTCAGATGATAGAAGCTACATACGACATGTGTGGTTTGCCGGATATTACCTCCTAGCCATTTATATGTCAACTTGGTATTTCAAAACACTGGTTTAGATACAGCTATTCTGGATTCTTTTATATTTTCTGGTTGTATACTTGCATGACAGGTTTTCTTCTTATCACACATCTGTCTGTCTTCACATACTTATATTTTCTCCTTACCACATATATTGTTCATTATTCATCATGTTTCTTCTAGTTGTACCTTGTCCCTTAAAAATTGCTCATCAGGTGTTACATTAATATTTTATTGTTTTATAGCACTTGTCAATTAATTGGAATTACTATTGGGTTGTACTTTGCTCTATCCTGACTTGATACATTTTTCACAGGGCTTAGAGGATTGTTGTCCTACATACTATGGACAGGGAGTATACGAGGGATGCACCCAGAAGCCTCAGGATGAAACTGTCCAGTAGAGGGTACCCTAAACGGTATAGAGCTTAGTATTTCATATTGTATCGAATTGTTCCGAAAGTCAAATTGAAGTGTATTATTATTTTAGGATATGTATTTATTTGACATAGACTTCTAGACTTATTTGTATTGTGACTATGCTACTATTAAGTTTTTATCTTCATTATCCCTGTAAATATCGTGCTTTCATCTTCCTTTAGATTATGTGATTGAGTATATGTTATAGACTATGCTATCAATATCGTGCTTTCATCGGCTCGTGATCTGACGCCGGCCCGTGTTTCGATGCAAATCCTTAATTACCTACCCATACGCTCCAAAGTCATCTTCAACATGCATTCACATAGAATGGTTATTTTGTGTGCCTATATCGGACCTTATCATGGGACAATGTCTTATCATGGGTCGGTATGCCATCCTTTGTTCATGATTGGTTATATACATGGTTTACTGATTGATGGCTGGATATGGACCGTATTGTGATTCGAGTTGTTCATTTTATTCATTTCATATTATGGCATGTATTTATGTATCTTACAATGTCCCGCTGAGGACCTGGTGATCTCTCCAGGTGAGCAGTTAGTACAGAGTAGCTGGACAGGTGCTGCGTGATGCATTGAGGTTTCAACTATATATATATATATATATATATATATATATATTCTCTGGTATTTTCTTTTACTCTTTTTTGTATGTATTTCATCTTTATTTGATTCACACTGCTATGTAGCCTATGGTTTACAAGCTTATTCCTTTCTCGAGTTTGTTCGAACATGTATATTACTGGGTGGCCAACTTTAATATATTATGTTCATTCTTAACATTTGTTTCATTATTGTTGATTGAGATATAGTTAATTAGTCATGTTAGTAAATCTAACAGCGTAATACATCTGGGGTAAGTCCTTTAAATTAGGAACTTATCCTCGATCGTATTAGCTAGCATGCTCGTGTCTCAAGTTCCTGTATATTTTGGAACTAGGGTGTGACAAAGGCTAAGTCCATTTTTGTATTAAAACTGTTAGTATATTGGGCTGGACTGGGTTCAAATTGAGTTCATGGGCCGGCCCAATTATAGGATAAATATTAAGTATAGTTAGGATATTAAATGTGTTATGTAAATAAGTTTAAGAGAATTAATATTATTGTTAAGAAATAGTATTAGAAAATTGAGTAATAGATTTTTTGAGTTCTAATAGGAAAAAATTTAGAATACTTTAAGTGATATTTGTGTCTTTGACACAGCTAGCTTGGACTTGTATTTGACCTTGCACCCTTCTCGATATTCAGGCAAGTACACTATTGGACTATACTTGTAATACTGTCTTGCATTCCATATTGGACACTTGGTCGACACGGAGTTATTAATATTGATTGTACTCATTATTGTACGTATTGTTCATTGATTGATTATTTGTGCGTCAGGGTTTTGGGAAAATATTTAATTTGTATGTGATAAAACTCCCGTAGTGTAATATTGTTGATAGCTTAGTCATACATCGTGCACGTATGCTTAAGCCGTACCGCATTCTATTGTTCCGTTGTACTCACTAGCCGATTACATGTAGATTAATATTTTAATTGATTAGTGCATCAATTATTGTTCATTGTTTTAGTTATTGTACTATTGTTCAATTACAAGTTAGTCTATATTATTGCTGCATTATAGTTTTACAATATATATGTTCTTTCGTAGGGTTGTATTTTGCTCCTTTCCTGATTAGATATGTTGTAGGTGAGACTGTTGCAGATCTTTATACTAGTTACTATGATCCCGCAGAGGACGTAATTAGGGATGACGTAGCTCATGATGTGGAGCCAGCTGTTGAGCCGGAGCTTTAGTGTTATGTTGTAGTTAATTTCCTAGTATTGATCTTTGCTATTTTGATGTTGTATAGTGTAGTTGGATGACTTTATAAATAAATAGTTATGAGTAGCTTTACTTTTCCCCGAATTTGTTTTCGGATACTCATTGTAAAAGTGTACTCTGAAAAGTATAATAACATATGTGGTGATGATTTTTCTGATTGTACGCTATAGATGCTATGATAAGAGATTGATATTACATGATTGTCAATGACTAATGTTTATACAGCTGACTAGTGTTGTTTACAACAGTGTAGACTGGACGTGCTCGACTCTGTCACGCCCCAGATCCAGAATACTAGAGAGCGGGGGCAGACATAGCCAGCTACTTATATGAAATGGAATCCATCTCGCTATACGGTCACGGCTGTCTAGATACATGAGGGTTTATCTACAAGCCAACAGTCTCTTAAGGTCATGAACAAGCCTAGTGTCTCAATCACAAGCAAGTAAGTAAAAGTCACAAGATGTATGATCATTAAATATACAATAGTAAGGCGTCCCAAACATTACATATTCAGTTGATCATGAAGCTAGTCATTACAAAATGTCAGGACTAGCAAGAGTTTAGTCATACATGATCAACCCTAGGATCTGTTAATCATGTTACAGCCCGTAGGCAGACAGTAAGTAAGTGCAATCGAGCTAAACAGGTGCTCGTCGGCTAAACGCCTCAAAAGAATATTTTTACAATAGAGTGGGAGAGCCAAAAATAACCCACTCGTTGCCAGGGTTCCGTCTAGTGGCCACCATCTGGCTGGAAGGTCGGTAGATCCTCTGGAGCTGCTCCGAAATCTGGCCACACAAAACCAGCTGGATCAGACCCCAGAAAGAGCAAGTGCCACAAAGGAGGCTTCACTTAAGAACCAAAACCAGCAATCAGCACAAGATATAAATAAAGTAAGAACTGAAAATAAAGAAAATACATCATGATGATATACGACGAGATAACCATGGAACTATTCAGATAACCAGGTTACAACCCGTAAACCAAACAAGGACCGGGATTGTAACCCTTCGTCTGAACAGAGCTTGGAATTCTCACCATTTATCGGTAAAATAAATACAAGCATTCTGGTCGTTCAATGATCTGGAACAGGATCCGGGCAAGACTAGACTGGTTAGACTCCATCCAATCACTTCACGTCCAAGCAAGAATTACGGCTTGACACTTAACTAACTAGGGTTGTCACAAGCCTAATTACTAACAAAATGCAGTGAGATTGTTCCACAGCCACAAGCCCTGCAGACCATCCAGGTTCCCCGGGTTAAAAGATTAGAGTTGAATTCAGGTGGGTACATCATCCAGGAAACGAATGTACCCTTAGGTAGCTTGAAGGGTGCAACACATGACAGTGTGCTGGAAATGTGCCCTACTCGACGGCATGCTACAGATCCCAAGGCGTGCCCAGGTAACGGGATTGCCTGTAGCTGGGAAATCTCTTCATGACTAATGTATTAATCTAGTTGTTAGTCCTTAGTTTATTTCAATAGGTACTCCTGACCGTGGTACTCAGGAGTCCCCTCCTAGACATGATGCAAGACAAGACTGGATTATTTATACAAGCACAATCGCCCACGGTGTCCAGGTTATTATACAGGTCATGTCATGTCAGGTAGCCGTCGCAACAGCTTATCAAGGTATAACATGTCAGGTTATCAGGTCAAGTGTACTTGTCAGGAGTGTGCCACGACGGGCCACTATCAGGTCATGTCATGTTACTCATGTCAGGAGTGCACCACTACGGGTCACTATCAGGTCATGCTCAATTGTCAATTCCAAACATATCAAGTAAATTCGCAATTATCAAGTTCAGGACAAAAGGCGTAAGGATATAAATTGGGTGTAAAATATCTAAATAAATATCAATATACAGGGCTATAAAACCAAATCTGACATGCTGACATGAGACTAAGTCAGCCAAAGGCCATACGCTCAGGTCAAACTATGCTCAGGCCAGCGTACACCTTGCTCGCTTAAGCTAGCGTGCCAAGGCACGCGTACGCTCAAGCTACAGGTCAGCATACGCTCGCTAAAGAGCAGCGTACCAAGGCTAGCGTACGCTCGCTAAAGAGCAGCGTACCAAGGCTAGCGTACGCTCGCTAAAGAGCAGCATACCAAGGCTAGCGTACGCTCGCTAAAGAGCAGCGTACAGCTCAGTGGCATAAGCTAAAAAGCTAGCTCACTGTTCACTGTCTTCTCCAAATGGCAAGAACAGCAAGAACTCTAAAGTTGAATCTAAGCTTCAACAGTCCATATCTTGGTCAAAACAAGTCCGAATCCAACTTTTCCAAAGGTCAAAATTGGGTAGAATGAAATTCTCTACAACATGGAACCATCAAAACTTGAAAACAAGGAAGTTTGATAGATCAAAACCACCAAAAATCCGAAAATAGTAAGACTCTAGATCTACAAGAATTAAAGCCTCAAAATGGAAACTGACAAGTTCTAATGTGGTTTAGAATCATGAGAAGAAGCTAATGAAACCATCAAAAGGGGATAATAAAGAAGGGGGTTGTGGTGGAAATGAAGAGTAATAGTGGGGGAAGGAGAAGTAAATGAGAATTATGGAGGAGAGAGAAGGTTGGTGGGGATAATAAAGAAGGGGGTTGTGGTGGAAATGAAGGAGAAGCATAGGCTAAGGTGTTCCACCCTTGGCCCATGATGAACCAAGCATTGGGCCGGCCGAACCAAGCCAACCCAAACCGAGAGTTAAACCAAGCCTAGAGCTAAACAAGGAACCATGCAATACGGAATAAAATACGTATACGTATCCCAAAATACGTAATACGAACACAGGTATTACAGACTCGTATCTAGTTATTTGGGAGCGAGACGTGACAGAATCTCTAGAAAGCTTCCATTAATAGTTTCGAAGAGACAAAAAATCCTTTATCATCCAACCTTCCAACCGACACCAGGTTGAAACGGATATCATGCGCATGACGAATACTGTTGAAAATGAGAGTTGTACTTGATTTTGTTCTTAAATGCACATCTAATAACAACAGCTTTTGACACATCTTCATTGCCCATATTAGCATTCCACAATCTTTTGTTGTGTTTGTAACAAAAAATGCCATGTTGTAAGATACGTGCGCTGAAGCCCCTGAATCGACAAACCAAGAATTGTCATCGCAGACGAGGTTCAAGACTATGTTATCATCTGCAATAATCATATCGCCTCTACGTGCTACGGCGATCGCTATTGTGTTCTCACTTTGCTTCCCCTTATTGCCCTTCTTTTCTCTTCCAAGCGAAATAATTTTGCTTGATGTGGCCCTTCTTGCCACAATGTACCGACCCTTGGACTTGTCTCAGTTCTTGTTTCCGCCACCGCCCAAACCCTTGCTTTTACTCCTGCCATGACTCTCTGAAACAAGCGACTATGAATGAGATATAGATAAAGTGCCCTGAGATTTGCTCTGTATCTCTTTATTTATCACCCGCTCTTGGTGAACTCTAGACTAATTACGCCTTCTGGAGTAGAAGCGATTATGGATCTCCTACAGTCTCCCACTGTGAACCCCTGATTTCGGAATTTATATTTTCTGAATTTCATTTCTTTTAGAAATCGTTTGAGAATTATTTAGGTAATCATAAAAAATGAATGACATTTTGGTAAATTATATAGAGGGGATTGGTTATTTAGAGATTTTGGAGAAGGGATGGCAAATCTGTAAATTCCTAAAAGTGGAGTGTTATTTTGTTTATATTAGTATGCCATGAAAGGATTAACTAGCTAATTTGTGGGAGCTCTCTAGAAGTCCCTTATTTAATTAGGGATTAGCCGTAATTAATTCCAAGAAATAATCCCTAGAATATTACATATTCCTAGAATATTCTTTGGAATATGCTAGGAATTCATTTCTAGATTAGTCCTAATCACCTTATAAATACACCCTAATCTTCAATATCCTAATCATTCCTACTCATCCACCTAGCCATAATGTTCGTGTCTAGCAGTGTCGGCCTCGGATCTGACCTTGGGTGTCCATCCTATTTTTTTGAGCTGCTCCTTCGACCGGTTGGACCTCATCTGAGCACGTTCCTGTCTCCTATGCCGTAATCCGGAGTCACTCCTCCGTCGGTGCTGCCTGCACCACCGCCACCACTACACCTCCTCACCAGCCATTCCAGCGAGCACCACACAAACTCGGTCGTTCCTTCCTGCAGCGCTGAGCGTGTGACTCGCCGCCGATCTCCTCCCCCTTCCCAAATCTGAGCCCAGCTCTACCTCCGGACGGCCGTGATTCACCGACCTTCGCGCTTTACCGCCTCCCCGGTGTCCGAATTCTATGTCCTACCACTTAGAACCCTTGACCGCCCCCGATCCGGTGCCTAGCCGACCTCAAAGCCACTAAGTTTAGCCGAGCATCCTGGTCGCCTCCTCGAGCCGGCACCACTGCTAGCACCACCTTGGTTTCCAGACCGTCGTCGACCAATTGAAATCTCCTCCGCCTTCGGTCGATTGACCGTCGTGGCCAAGCCCATTCCGTAAAGTCGTACTTCTCTATCTGTGTCGGCCAAGATTGCCTCCTTCTTCGACCCAAGCCCCGAGGCTACCGCCTTCCGCGGTGCTGCCATCAGCCACCGACCTCCTCGAGGTGAGCTCCCATTTTTCCTTCTTGAACCATCTTCTTCTCCTTCGTTCTCTTCTTCCCCTCTTTTGAATTCTGTAAACCCCCCCTAAATTCCCAATTTCTTTCTTACTTATATATTTTAGATCTTTTATTTGGTTTTATTTGGAATGAATTATTTCTCTTTCAAAATAATTAGTATAATTTAAATTGTGGCTTTATAAACTGATTTGAAATTTTTATATGATTTCAGTTATTGGTACTTGCTCTCCCTATGATTTATGTGTAACATAGTACCTAGTGAAACCTATTATTATTTTAATATATACGTATTGTTATAAATGATAAAAATGTAGTAGTTTTAAATTATTAAAGTATATATGTATATGTATACATATACTTTTATGTGTTAGGAGTTTTTAATATAATAACGTAGAAAAGTTTTGTAAATTTTGTTTTATATTTTTTTGAGAGTTTATAAATTTTTATTATGAATTTTTGGGTGTTAATTATTTAATAAGTACTTAGTTATTTGGTTTTATAAACCCTTATATCTATATTCAAATTTATATATAAGTATAATTCAGTATCTCACGAGAATTTATTAACTAACGAGATGAAGACAGTTGAAGCCACCCATGATAACAGAGAATGCTCTGTTATACGAGCAGGGTCCTCTTCCTGGGATCCGATGGAATCACTCCAATCTTTTGAACCAAATCTAATCGTTTTGGATTCAAATCCTACCATATCTCGATTAGATCAAATCTAATCTGAAACCGAGTAGAAAACAATCTAAATTCCTAATGTAGAGGTTCGCATATTGCCCTGTATTCTCGATCAAAAACCTTTCTTCGAAACTTCAGTAGCCGGCCAAGATTCTATCTTGCTAAACCCAGGACCGCTGCCTGATAGCGCGTGCGCACCCGAACCTCCCCACGCCACCGGAGACTTCGCTGGATCCACTAATGACCACCGGTTGCCCAGCAAGACCATACACGGCCGACAGCAGTGACAAAAGCCGCTGCAACAAGGGAACGAAACTGCACAACAGCAACAGTGGAGCCCCAACTTCTCGACGCTTGTACGTCCTCCACAATCGATCTTTTCTTGAACCTATTTCTCAGGTGCGTAACCAACCTATACCTCTTCGATCCATAAAATATTTTCGAATTAAACCAAATCAAAATTAGGTCAAAAATCGATCCGAATTCAGCAAAAACCCACTCTCACAATTGACAGAATTTAGATTCGTGTACCCCCGTTTGGAGATAATTTTCGATCAACCTCGTAGCAACTTGTGAACACACCCTGAGCAGTAGTTTTGACCACCTATAGCCCTGTAATACCTTTCTTGTAATTTAATTTTTCCTGCATTGTAGGCAATTATTTTTGAATCCAAAATTAAAATAACTGATACGACGTGCACCCCGACAAACTGGGCGACGTGGTCGCAACCCCTAAGCACTGAAAGATGTGTACGGCTGCTGTCGATGTGTGGGATTCGATGAAATTTGATTTTGTTGTGCGTGCGCGACGAAATCAAAGCGCATCCGCCGAGATACCCCATATCGGCCCTTTTGTAATTAGTCAATTACTTCGTGCACGCTCGTCACCTCTAGACGAAAATTACACTAATAGGACCATGTCGTTTTTCTGGTCCAGTATGCCTAGGTTGTTCCGATTCTGAGAAGGTCGACCAGAACACTATTTTGGCGGGCCCATGAACCGATCTAATGGGCAAATTTGTGCACGGCCTACCGAAATCCATCTTTGGACATACGGTTGGGTTCGTCTCGTCAAATCAGACCCGTAGATACATAGTTTGACGACTTTAGAGACCGTAGATACTGGCATGCTTTTCGATGCAAAGCGAGTCCAATAGCGGACATCATTTGGGCCCAAAATTATCGTTTTACCCTTGTGTCCATAATTGGACTTATGGGTAGACTATTCTAGCTAATTTGACTATTCTGAACATGTTGGTAATACTGTTTCAGCCCCCGAAGACTGTTGTGCCGTTGGACTTTTGTGTGGCATTGAGTGGTTGGTATTATCGGTTTCACCAGCAAAGGACCTCAGGCAAATAAATTTGTTGTTTGTTTTTTATATTGTTAATTACTATATTTCATTATTAGTCATTTTATATTTGATTCTTGTCACTTTTTCATATCATGTCGTATTCTCACTTATAGTGTCGAGAAGGAAAAGTACCAAAGATGTGTGATCTGACCTTATACATTGTAGACATCGTAGATATTGTAGACATCATAGACATTGTTTTATTTCCTGCAAAGTAGACATCGTAGACATTGTTTAATTCTTGCAAAGTAGACATCGTAGATATTGTTTATTTTATTGCAAAGTAGACATCGTAGACATTGTTTAGACATTGTAGACATTGTGGTATAACTGTCCTTAGACCGATCACATATCAAAAAGGTACTTCATATACTTAGAAAGTATTTTCTTTGGTTTATTTCTTTTATGGTTAATTTCCTGTCTATTTTATCATGTCTTTCCCTACTTATTTTCAAATCATGTATTTTATGGCTAACCTTTTTTTATAGTCGTTATCATGTATTGGAACTGCATTCAATGAATTTTACTCATTCCATTCCTGACTGGAAACCAACATTTTTTAGGTTAGCCGCGACTATGTTTAGCATTGGGAAGACGGGTGTACTTGCATGCCAAAACCTATAGATTAGCTAGATAGATGAATTGTAGTCATTTCAATATTTGTAAGAGTTTATATTTTTCTACAAATGTAAAACTTGTGAATATTATAAATTAATTTAATTTTGTGAATAAGTATTTATTGTGATTGTGAGCATTGTGGTCTAGACATCTTTCTACCATCGACTCTACAGCGTAGGCTGCTTGCGTACGCACTCGTATCCCAAAAAGTGGGTGCGGGTCGTGACAAATTCTCTCTTTCCTCCTTTCCATATCAGAACCTTTAAGGGAGAGAGAGAGTGTGTGAGCAGTGTCATGTGAATGTGTGAGTTGGGCCGAACTTGTGAGCATGTGGGCTTTGAAAAGACTTAGCCTAGGAGAAAGGAGGAAAAAGAAATAAAAAAGAAAGAAGACTTGGCCTTGGGCTTGTTCTGAGCCATAAGCCTGGGCTATGGGCTTTTGAAAGAAAGGAAAAAGGGAAAAGAAAAGGATTTAGATTTGGGCTTTGGGCTTGGGCTTGGGCTTGGTATTAAGGAAATGAATGGGTGTTTTTAGGTGATTGGTTGTATAAATAGTTATGGGCCCTGATAATTAAATATTGGATTTATTTATAAGTTTGGGCTAAAGGAGCAACTTATACAAGATTTGGATTAAGGAAATTACAACTTACAAGATGTTGCTCCATATATTATAAATGCTACCTTTGTTTCTTAAATTGTCATAAATCATATTATGACACGATCTCTTACACATATCATGACTCGTAATTTTGCATCACATGACTTTATTTTAAGTTTTGATTCTTGATTATGATTCTGAATCAATATATATGAATCTTGATTTTGCATCACATGATTCAAAGTTCTGAATCTTGCTTGAATTATAATTTTGCATCACATGATTTCAAGTTCCGTGTCACGCCCCAGAATCAGAATACTGGAGAGCGGGAGACAGACACAGCCAGCTATGTACATTGAAGTGAAACCTACCTCGTAATACGGTCACGGCTGTCTATACGCATGAGGGTTTATCTACAAGCCAACAGTCTCTTATGGTCAAGAATAAACCTAGTGTCTCAATCTCAAGCAAGCAAATAATTGTTACAAGATGTTAGATCATCAGACATACAAAGTAAGGCGTCCCAAATATTACATATTTAGATGATTATGAAGCTAGTAATACAAAATACAAAGACTAGCAAGAGTTAAATTATACATGATCAACCTTAGGATTTGCTAATCATGTAACAGCCCTTAGGCAGACAAAAATTAAAGTTTCAACATGAGGTAACACATGCTCGCGGCTAAACGCCTCAAAAGAAGAAGTCACAATAGAGTGGGAGAGCAAAATAAAAAAATCTACTCGTTGCCACGGTTACGTCTAGTACTTACCATCTGGCTGGAAGGCAGGTGTTTATAAAAACAAAAGTATGAACTTTATTGATACAAACTTTGTAAAGATTACAAGAATTCTGGGAAAGTGCAACTGTAGGAATCCAATCTAGAAGACGATTGCTTTATCCCTTGGACGATATGAACTTTGAAGATGGTAGCCTCTGAATTTGAAGGCAAAAGCCTCGGAAGAATGCAGCAGCACTTGGGCAAGAACTCCTGAACTCTCTGATATTTATGATCTTTATGTCTGATCCCCTTGAATGAAGACTTGAAACTCTATTTATAGAGTTCTGGAAATAACTAATTTTCAGTTATTCTGAATGGCGCAAGTTGGATTGTGCAGGCACTGGATTGCCCAGCATCAGACTCCGCAGGCAGTTGTCTGGTCATGGGCCAACTGTCTTGGACACATGGCAACATTTGATTAAAATACGCATGATCGTGTGTAGACGGTTGCTATGTAACGAGCAATTGATGGCATGAATGCCACGTGTACTTTTGTCAGTTGACATGATGAAGTGCGCCACATAAATTGTGCTGACTTTGGATTGCGCTAGGATAGATTGTGCTAAACTGGATTACGCTGTAAACAGATTGCGCTGTATGTACAGCAGTCCTCGAGCGCTGTGCGACGTAATGAACGAACAGTCTCCTCGTTCTTTGTGCTGTCAGCTGTCAGAAGATTTGATTGTGTCAGATAATGATGATATGGCCACGTCAGCTTGCGCAGTTGAAAGTGTGCGCAGTCTAGTGTGCGCAATCTGAATGATGTGCAATCTGATGTCTGCACAGTTCATTTAAAAGTTGTATTTCTTGATTTTATGGCTTTGTTGACGGGTGCAACTTGATTTTTTTAGGACCTACAAGACCCCCTTCAAAGTTTTTGAAAGTTGAATTTATTCAAAGTTTCGAAATACTTTGAATTTTGAATTTTAAATCAAGTTGCGCATATATCGAGCTGTCTGAGCAATCGGATAAATCAGCTCCTGCTTGTTCGGCACAATCTGAGGCAGCCGTTTTTTTTGAAAAACTATAAATAGTTCTCTCGATCCTTCGATTTATTCTTTACTTGCTTTCTTGTGTTTGAGAGAGAGAAATTCCTGAGCTCATCCCGACTTCAGCCTTCTTCTCCGTCGATCTCATGGCTTCCAAGTGTTCCTCCGCCGCCGACAAGGGCAAGGCCCCCGCCGAGTCTTCGGCTAGGGTTGCGCCTGGTCCTTCCCATCACGAGACTGTGCACCCTGCTTTGCACGGTAGGCAACGCAATCGAAAACCCCTTTTTAGGGCTTTTTGACTTCACTGATCTTCAAAATCCATCTCTTTTTAGAGATGTGATCATACTGCACCACCCTTTTTAGGGTTTTGGTTATACGAACTAGTTATTCTTTATTTTTATGAAGAATATCTTCTTGCGCAATCGTTTGAACTGCGCTGGCAAAATTTAGCGCAATCTGCTGATTTGTGCAAGATTGCCAGCGCAATCTGATGCTGGCGCAAACTGATGGTTGTGCAATTTGATGGTTGCACAATCTGATGGTTACACAATTTGATGGTTGTGCAATCTGATGGTTGCGCAATTTGATGTTTGCGCAATCTGATGTTTGCGCAATCTGATGACAAAATTTCTGACTTTGACTTGTACTGAATTTTGATTTTTCTATTTGATGCAGTTAACCAGAGAAGATCCTGAATATGAAACATTTGTTGGAACTTTAGCTGAGCCAGATTTCAAAGAAGGCTTATCTCATGTACTATTCCCACAGTATGCCCTTCCATCTTCTCGCCAGGCTATTTTGATTGCACAGGATAACGAGACTTTGCTAAGTCTGATAAATGGACAGCCTTTACAATTTGCTGTCGCTGTCACTCATAGGAAGCCTATGTTCCTCTTCGGTGATGCTATTGATAAAAGTTCTCAACCAAGACCTAGAGTTGAGTCGAGAACTTTCCAATGGAAGGAGAAATTGATCAAGTTACCAGACCTACCTAGATGCCTTCCTCTAGCAAGATATGCTCATGCGAGCCATCCTAGGAGGATGGAATGGGACATCACTCCCTTGCAACAGGCACGGACCGAAAAGATCTGTGTTAAGAAAGGTCCGAACAACAGGGACATGTTCTACAGTTCTTTCGAACGACACAGCACTTTATTGAGGGGGTTGAAGCCAGGTTGTATTCCCCCCGAGAACTCGTCTTTATTGCTACCGGTAAGGACACCGATTTTCGCCAATGGGTATGCCAAAGCAGAGGGTAAATATCTGGATCAAGACATCCGGTTGACAGGTCTGGTAAACCCAGACATCAAAAGATGGAGCTGCATAGCTAACTGGATACTGGTCCAGTTTGAAGATAAACTCAGAGAAATTGATCTGTATAATGCGGTACACGCTACTGTATACGGCTTCTTTCCAAATCCTCATATGTTTTTGGCTCTGGCAGAGTGGTATAACTACAGGACATGGACGTTCATGACGCCCTACGGAGAGATGGGCTTGGCTCTCCATGAGATGAAGTATATCTCATATTTACCAATAGGCGAGTTGCCTTACGAGGAGTACATCCCGACCAACGATGAATTAGATAGACTTCATCGAGAGAATTCAAAGATGGTGGAAGTCTTTGATGAGCTTTTGTGCCATTATAACATATGCTCTTTGTATTACCAAAGTGGCTCTTCTGGCACATGTTATTCATCCAAATGGTTGACTTATCTTTTTTTCAACCACATTATTAAGAAAAAGACAAAAGATCATGATTCATACAACCCTGATTTCTTCCATCCCCTCAACAACAGTGAAGTGCTAAAGTTGATGGAGGAGAATAAGAGAATGGATATCAGAGTTGATGATGAATACCAATATTCTCCTCTTAAGGCTGGAGAATTTGTGGAGAGCTTCATAAGAATGGGCTACAGGTCCATGTCTGAACAAACTAGCTGGCAGGATTTTTGACATACTGGCTACGTCGATTCGTCGTGCCTGGAGCAAGTGCTGTAGACCGCTTCCATCGCGGTGTTCTTTTTGCTGTTGTCCGGTTAGTCTTCGGCTACCGGATGGACTTACTATCAGCGATGACCTGTAGTATAAATGCGGGTCTTCGTCTGTATGTTGATTCTATGATCAAGTGCAAGGGTGATAAGGTGAACTTCCCTAGACTGGAGTTACCTTACACCTATTTATTCGGATGGTTGCTCTTGCATCATCCATCATTGACGAACCCTGCCATGGGAGCAGTTGGTGGCAGTTTTCTACGCAGATTCTCACAGAGCAGGTGGATATACACTAGTTTGAGGGACTGCAGACGAATTCTGAACCTCGACAAAGGATGGAATTTTCTTTGCTCTCCCCCTCCAACTGGTTATGAGCATATGGCAGCAAATCTGATTGACCTTGGGAGGCAACCAATAGGTCGAGTATCTTTTGAATGGCTGAAGACAATTAGACCATCACATCTAGTATACAGATTTGAAGAAGAATGCTTCCTTGAACCATACCTGTCGAGCCGCTTCGTTCGTCAGTTTGGATATGACCAGTTTCATGTAGGTAACGCCATCACGTGCCTTCAAGGAAAAGGTTATTTGATCGATGGTGCCCGGGCCTGGGCTTACTACAATGCTCGAGACACAAAGACTGTATTCTCGATGCCAAACAGAACTGATGCTGGTCCTAGAATGCTGTATACTTATTCACAGTTTTACACAGCTGCTAATACATTTGCTGAAAACTATAGCCTCGTTGATAGTTTTGCAACAGCCAATCGTCTGAAGAAAAGAGCGACTGACACATTAGCTCCCAATAACAATGAAGAACATGAGCCAATGGACGATCCATTAGAAGCTTCCAGGGAAGCCAATTTCCCTGAGGAAGTCAACCAACCTTTAAGAATTTCTCTAAAGGTTGTTAAATCTCCGGTCAAGGAGAAGAAGAGAAGGAGAGAAGAGCCTTCTTCCCCAGCTGTGAAAAAGAAATTGATCTTGGAACATTCTTCAGAGAAGGTTACCACCAGATCGCAATCCAGACAATTGGCCGAGTCCACTCGAGATGAAGCAACTACACCGACTTCTGTTCAGAAACAGGTCGAGGTAGTAAACATAGAGAGTCCTGAGAGGCCTCTACATAGAAGGAAGAAGCTAGCTCACAAAAGAAAGAAGAGAACAGTTTCTCCTCCAAGGCAAATTTTGTCTTCAAAATTGATGAACGTTGCGGCTGGAATCACCATGCCATCTCCTACCCCTGTTTCTGAGTCTGGGCATAAAACTTCTAGTTCAGAATGGAGGGAAGAGATCAAGCAGAGAGAAGAGAGAAATGAGGTCGTAGAACCCAGAGAAAATATTGCTGAGACAGAGCATGAAACTTTGCAATCTCCTTTACCGATGATGGATACTACTCAACCTCCTGCTACACCAGGAGCAATCTACGAAGAAGAGGATCGTTTGATGATCGAGGCTTTATATGACTGTGACTTCGGCTCACAGGATTACATTGATCAAACTGCTGCAACTGCCAGTGGGGAGGTACCGGAGGAAGATGACAATGAGGAGGGTTCATCATCTGAGGACATTGAGGATACACATGATCCTGAAGGGGGCAATGAAGTGCATGTGTCTCCTGTAGCTGTTGACGACACCTTAGATCCTGAGAAGGACGTTGAGGTGCAGATATCTCCTGAAGAAGCTGATGATACCTTGAACCCTGAAAAGGATGTTGAAGTACAAGCATCTCCAGAAAAGATAGCAGATGAAGAAGCGGCCCTGGAGGAAACTCCTGTTGTTGATCTCCAAGGTATAGAATGAAATTAGCAATTTTCCTTTAATAGATTGACAGCTAACATCTTTATTCTTATCCCTACAGAACTTGGATCTTCTCCAGCTCCTCCAGTGTGCATAGACATAGTGCCTGCGACGACAATTGCTAGTAGCAGTCGCCATTTATCCTGTGGCTCCGAAGCAGGAAGTAGTCAGGCAATAGTGTTTGAGGCTACTTCTGCTCAGCTAGAATCTGTTCTAACAGATGATAGGCCTGTTGCCGGATCGAACCATGGTAAGACTGTTTTCACTTTGGATTCTCTTTGACAATAGCAAATGACAGGCAAAATGACAATATTTAATTTTGCAGAGGAACAACCAGGAGGAGCGACCAGCTCTACTCTAGCTCCTTTATTCAAAGAACCTATTATCCGAGAAACTGAACGTCCTGCTGCCTCGTCATCAACAGGAGTTGCTGCGACTCCTGGTGCTCTGGCGACCAATCAATTCGTCATCCAATCATTTATCGAATTCTTCTTTGATTCATTGGGACCATTGATCAATAGGGTGATGGAAAAAGAGGATGCTGATTTTTACACAGTTAGAGGTCCAACCTCTTTCTTAATTCATGCTATCCGCGAGCAAGGAGACGTGCCTCAGGCCACTTTTCTTGAACACATATTAAATGAGCTAAAGACTTCAATAAAGAACTACAAAGAGCTCAATAAGGGGGAGATAGAACCCTTAGTTCAAGCGGAATTTGAACGGATGGCTCAGGAAGCTGCATGGAGAGAGTAAATTTCCAGATTCTCTTGGATACTTTTCCTACTAAATCTGCTGAGTACAATTCCAAGGTGGAATCGGTGACATCTACTGCTGAAAGAAAAGAGAAGAATTGCTGAACTGAGAGCGGAGATTGCCCGTCTTCAAGAAGAACTGGAAGATGAGGTTACCGAGCATCAAACTGCAATCCAACAACTCGGTGCTATAACCCAAGAAAGAGACGAATATGCCGCAGCTCATAATGATGAAATCACTCGCAGAATGGTAACCATGCCAATTTTCAACGAGACATCTGGGATAGAAGAGGCCAGGAAGAGAGTGATAGAATCTCGCGAAGAGCACCTGCAGACCCTGAAGCAACAGATTACCAGCTTGATGACACCGCCAGTTTAATAGAAAGATTCCTTGTATCTTCTTGTTTTTGCAATATGTATGTTTTTGTAATGTCTTAAATTTTGATCAAATAAAAAGATATTTTGTTGTGGCTCTATTATTTATTGCATATCTTGTTCAGATACAAATAATAGAGATAGAAAATATATTCAGAGGTCCAGGACATGATATATTTCTTGATTCTAGAAAATAATCATATTCAAGTATATCTGCTCATAGGTAATATGGACGTGGCAAATATAATTTATTGAATATCATTATTTCAATAGATAACTTAATAGAGAATGATAAGTTGTTGATGTGGATAAACGAACGAAATGAATTGTCAAAATGTGTGAACGAAGTGAATCGTCAGGATGAACGGATGAACCGTCAAATGAGTGGAATGAACGAACGAATCGTCAGATTGATTGAATAAACGGATGAACCGTCGGATGAATATGATGAATGAACGGGTAAACCGTCGAATGAATG
The DNA here is from genome assembly GCA_029216955.1 of Iris pallida. Classification (NCBI taxonomy): domain Eukaryota; kingdom Viridiplantae; phylum Streptophyta; class Magnoliopsida; order Asparagales; family Iridaceae; genus Iris; species Iris pallida. Next base: position 20,039,945 of record JANAVB010019799.1, on the reverse strand, counting down.
TGAACAGGTGAACCGTCAGATGATGATAATGAACGAATGAACCGTCAGATGATGATAATGAACGGGTGAACCGTCAGATGAATGTGTCGTTTCGTTGTTTTGAGAATCTCCGTCTATAAATAGAACAGAAATCTGGAAGGAATGATCATTTCCACTTTTCAACATAAAGATGTCGTCTGGAGATGCATCCAAGAAGGCTGAAATTGCTCCGAAGATTGAAGAATCTTCGAAAGAACACCCTGCCGATCCAGTCCAACCAAAGCAGGCAGAAGTAGACGAAGGTTCGTCTACACCCAAACCACCGCGGGATATCTTGGACTTTCTGCTTGAACCCGAAAAGACTGAAGAGGAAGAGGCCATGAGGATGGCTGCTTGCAAGTTCCTGGTAGGCTCAAACAAGAATGTTCTCAGTTCTTTTGCTGATTATGTCTTTGATAAGGACGGCAGTGGTCCGCGTCCTAATGTCGAGAAGGATGATAGTGACCTTCCTTGATATCATGTAACATCGTTTATGATGAAATAAAAATCAAACTTTATTTATAAACTATCTGATCATATTTACATAAAATCTATGTTACATTTATACATAGTATTTCTTGAGGAATTTACCATTGATAGGCATCATTGCAACTCGACCGTCTAACTCTGAAAGTTGATAGGCTCCATTCGAAAAGACTTTGCGGATAATGTAAGGTCCTTCCCACTTCGCATCGAACTTGCCTTTGCTCGAGTGAGTCATAGTCATAGGACGTCTTACTGTTAGAACAAGTTCTCCTTGCTGAAAAGCTCTGACTTTAACTTTGCGGTTGAAAGTCTTCGAGATACGGGCTTGATATAACTCAATATGTTGTTGAGCCAATAACCGCTTCTCATCGAGTGCTTCTAACTCTTGAAGTCGAAGAAGATCGTTGTTCTCTCTAGTGAGTTCATTAGCAATGGCAATCCTTAAAGAAGGAATTTGAAGTTCCAGAGGAAGAACTGCTTCACAACTGTACACCAGAGAGAAAGGTGTAAAGCCTGTAGGATTGCGGACCGTAGTTCGATAGGCCCAAAGACATTCACCAAGCTTTTCACTCCAATTTCGTTTGTTAGTAGATACAAACTTCTTGAGGAGCTTGATAATGGTTTTATTGAAAGCTTTAGCTAATCCATTAGCGGCAGGATTGTAGGCTGTAGAAGCAATATTGTCAATCCGATGATCATCGCAGAATCTCGTACACTTCTGGCTGATGAATTGTGGTCCGTTGTCATGGATGATTCTTCGAGGTACACCAAATCGATAGATGACGTGGTGTTTGACGAAGTTAATGACACTGCTGGTCTTGACTTCAGCTAATGGTATAGCTTCAGCCCATTTGGAGAAGTAATCGGTTATTGCTAGTATGAACCGATGTCCTCTAGAAGAAGGAGGATTGATGGGACCTATAATGTCCATGCCCCAAGCTTTAAAAGGCCAGGATACAGCAGTCGGATGCAGAAATTCTGAAGGTTGATGAATGAAATCTGCATGGATTTGACAAGCTCGACATTTTCTTGCATATTCGATGGCATCAGAAACCATAGAGGGCCAATAGTAACCCATGCGTCGGATACGATCCTGTAGCTTAGGACCGGGTTGATGTGCTCCGCAGACACCGTCGTGAGCTTCACGCAATACTTTCTTTGCTTCATCACCAGCAAGACAGCGCAAGAGTAGGCCGTCATAAGTCCGCCAGTAGAGAGTTTTGGTGGTTTGATTGTAATAGAATCGGAGAGACCGCCGACGAATACTCGTAGCCTCTTTGGGATCTTCAGGGAGTATGTCATGGACCACAAAGTCAATGAAAGGAGCTCTCCAATCTTCATTGATAACATTGACTTCAGTAAGATTACTGAACTCAATATTACGATTGTTTTCGATACAGAATAATTCTCAATTAGAGATGACCACCACTTGCTGTCTTCTGATTGGGATGGCTAGGACTGCTGCAAGATTAGCCAAAGCGTCTGCTTCAATATTGCAAGCTCGACATACATATTCAATGAAAAAGGCTTTGAATGATGTAGTCATGTTGATTGCCGCTTCAAAGTAAGGCACTAGATCTTGATGGCGAACTTCATAAGTCCCTCTAACCTGGTTAACAACCAGCTTAGAGTCACCATAAACTTCAAGATACTCGATGTCAAGTTGTTTGGCTAGCTGAAGGCCAATGAGTAGAGCATTGTACTCTGCCACATTGTTGGAGCAAGGCTCATCTAAGGAGTATGCTCTTTGAATAGCTGACCCTTCCGGAGAAACGAGGACAACTCCAACTCCTGCGACGATGGCACCATTGGGTCCGATTCTGGAGGCTCCGTCAAAAAATAGACGCCAAGTAGGAAATTCTTTGGAGATTGTATTAGATTCCAATGTCTCGTCTGGAATTTCATCATAGAGTTTGGATGTCTCTGGAACAGGATGAGCTGCTAAGAAATCCGCCAGTGCTTGTCCTTTGACAGACTTTTGAGGAACATATACCATGTCATATTGGGCTAACAGAATGGCCCATGTAGCCAACCGAGAATTGAGTATGCTAGGCTTCTTTATCAGTACCCGAAGAGGATTAACTCGTGATATGACATGAATAATTTGGCCAATAATGTAATGCCGAGTCTTTTGAACAGCAAACATAAGAGCTAGGAATTCTTTTTCAACCAGACTATAACGGTGTTCAGCACCAATCATAGTACGACTAAGATAGTAAATGGCTTGTTCATGACCTTCTTTGCTCTTTTAGGCAAGTAAAGCACCCAATGAATGGTCCATAGTACGGACATACATTAAGAATGGTATGCCAGAGATTGGTGGCACCAAGACTGGTAGATTCATGAGATACCGCTTGATGTCATTAAATGCTTGTTGACATTCTTCGGTCCAAACGAAAGATACACCCTTCTTCATGAGTTGAGTGAATGGTCTACTGCGTCCAGACAGATTCGAAATAAATCTCCTGATATACGCAAGTCGACCTTGGAATCCTCGTAGCTCTTTTAGGTTGCGTGGAGGACGCATCTCTTGAATGGCTTTGATCTTCTCGGGATCCACGTGTATACCCTTAGAGGTAATGACAAAGCCGAGAAATTTGCCACTAGAGATACCCAAGAATGACTAGGTGGGATTCATTTTGAGTTGATGTTGGCGCATGAGGTTGAAGATAGTTCTTAGGTCTTGAATGTGATCTTCCTTTAGACGACTTTTGACAGCAATATCGTCAACGTAGCATTCGACGGTCTTGTGCAGATGATCTCAAAAAATGGTACTCATTGCTCGTTGGTATGTTGCACCAGCGTTCTTGAGACCAAATGGCATGACAGTATAGCAGTAGACTCTGCGAGGAGTGCGGAAAGAAGTATGCTTCTCATCTTCAGGATTCATCTGAATCTGATTATATCCGGAGAATTCGTCCATGAAAGATATTCTTTCGAACCCACAAGTGTTGTCGATCATGACGTCCGTGATAGGGAGCAAAAATTCATCTTTTGGACATGCTTTATTAAGATCCCGGAAGTCAATGCAGACTCGAACTTTGTCGGTTTTCTTTAGAACTGAGACGACATTGGCTACCCAATCAGGATGTTGTGCTTCTCGAATAAAGCCACAAGCGATGAGCTTCTTGACTTCATCGTCAATTGCGTCCATCATTTCTGGCTTGAAATGCCGTTGTTGCTGTTTGACCAGTTTTGTATTCAGCAGGATGTTTAATTTGTGAGTAGCAACTTTAGGATCCAGTCCTGGCATGTCCTCATAGCTCCAGGCAAAAACATCAATGTATTCTTTAATCAGAAGAATTAATTCTTGTTTGTCTGCCTCTGGAAGCTTCTTGCTGATGAGTATTGGACGAGGTGACTCGTTTTCTCCTACATCAACTTGAACTAATTGATCTTCGGTAGGAGGTTCTCTTTGTTCGAATCGGAGTTCCCACTGGGTATCCATTCGTTGAGCCCAAGAATCTGTTTCAGGATTTTCTTCAATATCCTCGTCATAGCCTTCTGGAAGTTCAACGGAGACCATGTTAGAAGATACAGTCAGCCGATGGACTTGACCAATGCTGGTATCAGAATCCCATGATCTGGAATCAGAAGAGTTAGAACGCTCCTCACTATCGGATTCAGAGCCTGCTGGGGATAATAATAGAGGTGAAGCATATCCGAGACCTCTCTTGGTCCTACTGTAGTACATCTCTGACTTTTCTTTCGGAACAGCCGTACGGATAGGAGTTTTTCTACCCTTACCGTAGTTGAGGCCGCTCTTGAAGTCGTAACCCATCTTTCGGATGATGTCTTTTAATTGTTGACTGTAACGACGGAGTTGAAGATGCCCCGTGTCGTTAACTTTGCTATCATCCGTATAGCTGAATTGTTGTTCCGGTCCTTTACTAAAAAGTATTGGACTCTCACCTTTCTTACGAGCGGGAACAATACGATATGAATCCTTTGGGTGTTCAAATGAAACTTCAGTTTGAAAATATTGCACAACTCCCATTGTAAATGACTGAAAGCTATTTAACATATCCAAATAGCATTTAGCATGATAAAAGACATCAGTATACTGGAAAGTAGATGCTTTTTCATTGATTTGTACATTTGTATTTACAGCAGGACCTTCAGCCTTAGCAGGCTTGGTCAGATTGATTACAAGAGAGGAAGAAGAAGAACGTGGAGGAGGATTGGCTTTGTTACGACGGAGGTCGATAACAAGCGGCTCAGAAGAAGTGAGCTCCCTTTTCTCCTTGTTATGAGATAGATCGATAACAAGTGGCTTAGAAGAAGTAAGCTGCTTTTTATCCTTGTTACGACGTAAGTCAATAACAAGTGGCTCAGAAGAGGTGAGCTCCTTTTGATCTTGATCATCAATTGATTGCTTCTGAACTGGCAAGTAAATAGCCAGTGGCTTGGAGGATTGAGGACGAGAAACACGCCCTTTGACAGGAATGATGAGGGTATCATTAGGCACTGTTTCTTGCTCTTCTTCAGTATCCAGAGATAGGACAACCTTCATGAATTCGTCCTTATACATACGTGCATCATTGCAGTATGCTTCGACACCTTTGAAAGGATAGAGATCAGCAACCTCCTTTTGCACTTCTCCATTGTCATCAACATATTTAAAACATTGATGGAGAGTCGAAGGGACAATGTTATGCTTGTGCAAAAATAGTCTTCCCAGCAAAGCATTGTAAGAACAACCATGATTGTCGATGATGTAAAAGCTAACCTTTGTGCGAAGATTGCCTATTTGGAGTTTTAGGCGAATCTTGTCCAGGGGCTCACTTCTTCCCTGATTGAACCCAAGGATGGTGGTGATTGCATTAGAGAGACTATGCATTGGGATTTTTAGCGCATCCAACATTGTCTTCGACATAATGCTGAGAGCGGACCCTGGATCTATTAGAATACGATCGACTTTCATCGAGTCGACGTATCCTGTATAGTAGAGAGGACGATCGTGCCTGTTATCTTCCATCAACATGTCATCTTGTGTGAAAGTTATGTTTGGAATTAACTCCAACACGCTATGACAATGAAGGCAAGAGACTGGCTCTGCTTTCGGCTTCTTCAGAAGAGCTAAACAGGTTTCAGCTTGCATGAGAGCCTCGCTCAGAGTTTCCCAAGTCTCTTTAGAGAGGCGCAAGAGCTCGAAGATTGACAGCCGGGCCGGTGTGTTGGCCAACTGAGCCAAGATATCAAAGTTGTAAGGCTTCTCAAGTCCGGAGGGAGATGACTTCTTCAAAGGCTTGTCGAAGCGGACTTGCTGTTTACCTTTGTCAGCGACCGTCGACTTGGAAGGAATAGGTACTATAACTAGTGAGGATGTAGTAGGAATTTCCTCAGTAGAAGCAGGCTGTACTGGAGCAGGCTCAGAGGAAGAAACAGGATTCTCTTGGGCTTCGGGGTAATCCTTTAGAAAAGCTTTCCCTGATCTGGTGCCCAGCAGGATTTCTTCATCAACTATGGGGTCAAAAGACACCATATTGCAAATCTTTGTTTTGCCCTTAGAGCGGTCTTTCTTTTTGGAGGAAGAAGGAAGTTCAAACTCCGAAGCAAGATCTGGATGAATCCATATAATCTCGCCATTGTCAAGGGACAAGGGGACGAGACCTTTACTTTGTGGAGGAGGGAGATTCTCGATTTCGAGAGTAGCTTTGGGGATAGGAATGACACCGTATTGCACCATCTGAGGCGGGAAGTCACCAAACTGAACTGATACCATGTTTGCAGTAACAGTCTTCTCGTCTTGTTGTAGAGTGACAACGCCAGCGTTGACCATCTCCTGGATTTTGCCTTTGAGCACATAACATGCTCGAGTGGGATGTCCGATGAACTTGTGATAGACACAGTACTTGGGATGATCAGTCTTACCGACTTCATCGGGCTTCTTTGGATCTGGAAGTTGGATTTTATTGCTTTTGATTAAGCAATCAAAGATGCTAGCAGTGTCATTCTCGTCAAAGGAATATTCTACTTTAGGACGAGGTTCTCTCGGTGGAGGTGCTGAAGGAGTAGAAGTGGACATAGGAGGAGCTACGTTGACCGCCAGAGATTCTTTATTCTTGTTCAAATTGATGTTCAAAGTTTCTTTTGCTTTGCGGTTCTTCTGGCGATTGCCACCACCTGATGTTTGATGTTCATCCCGGTCAGGGTTAGATATCTGTACCCCTAGCTGCTTGAATTTGTCGGCGCTAACTTCAGCTGATTTAGCATTAACAATGAAGGATGGCCAATCTTGGAACTGAGTAGACCCCGTCCACATGCTGATGATAGACAATAGATTTGCCTTGCAGGTGTCTATGGTGACAGCAGTCGGAGTTCCAGGAGGCATTTTCAAAGCTTCCCGGCGGAACCTTTCAATGAAACTCTCAGCAGTTTTATTGTGCCTTTGTTTGATTTTATTAAGGGCTGACATAGTCATGTCATTGATTTCCTCGTAAAACCGTCCAAGAAGATTTGCTTTAGGCCAGAAAAGGAGGTGATACAACCATCGGGCAAGCTTCTATACCAGTCGTATGCTACACCAGCTAAACAGCCAATGAATACTCTGGTAAGAAGAGCGTCATTTGGTTGAAGTTGGACAGTCATAACCTCAAAGTGGTTAATGAACTGACTGGGAGAAGTGCTGCCATCAAACAGCGAGATGGTTGGGATCTTGTACTTCGGAGGAAACGGAACTTCCTTCCATTCAACTGGGTAGGGTTGCTTGATCCCCAACCTCTACAAGTTGTCCTTCTCCTTGAAAGCTTCGAACTGAGTTTGCGGGAGCTTCACAGCTTCATTGGCATCTTCCACTGATGTAGAAGGAGTAGGCTGAACCACGGTATTAGGAGGAGGAACAGCATGATAAGCACTACCCCCAGCACCTGATTGACTGGGTATAGGTTGGACTTGTACAGGAGGGACTGGAAGAGATGCTACCCCTAGCCCTGTATTAACAGGCACCGACGATGCTATGATTTCAGGATTTGCAGGAGGTACGGTCGGTGGGACTGTATGCTAGGCCACAATGATGGAATGCATACTTGCGACCATTTCAGCCATTGTCTTTAGCTTGTCTTCTAACGCAGCTATTCTTTGTTCTTGACTAGCTGAACTGGAAGCATCGGGATCTTCATTGACAACGTAAGCTGTCACTTCTCTGGGTACAGTGGAGGACACTGTCTGTTCTGAGCTTTCACTGTATGCATCATAGTCAGAGAAAGAATCATCTCCTGAGTGAGAAGGAAGGAGAAGTTCGGAAGAATCTTGAAGATTCCTTTGACCGATTGTGTCTCGGCTTCGGGATCTGGTATGTTGAAATACTCCTTCAGAGTATTGTTGGAGTAAATCCAAATACCGTTGGCTTGGCTTGCAAGGCTTCCCGTGCTTGGAGCACTTCCTACCCCAGTGTCTCTGGAAGTCATGTTGACGGAAGCGTACAAAACCTCGTCTTCATCTTCCGACATAGGTTCAGAGTTAGGAAAGTTCGGACGATCGAAGACAGATCGTCTTATTGTCTGACAACAACACTTGATGACCACTTTGTGATTGCAATGGTGTCCAAGTGGTTGTACTGGGGATGTTGAAGTGTTGTCCCGTTTTTGCTTGAGGTGTTCTCGGAGATCGGGAACAGTAACAGGACGAGCAAAAGTTCGAGGGATATGTTCTTTGATAACATTTGGAACATGGTTCCGGTTCTTCAAATGTTTTATCCCCTGAGTGTACAGGGAAGTGCTCATTTCATTGGCATAGGTATCCGGATTCTTGACCCTGGAAGTTTGCTTCTGATGATGTTTGGTCTTCGGCATTGGCTGTTTACGTTTCACCAAAGTTGGCCTGTGGAGATAAGTTCTTAGATCAGCAAACTCACCCCCAGGGGTTTCCGTCTGAGACACCAGCAATTTTCCCTGTCTTGAACGGGAGATTTTGAGGGGTGGGAGATCTTGGAACTCTGCTACCGGAGTAGGCAGAATACCTCTCTGATCAGTACAAGTTCTTTTAACATGGAGAGAAGAATCCTTGTTTAAAAGAGTTTTTGTACTGACTGATGCCGAGGCACGTTCAGTGTGATCTTCTACGGTAAAGACCGAAGAAGACTGAGAAAAGACCAAAGGGCCTTTTCCTTTATTTTGTAAAGAATGGTTAGCTAAAGAGCGTTTCCCTCTCTCGTCTTCCAAGTCAAGAGACGAGGAAGTTTGAGAAAAGACCAAAGTACATTTTCCTTTGTTCTGAGGAGGAGGAGGAATAGCCAAAAGACTACCCCCAGTGGATTGTGCTGGAGTAGCAGAATGCTTGGGGATAGAAGTTGAGTCTTTCCCTTGTTTGTGAGATGAAGAAAGGTTAGCCAAAGGGCTGTCTTTCTTGGATTGTGCAGGCACGGTTTACGCATGAGTTGATGGCGCACTGGTAGGTTGCGCAGGAGAGTCTTTGGCAGATGACTTTCTGGTTCTGGCCACAGACACTGTGGTTTGTGCATCAGGAGTTCTGGCCACAGAGTGTTTGGGATGCACTCTAGTTGCGGGAGTGTTGGTTTGTGCAGGAAGATTGGCAGCCAACTGCGCCAGGGGCAGAGGAGTCTTGCACCTTGATAGGGCAGCATATGAAGTCTCTTGTGCAATGGCAACAGTAGATTGCGCAGCATCCTTGATAGCAGAAACTTTAGAATGTACAGCTGTCTTAGAGACAGAATCAGCAGACTGCGCAGCAGTCTTCTTAGCAGAAGGAACAAACTGCGCAGCATTCTTAGGGATCCACATTGGGCGTACTTTGCTTGTGTTAGAAGTTGTTGCAATACGAGGGGTCGTCCTGGAGTTGATCATGGCTTCGTAGGCCGTCTGGTTGAACTTCACAACCAGCGTCATCTGCATCTTTCCGATAGACGCAACGTCACATTGAGTTGTCACTTCCTCGTCGGAGGAGAAAGTCGTCCCCAGCAGAGTCGCCATTTTGTTTGCAAAAACAAAAGTATGAACTTTATGGATACAAACTTTGTAAAGATTACAAGAATTCTGGGAAAGTACAACTGTAGGAATCCAATCTAGAAGACGATTGATTTATCCCTTGGACGATGTGAACTTTGAAGACGGTAGCCTCTGAATTTAAAGGCAAAAGCCTCGGAAGAATGCAGCAGCACTTGGGCAAGAACTCCTGAACTCTCTGATATTTCTGAACTTTATGTCTGATCCCCTTTGTAACGCCCCAGTCCCAAAATACGTAGGACTAGGAACGAAGCATGCCAGCTGCATATATACGAGATATACTCCAATATATGGAAATCTCGAATATACACATAAGCTGTATTGTGAATAATAATAACAAACAGTCACAGGTAAAAGCTATATCTCATCCACAGTAAATATAAAGAAAATGATAACTCACGAATCAAAGTAAATGTCAAAATATAACTGTTGACCGGGCGGAGACAAATCCACTACCGGTACTAGAATAAACTGAAGGAAAATAGAGTCCAACCTCTAAGATAAATAGAATAAGAAATGATGACTAAATAGGCTCCTCGACCCAATAGGGACAGCTGTGATCAGAAGGTACTACTCGCTCGAGCGTGAAGGATGAGTCTACACCGGAGCCATACTCCTGCGGAAAGTCCTGTACACCTATACCTGGAGAGATCACCAGGTCCTCAGAGGGACGTAACAAGATATAAAAAGAACATGCCACATAAACTGAATAAATACTGCTCAATAAGAATAAGTAAAATCAGATCATAACATGGTCCAATACACACCTAATGAACTAGCCTACCATCCCCCCAACCAAACAAGGACAGGAGATGGTAAACTAATTTACGATGACGTATCTTTCCATGATATAAATCCAATATGGTATCCGAACCCCAACAAGGTTCAATACCTTCTCATCGAAGTAGTAAGCCACACCTACAACCAAACAAGGACAAGATGTGGCAGACTAGTCCGCGACAAGTTATTGTTCCAAGCCACGGTCAGATACAAGTACCCAAACCAAAAGTACTCATATCTAACGGATAAGGGTGCCTAACCGTTCTATGTGAAATGTAGTTAAGAACAATCCTTCCTACGCATGGGCCCTGGCTAAATAGGATCGGCATGGTCCCTCCTTGGGCACCAGAGGCCCAATCAGTAAGAGCATAATGTTCCGCAGAACGTCAGTAGCCGTCAGTAATCCTGGGTAAGCTGACCCGCGTCTCCGGCGGAGCTCACGGGTTACAAAAGGGAAAGTGCATCGAAGCCCATATGCTAAGGAATTGTCCGCCCCGCCCAATACCTACTATGATGTAACCACAACACAAAACCCCTATTAATCGCTAAGTCAATCTAACATGCAACCTCTATTAGCGGTTAATCCTATCGCACGGCTTATATGTACCGGTGGCCAGCCGATCACGTATGTCCGAGTACTATATGTGACTCACAACTTCGTGGTACAAATGTGTCAAGGCCTATGGATACAACACACACAGGGTGGTCCCTTAACTCTAAGTTTATTGTTTAAGAAAATAATACATAGCAGAAAATATAACTGAACAGAAAGTTCTAACAAGTCGTGCCATGTATCACAGTTTAATTGCATAAAGAAAATAATCAATAATACATGAAATATGAGCTAAAATAAATAAACAGCTGGTGGCAAGATATCTTGCCTGGGGGTAGTGTGCAGAATGGCGACGCCTGATGACTCAAATCGTCAAAATATAGAAGCAATGAAAGCCAACTTCTACGAATGACCTCGGATGCTGAAATAAACATCATGAACAGATTTGGCATAAAAGAAATACCTAGGAAATGCCTGTCCAAAAGTCCAATTCTGGAACAGGGGAAAAATCATAATTTTGTGTCAAAACGATGTCCGCCGTTGGACCCGTTTTGCACCGAAACGCGTGCCAGAACCTACAGTCTCTAAAGTCATCAAACTATATGTCTAAAGGGTCCGGTTTGAGGAGAGAAACTCAACGGTATGTCCAGTTTTGGATTCCGATGAGCCGTGCACAAAATCGCCCGTTTGAGTGGGTCGCGGGACCGCCAAAAAAAGGTTCCGATTCGACCTTCTCAGAATCGAACCAAACTTGGCATACAGGACCAGAAAAATGATACGGTCCTGATGGCGCAAGTTTCATCTCGATACGACGAACGTGCATGAAGTTATGGGATAGTTTACAAAACGTCGATACGGGGGTATCTCGACGGATACGCACTGATTTCGTCGCGCACACACAACGAAATCGAGTTCCGTCAGTTCCCACACGTCGGTAACATCCATACGCATCTTTCGATGCATATAGTGCACGACCATGTCATCCGGTTTGTCGGGGCGCACGTCGTATCGGGAAGTTTTGTTAAATTTTGATGTTTTAAAAACTGATTTTTCATAAACTTTGGGTTTAAAAATCGTTACATACAGTGGAAGGAAAATTAAACTAAAAGAAAAGATTTGAAGTTCTATATGTTGGCTAAAATTTTGTTCAAAAGTTTTCCAAAACTCTCTTCAGGATTGATCAGAATTTGACATCGAACAGGGGAGGTTGGGCTGTGTTCAAACTGTGCAGAAAGCAATTTTCTCGAGTTTTTCGAGTCGCCTTTCCGACTCGATGGGTAGATATGTCGGGGTGCTACTAGATGGGTCATCCAGAGGGTCATATGGGCTCTCTAATGCCACTCGTGGTTTCGAAAATCATCAATTATACACGCGGAATTTAGACGATGAAGTGGGTACCTCTTCCTGTGCTTTGAAACGGGACTTCTCTGTTTTCAATGAGTTTCCCGGCGAACTCCAGCGATTGGGGCGGTTGACGGCGACGAGGAGGGTCGCCTGGGGGTCGGGGATCACCTCTAGGATCGAGAGAGTTGTCCACGAGAGGGGGTTGGATGTTGGAGGTGTTAGGGTTTCTCGCCAACTTGCCGCTCGGTTTAATATGTAGGGGTCGGGTTTTTCATGGGTCGGGTCTGCAGTACTTGGGGTATCCCAATTATTAATATATACAAGCTACTTCATGTGGGGTCGGGTTCAGCAGCTTTGTTGTAGGAATGTTATACATAGCTAGCACATGAGGGTCGAGTTCACCCATCCATTGCACTATACTGTTCCCTTTTGGGAACAGTAACCGAGAGCCCCTTCTTTTTTTTTCTTTTTCTTTTTTTCTTACCAAGCATTATATATATATATTTATATATATTAGTAAAAGTAATTTAAATATCAATAAATATCAGAATTTATAATAAATATTTTCGAATGCCAAAATTTTATATCCCTACTTTCTCTGGGTAGGGAGAATTTTGCTCAGGTATCTAGACATATATATATATATATATATATATATATATATATATATATATATATATATATATATATATATATATAGAAAATAATTATTTATTGACTGGACTATCAAGAATCAACACGAAAATAATAACAATATTACTAAAAATAATACAACCAAATGGTAGGGTTTTAATAACTTGGGGAGGGTACATATTCTACTAGTATTATATATAAAAATTTTACAAACGAATAAATAAATTTTCAATCCTTTAAAAATATAGTTAAATAACTAAATAAAATAATAAATATTAAACACGGAAAGGATAACCATGGTATGATCTAATAAATTTAAAGAACTAAATATTCAGATAAAATAATTCTATCAACCTCTACCGCTAATATACTAGTCAAAGCACTTGACGGATTTAGCCATGACACATTGTCTATGCGGTGTGCATGACGTAATTCAAGCATGACTAGGATTATATTTATAAAATATACGAAAAATCATTTGAGCAAATTTTTAAATAATGATAAAAAGAGAAAATATAGAGAAAAAAATCCTCTAAAATTTTTGGGGGATTACATCCTACCCAACTTATAAAAAAAATTCGTCCTCGAAATTAAAATAACCTTATAAAAAATATGACAATAAATCCTAATAAAAATATAGTGGGCTGAATACGAAGGGAGAGCAGGTAGTCAATCCGTAACTCGGTTTTCGTAAAGTTGGAGGAGGTATTTATACAAGCATTTTAAACTGGCACCATATTCTACATGACAAGGGGTTTTTTTTTTTGGTCTTGCATGAATCATGGATATTCCGTTCGTCTGATGGAATGGCTCGTTGTTGCATGGTTAAACATCAGATAGGGCAAAAATGGATATTTATGGTTCTTTCTAAGGAAATCGGGCTATACATGTGGTGTAATTGAATGAAGCACATAACGATGTGTTTTGTGGAACATATATGTCATGCGTGTAGGGAAGCTCGTCTAGTTCGTGTAAGTGAAGGTTGTTGGAAGAAAATGGCTAGATATTTCTAATGGTACCAAAGATAGTGCTCATGCATGTTGCTGAAGTTTCTGAATGTATTGCTCAATGCTAAGCCATGACTAAAATAGAGAATAATGGTAGAAGTGGAGTAATACCTGCCAGATCTCTAATCCCAGGATGGGGGTTTATCACAGCCATGGTAAATGCTTGCCCTTGCCTCGACGGCTCGGGGCAATCGATAAGCCTGTATTGTTCCGATCCGCACCTCAAGCATAAGCCGAGACGAATCCGACATCCATCTCGAATGTGGCCCTTCTTCCTGCAGTAGTTGCAGGTGGGCTTCTGATAGGGTGTGGGGCCTCCTGGTTGGTCCACCTTGAGTCGTCCTAACTGGTGCAGCTACCGGTGTGGGGCGCCGATGTGCCTGCTGTTCCTTGCGAAGAAGCTCCTGGGTACGTGCTTCCACCAAGACAGCTGCATGAGAGACTCGAGACTGGGTAGTAGTAAAAGTCTTAAGTTCTGGTATGAGCCCCTGGTGGAATCTCCTTGCCTTCTCCAGCTGTGTAGGAATTAATGTCTCACCAAATCTACTCAAGCGACTGAACTCTGCATCGTACTCATCTACCGACATGTTCCCTTGCTTCAGATGAAGGAACTGGTCATAGAGAGTGTCTCGAACGTGGATGGGGAAGAACCTCTCATAGAATAGGTCATAAAACTCCTTCCATATGATCCCAGTGCCCAATCGTCTTTCTTCAGCCTTCCACCAGTGGTGAGCATTGTCTTCTAAGAGTAAGTCCACTGTTGTCAACCAATCATGTGCTGGCAACTGGGATGCCTTCAAATATTTCTCGGTGCTGATAAGCCATGCGGAAACTTCTAAGGGACCCTCGGTACCCTTAAAATTCTTAGGGCCCATGTCGATGAAGTCTGCAATAGAGCCCATATATGGTTGTGGAGCTAGAGTTGGATCTAGTACCGGGGCTGGAGGTGGAGGTCTAGCTAAGTAGGTCATCATACTCTGCCTCATCAGTTCCATTTGTTGCTACTGAGATTGTAGCATAGCATACATAAACTGGGTGGTCGGGTCCGCATCAGTCGGAAGTGGAGGCAGTTGGGGTCCGGGCTGTGGTAAAAACTGCTGAGGAAAAGGTGATGGTGCAATCTCTTCTGGGGTACTGCATTAGTTTGCTCAACCTGGCTGACTGAGGGCACTTGGGCTTCCTGCTGTACCGTCGATGGGTTCGCGGTATTCTGTTGTGGCTCTAGCTGATACGGTGTCACCGGGGTCATTGGGGAAACCTGTTCTTCCTGGGAAGTTGCATCACTAGATGTGATGGCTAGGGTAGAGGTGTGTCCGCTGTGTAGAGTCATATTGCTGGCACGAAGATAAGGGCAATGTTAGAATAGATAAGTTTGAGTCAAGCAATTGAAAGAGAATTTAATAAAAATTTAAAATGTCAACAACACGTGGATAAGATCCTAGAGGGCGAATATGTGAATCTACCATATCTTAATCTACGTAAAATCATACGAAAGGCGAACCAAATGCACTATGGTTGATCAGAGCACAATATACCAGTTCTGATAGGACAATGTATTCGTGGGCGCCCACAATAAAACATATGTCCTGAACAAGCTCGATGAGAGAGTAAGCTCGCAAAACTAGGCTATAATAGCAACATTAGTCAAGGTAGTCCAATTACAAATACGCAAGATAATGATGAAGAACATATAAATAGCTTAAGCTACTTAAGAATCTAAGTCGTGTCCGATATTCGTGCCTATGCAGTCGTCCTACTGTCTTCTTGTCTAAGGCCTTGGTTAAAGTCAAAAGAAGTTAGGTTGTAAGGCTTCCTACTCAACTTATAAGAGTTGGACTGGTAATGTGATTGAATGGTGGAACATGACAACCTAGTACGCACGAAAGAGGGGTAAGGATTTACGGAAGAATACTTTAACAAGAAGGAACCAAGTATGGCAGTTGGGAGTTCGAATTGAAGGCGAGATAGAATGTTATATATGTGGATGAGATCCTAAATTTCTAATCCTATACGCAGGCTTGCTTGGTACGGTAAAGTAACCAAACAATTTATCTAGACCTGCATGGGCTACCACAAAAACATGTAACGCCCCAGTCCCAAAATGCGTAGGACTAGGAACGAAGCATGCCAGCTGCATATATACGAGATATACTCCAATATATGGAAATCTCGAATATACATATAAGCTGTATTGTGAATAATAATAACAAACAGTCACAGCTAAAAGCTATATCTCATCCACAGTAAATATAAAGAAAATGATAACTCACGAATCAAAGTAAATATCAAAATGTAACTGTTGACCGGGCGGAGACAAATCCACTACCGGTACTAGAATAAACTGAAGGGAAATAGAGTCCAACCTCTAAGATAAATAGAATAAGAAATGATGACTAAATAGGCTCCTCGACCCAATAGGGACAGCTGTGATCAGAAGGTACTACTCGCTCGAGCGTGAAGGATGAGTCTACACCGGAGCTATACTCCGGCGGAAAGTCCTGCACACCTATACCTGGAGAGATCACCAAGTCCTCAGAGGGACGTAACAAGATACAAAAAGAACATGCCACATAAACTGAATAAATACTGCACAATAAGAATAAGTAAAATCAGATCATAACATGGTCCAATACACACCTAATGAACTAGCCTACCATCCCCCCAACCAAACAAGGACAGGAGATGGTAAACTAATTCACGATGACGTATCTTTCCATGATATAAATCCAATATGGTATCCGGACCCCAACAAGGTTCAATACCTTCTCATCGAAGTAGTAAGCCACACCTACAACCAAACAAGGACAAGATGTGGGAGACTAGTCCGCGACAAGTTATTGTTCCAAGTCATGGTCAGATACAAGTACCCAAACCAAAAGTACTCATATCTAACGGATAAGGGTGCCTAACCGTTCTATGTGAAATGTAGTTAAGAACAATCCTTCCTACGTATGGGCCCTGGCTAAATAGGATCGGCATGGTCCCCCCTTGGGCACCAGAGGCCCAATCAGTAAGAGCATAACGTTCCGTAGAACGTCAGTGGCCGTCAGTAATCCTAGGTAAGCTGACCCGCGTCTCCGGCGGAGCTCACGGGTTACAAAAGGGAAAGTGCATCAAAGCCCATACGCTAAGGAATTGTCCTCCCCACCCAATGCCTACTATGTTGTAACCACAACACAAAACCCCTATTAACCGCTAAGTCAATCTAACATGCAACCTTTATTAGCGGTTAATCCTATCGCACGGCTTATACGTACCGGTGGCCAGCCGATCACGCATGTCCGAGTACTATATGTGACTCACAACTTTGTGGTACAAATGTGTCAAGGCCTATGGATGCAACACACACAGGGTGGTCCTTTAACTCTAAGTTTATTGTTTAAGAAAATAATACATAGCAGGAAATATAACTGAACAGAAAGTTCTAACAAGTCGTGCCATGTATCACAGTTTAATTGCATAAAGAAAATAATCAATAATGCATGAAATATGAGCTAAAATAAATAAATAGCTGGTGGCAAGGTATCTTGCCTGGGGGTAGTGTGCAGAATGGCGACGCCTGATGACTCAAATCGTCAAAATATGGAAGCAATGAAAGCCAACTTCTACGAACGACCT
Source organism: Iris pallida (assembly GCA_029216955.1). Taxonomy (NCBI): domain Eukaryota; kingdom Viridiplantae; phylum Streptophyta; class Magnoliopsida; order Asparagales; family Iridaceae; genus Iris; species Iris pallida. The sequence continues at coordinate 20,022,543 of JANAVB010019799.1, read as the reverse complement.
CGGATGCTGAAATAAACATCACGAATAGATTTGGCATAAAAGAAATACCTAGGAAATGCCTGTCCAAAAGTCCTATTCTGGAACAGGGTCAAAATCGTAATTTTGGGTCAAAACGATGTCCGTCGTTGGACCCGTTTTGCACCGAAACGTGTGCCAGAACCTACAATCTCTAAAGTCGTCAAACTATATGTCTATGGGTCCGGTTTGAGGAGAGGAACTCAACGGTATGTCCAGTTTTGGATTTCGATGAGCCGTGCACAAAATCGCCCGTTTGAGTGGGTCGCGGGCCCGCCAAAAAGGTGTTCCGATTCGACCTTCTCAGAATCGAACCAAACTTGGCATACAGGACCAGAAAAATGATACGGTCCTGATGGCACAAGTTTCGTCTCGATACGACGAACGCGCACGAAGTTATGGGCTAGTTTACAAAACGTCGATACGGGGGTATCTCGACGGATACGCACTGATTTCGTCGCGCACACACAACGAAATCGAGTCCCGTCAGTTTCCACACGTCGGTAACATCCATACGCGTCTTTTGATGCATATAGTGCACGACCACGTCGCCCGGTTTGTCGGGGCGCACGCCGTATCGGGAAGTTTTGTTAAATTTTGATGTTTTAAAAACTGATTTTTCATAAACTTTGGGTTTAAAAATCATTACATACAGTGGAAGGAAAATTAAACTAAAAGAAGATATTTGAAGTTCTATATGTTGGCTAAAATTTTGTTCAAAAGTTTTCCAAAACTCTCTTCAGGATTGATCAGAATTTGACATCGAACAGGGGTGGTTGGGCTGTGTTCAAACTGTGCAGAAAGCAGTTTTCTCGGGTTTTTCGAGTCGCCTTTCCGACTCGATGGGTGGATATGTCGGGGTGCTACTAGATGGGTCGTCCAGAGGGTCATATGGGCTCTCTAATGCCACTCGTGGTTTCGAAAATCATCAATTATACACGCGGAATTTAGACGATGAAGTGGGTACCTCTTCCTGTGCTTCGAAACGGGGCTTCTCTGTTTTCAATGAGTTTCCCGACGAACTCCAGCGATTGGGGCGGTCGACAGTGACGAAGAGGGTCGCCTGGGGGTCGAGGATCACCTCTAGGATCGAGAGAGATGTCCACGAGAGGGGGTTGGATGTTGGAGGTGTTAGGGTTTCTCGTCAACTTGCCGCTCGGTTTAATATGTAGGGGTCGGGTTTTTCATGGGTCGGGTCTGCAGTACTTGGGGTATCCCTATTATTAATATATACAAGCTACTTCATGGGGGGTCGGGTTCAGCAGCTTTGTTGTAGGAATTTTATACATAGCTAGCACATGGGGGTCGGGTTCACCCATCCATTGCACTATACTGTTTCCTTTTGGGAACAGTAACCGAGAGCCCCTTCTTTTTTTTTCTTTTTTTTTTCTTACCAAGCATTATATATATATATATTTATATATATTAGTAAAAGTAATTTAAATATCAATAAATATCAATAAATATCAGAATTTATAATAAATATTTTCAAATGCCAAAATTTTATATCCCTACTTTCTCAGGGTAGGGAGAATTTTGCTCAGGTATTTAGACATATATATATATATATATATATATATATATATATATATATATATATATAATATATATATATATATAGAAAATAATTATTTATTGACTGGACTATCAAGAACCAACACGAAAATAATAACAATATTACTAAAAATAATACAACCAAATGGTAGGGTTTTAATAACTTGGGGAGGGTACATATTCTACTAGTATTATATATAAAAATTTTACAAACGAATAAATAAATTTTCAATCCTTTAAAAATATAGTTAAATAACTAAATAAAATAATAAATATTAAACATGGAAAGGATAACCATGGTATGATCTAATAAATTTAAAGAACTAAATATTCAGATAAAATAATTCTATCAACCTCTACCGCTAATATACTAGACAAAGCACTTGACGGATTTAGCCATGACACATTGTCTATGCGGTGTGCATGACGAAATTCAAGCATGACTAGGATTATATTTATAAAATATACGAAAAATCATTTGAGCAAATTTTTAAATAATGATAAAAAGAGAAAATATAGAGAAAAAAATCCTCCAAAATTTTTGGGGGATTACACCCTTGAATGAAGACTTGAAACTCTATTTATAGAGTTCTGGAAATAACTAATTTTTAGTTATTCTGAATGGCGCAAGTTGGATTGCGCAGGCACTGGATTGTGCAGCATCTGACTGCACAGGCAGTTGTCTGGTCGTGGGCCAACTGTCTTAGACACATGGCATCATTTGATTGAAATGCGCAAGATCGTGTGTAGACGGTTGCCACGTAACGAGCAATTGATGGCATGAATGCCACGTGTACTTTTGTCAGTTGACATGATGAAGTATGCCACATGAATTGCGCTGACTTTGGATTGCGCTAGGATAGATTGCGCTAAACTGGATTACGCTGTAAACAGATTGCGCTGCATGTACAGCTGTCCTCGAGCGCTGTGCGGCGCAATAAACGAACAGTCTCCTCGTTCTTTGTGCTGTCAGCTGTCAGAAGATTTGATTGTATCAGATAATGATGATATGGCCACGTCAGCTTACGCAGTTGAAAGTGTGCGCAGTGTAGTGTGCGCAATCTGAATGATGCACAATCTGATGTCTGCGCAGTTCATTTGAAAGTTGTATTTCTTGATTTTATGGCTTTGTTGATGGGTGCAACTTGATTTTTTTAGGACCTACAGCAGGTAGATCCCCGGGTGCTACTCCAAAATCTGGCCATACATAATCAGCTGGATCAGACCCTGGAAAGAGCAAGTGCCACAAGGGAGCCTCCACTTAGAAACTAAAACCAGTATAAAATGAATAGAAGAACTGATAAATGAACATAATTAAATGACATAAGACGTGCTTTAAAGAAAATATTAGCTTGTATTAAGAAAACAAGAGGTGGAATATAAATTCCTATGTTATTCACGAGACAATCATTCAGGAAAAGCCAATCAAGCCCTACGGCTTGCTATCATTAGCTAACTAGGGTTATCACATGCCTAGTTACTAAAAAGATGCAGTTGAGATATTTTTTGCAGTCACAAGCCCTGCAGACTTTCCAGGTTATCCAGGCGAGGTTACAAGAGGTTATCAAAAATTAAAAGAATTATTAGGTGACTTGGAGTGCAACACATGACAGTGTGCTGAAAATGCGCCCTACTCAACGGCAGGCTACAGGTCCATAGGTGTGGCTGGGATTACGGGATCGCTTGTAACTGAGAAATCTCTCTATAAGAACTACTTGATCAATCTAGTCGTTTAACCTAGTCAGATTCGTTATGAATTCCTGACCGTGGTAACCAGGAATCCATGTCCTAAATATGATACAAGACGAAACAGGTAGATTATTCAGTTACAATTAGGAAAATCAACCACGGTGTCAAGACAACAGTTATACTTAGCAAGTCAAGATTGGTTGTCACAACAGCTATCAAGATTATGCATGTCATGTCAGGTTTACTTGTCATGTCAAGAGTACTGTCAGGAGTGTGCCCCGATGGGCCACTATCAAGATTATCAAGACGGAATCATATTATCATGTTCAAGTTCAAGTTCAAGCTCAGATTACCAAGTTGTTAAGTCGGGTCGTCGCAATTTAGGTCAAATATAGAAAATATGCAAAGAAGATCGAGAACTATGATTGAAACTATCAGTCGCATATGAATTCTAGTTAAGGAGAAACAAGAAGATTCTTGAAGACAAGACAAAGATCTATAACTTTCATGTTTTAAGTTTTTCAAGTTTCTAGCTACAAAACACCTTAAACAGGTAAAAATGGCCATTCGCGCATGCGCGGGGTCAAAACTGCCAACGGCGCGCAGGGCGCGTAGGCACGCGACAAACGAATCGCACAGGCGCGCGGCCGAGAAACACGCAGCGCACGGATGCATGACATGTGGAGCACGAGAGCATGGTGCACAAGCGTACGGCCGTAAAACATGTAGCACACGGATTCATGGCGCACAGGACACGAGAGCACGGTATACAGGCGCTCAGCCAACGAATCGCGCGTGCGGCACTATTTATCGTCCCAACAGCACCGAAGATGTGCGAGAACCCATGAACACGAAAAATGCTATAACTAAATCAAAATCAAGTGGTTCAAAAGCCAAAATTGGATAGAATTGAATTTCCCACAACATGGAACCATTAGTTTTTAGAAATACTAAGTTTTTGGAGATCAAAACCAAAAAAATAAGAAAAAGTTTAAAACTTAGATCTAAAAAATCTATCCATTAAGCAAGCAAGAATCAAGAAAGAAAGACAATAGAACAATAAAATTTGAGATCCATTATGAAGCAAGTTGCACTTGCCTAGGGCTTGGTAGGTGGGAGGAGTAAATGAAGAAGAAAAAGAAGAAGTAAATAAAATTAATGGAGGAGAGAGAGAGAGAGAGGTTGGTTGTTATATCAACCCTCTCATCTCAACCCAAACCAAACCAAGCAAAGCCAAGCCAAGTTGAACCAAGGTTAACCAAACTAAATCCAGATTAAACCAAGACTAGGCTAAGCAAGACAAGTCAAAAATACGGGTCATCTGACAAATGTCAAAAATTTGTATACGCATACTGAAATACGTATAACAGAAAATAGGAGTGAAAACTCTACCCACCTTAAAAGAATTCTGTTTCAGAATTTAATTAAGAGGCTAGAGATGTCGGGGCAAGCTATACTGACTACAGGCAATCCTTGTCTAGCAGTCAATCAAAAAATCATTCATACAAGCAAGCAAGGAATTAAAAGCATAGGGCATAACGAAGACATTATACCTTATGAGTCAAACAGGTGTGGATATCGCGATCGGATATCATCTTCATGCTCCCAAGTTGACTCACGCAAAGAGTGATGACCCCAAGCAATACGGACTAAACTAATAGTCTTGTTCTTGAGTATCTTCTTTCTTCGATCCAATATAGATACGTGCCTATCGTCATACGAAAGATTGGTACCAACAACTAATTCCGAATGATCAAGGATATGGCTCGGATTCGGGATATACCGTCGTAATTGGGATACATGGAATACGTCATGTACCTCACGTAACGACGACGAAAGAGCGAGATGATAGGACACATCACCTACTCGCTCAAGAATATCAAACGGTCCTATATACGTAGGACTAAGCTTTTCCCGTACATCGAATCGAATGACGCCATCGGTAGGCGAGATTCTAAGGAATATGTGTTCACCGATAGAAATCTCAAGAGGGCACCGATGAGAATTGGTCCAATGGTGCTGACGATCTTGTACAACTCGAAGATGATTTCTAACTTATCTTACCACCTCAATAGTCTGAGTAACTATTTCTGGACCAAGCATTTGCCTCACGTCGACGTCGTCCTAGGCTAAAAGTGATTTGCACTTCCTATCATCCAATGCCTTAAATGGGCCATCTGGATACTAACCTGGAAACTATTTTTATAGGAGAACTCTACTAGATGTAGGTGGTCCTCCCATGAACCACCAAAGTCAAGTGTACAGGATCGTAACATATCTTCAAGAGTTTGAATTATGCGCTCTGACTGACCATCTGTCGTGGATGATAAGCTGAACTAAACTTGAGACGAGTTCCCAAACTTTCTTGAAGACTCTGCCAAAAGTGTGATATAAATCTCGAATCTCTATCGAATACGATACTAACTGGCACTCTATGCAATCTGACTATCTGTCTGAGGTACAAATCTGCAAGCTGATCCTTTGACTGACCAATTTTGAAAGAAAGAAAATGAGCTATCTTTGTGAGCCGGTCAACTATAACCCATATTGTATCTCTTCCAGCTGAGGATTTAGGTAATCCAGATACAAAATCTATGGTAATGTGTTTCCATTTCTATTCCAAGATTGGTAAAGGTTGAAAAAGTACAGCTAGTCTCTGATGTTCAGCTTTAATTTGCTGGCAAACTAAACAACGAGAGACAAACCAAGCTATCTCCCTCTTCATGCCATTCTACTAGAAATGCTGACGGAGATAACGATACTTCTTCATGCCTCCGGGATGAATTAAATATTGTAAACTGTGAGCCTCCTCCATAATCTCTTACCTAATGTCACCACTGGGTACACAAAGACGCCTTCCATGTCGGAGTGTGCCATCATCATGAATGCATAGCTCTGCTCTTCTTTCCGCTTCATATTCTGCCCTAAGCCGCTAAAGCTTAGAATCTACTGACTGAGCTATCTTGATTCTCTCCACTATACTAGACTGAACTTGCATACTGGCCATCAATGCCATGTTGGTAGGAAGAACTATCTCTATTCCCATATTCTGAAGATCCGCTAATAACTCTGGCTGTGCTGTGAGGAAATAAGCTCTGGCTCTTCTACTCAATGCATCAGCAACTACGTTGGCCTTTCTAGGATGATACTGCAGGTTAAAGTCATAATCCACTAGTAACTCTGGCCATTTTCTCTGACGCATGTTGAGATATTTCTGGGTAAACACATACTTAAGACTCTTATGATCGGTGAAAATCTCTACCCGATCTCCATACAAGTAATGCCTCCAAGGCTTAAGTAGAAAAACCACCGCTGCTAACTCCAAGTCATGGGTTGGATGATTCCTCTCATGATCACGAAGTTGAGGTGACGTATAAGCTACTACCTTGCCATATTGCATTAAGACGCATCACAATCCTCTACTTGAAGTATCACAATAAACTGAAAATCCTCTAGTTCCATCTAGAAGTGTGAGAATGGGTACCGTCATCAATCATTGCTTCAACTTCTCGAATAAACTGACACTCTGATGTCCAAGCAAACTGCACATCTTTGCAGGTCAACTGCGTCAATGGCGCTGAAATTCGAGCAAAGTCTAATACAAATTGCCGGTAATAGCCCGCCAATCCTAGAAAACTACAAACTTCTGCGACGGTGCTAGGTACTGGCCATGTCTCTATAGCCACTATCCTCTGGGGGTCCACTTCTACTCCACCTCTGGTGATAATATGGCCTAAGTACGAAATACGATCAAGCAAAAATTCATACTTGCTGAATTTCACATACAACTGGTGCTCTTTGAGAATCTGAAGGACTACTCGGAGATGTTGCTCATGATCTGCTTCATTCTTGCTATAGACTAAGACGTCGCCTATAAACACTACCACAAACTAATCCAAATAGGGCATGAATATGCGATTCATGAGATCCATGAATACTGCTAGCGCATTGGTCTCTCCGAATGGCATAACAAGAAACTCCTAATTCCTATATCTATACCTGAATGTCATCTTCGGGATGTCTTGCTCTATGGATCTGATCTGATGATACCATGACCGTAAGCCAATCTTCGAGAATACTGTTGTCCCATTGGGTTGATTGAATAAATCATCTATCCTTGGTAGGAAATATATGTTCTTGATTGTTATAGAATTCAAGGTACGATAATCAACACATAATCTCGACGTACCATCCTTCTTTTTTATAAGAAGTATCGGGGCTCCCCAAGGTGATCCACTAGCACGAATGAATCCTTTGGTTATGAGTTCTTCAATCATCTTGTACATGATCTCCAATTCTGATGGTTCTATTATGTAGATTCTCTCTGATACTGGTGCCATCCCTGGAATCAAATCAATAGTGAACTCTTATCTCTCTCTATGGAGGCATACCTAGAAGCTCTTTGGAAAATATGTTAGGAAATTCTTCTACTACTCTGGGAAACTGAACTGCTTCTACTACTGCCATCTGCAAGATCGGCGAAGAAGGTTCTACTTTGCCTCTGGAAAATAAAAACTCTTTTTTGCCGAAAATACCAAAAATAATCTTGCCAACATGGCAGTCTATTCTTGCGTATTGATACTTCAACCAATTCATTCCTAGGACCACATCATAGTCGTCCATCAGAAATTCTATCAATCTAGCGGGGAACTCTCTACGCTAACTATGATTCAACACGAAGAAAAGACTCTATCTACTCCCACAAGACAGTTACCAGTAAGTATATTGAGCCTTACTGATAATGACTCAGGCTCCAGTCCTATATGTGTTGCGAATTGTGCAGACGTAAATGAATGCGATGCACCCGAATCAAATAATACTGATGCTGGAAAAGAGTTGACAAGAATGGTACCTGCCTCACCTAATGTCAATTATTCTACTACTGTCAGAGCCATAGCTTGACCCTGTCCTCCTGGTGTTGGTCCCCTCTACTAGTTACCTCTCTATCTGTTCTGAATCTGAGCTTGGGTCTGAACATACTGTTGAGCCTGAGGCGGTAACGACCTCGGAGGCTAGTACTGCTGTTGCTGCTGTACTGGTGCTGGTTCCCTAACCGATGGGTTGGTTAGGGTTGATGAAGATGAACTAGCTTTATGCAGACAGGACCCAATTCTGTGATCCGGTGCCCAACAAGCCAAGTATAATCCCTGTGCTCTGCGACATTTTGATACCACGTGCCCAGCTTCCCACAATGAGATTAGCCATTACTGATGATTGCTTCTGCTTCTTTCGTCGAGTCGAGTGCTGAACCGACAAAAATGTGGTCGCCCTCCTAGGAGCTCCAATGGTCAATGCCCTAACTGCCAGAGCTGGGGATGATGACTGAAGTAACTGTCTATGAGGCCTCTTCTGTCCTCCAGTTCGATCTACTATCCTCTAAGAGGTATACTCATATCATCTTATTGCTCATAAAATTGCATCAAATGTTTGGTGCTCAAACTGCTCCACTGCTAGAATAATCTCTAGGTGGAGTCCCTACAGAAATTGTTGCGCTCGGTCCAATTCGGTCGCCACCAAGTTGGGAGCAAATTGACTAAGCCTTGAAAACTCGATCGTATATCCATCGACCGTTCTTCCCATCTGCTTGAGGTTGTTAAACCTTGTCTGCAGATCATACCGAGCTACCGCATTAAAGTACTTCGTCTAAAACTTGTCACTGAATACAGCCTATAAGACAAGCATCACCAAACCAACAGCTAGCATCGTCCACCAGCTGCGGGCTAAGTCTAATAATTGCAAGCGCACAACGGCCACCTTCTCTTCCTCTGGAATCCTAGCTGCCTCAAGAATGACTTCTATATCCTGAAGCCACGCGTCAGCAGCAATAGCATCTTCACTGCCATCAAAGAAAGGAGGGTTCAGGCACTTAACGTTGTTAGCCACATTGTTCCCTTGATAACCAACTCTGCCCAGAGTTCTTGTACTGTCTGCTGCAGGGCATCGGCCCGACGATCTTGTGATGCAGGCAAGTCTCGGATGAGTCCCATCAGGACTCTAATGTCAGGATGTACAGGCTGGGTTGGTTGAACTCGTGGCTCTGGATTCTCGGAAGGCATGACTCGGGATGCTTCCCCTGAGTGCTGGGTTTGATCCTAAGGTTGTTGCTAGTTTACTGGAGATGCTCTACCCGGCTGATCGGTAAGACCAGTAACAATGCCACTGAAGAAAATGACATGGGGAACAATAAGGAAGGATCATGATAGATCAAGGATAAAGTATCTTATCAGGTTAAGATTCAAGAAGATTAGAAAGCACGAGTAGAGATCAAGGGCGAATGTTGATTGAGACATCTATTTAGTAAAAACCCTCACACATCTTGATTTACAAGACCTGCTTGGGCCACCACTTAAACCGTATCACGCCCCAGAACCAGAATACTAGAGAGCAGAGGACAGACACAGCCAGCTATGTACATTGAAGTGCAACCCATCTTGCAATACGGTCACGGGTGTCTAGATGCATGAGGGTTTATCTACAAGCCAACAGTATCTTATGGTCAAGAATAAGCCTAGTGTCTCAATCTCAAGCAAGCAAATAATTGTTACAAGATGTTAGATCATCAGACATACAAAGTAAGACATCCCAAACATTACATATTCAGATGATCATAAAGCTAGTTATACAAAGTACGAAAACTAGCAAGAGTTAAGTCATACATGATCAACCCTACGATTTGCCAATCATGTAACAGCCCTTAGGCAGACAAAAATTAAAGTTTCAACAGGAGCTAACACATGCTCGGAGGCTAAGTACCTCAAAAGAAGAATTCACAATAGAGTGGGAAAGCAAAATAAGAAAACCCACTCGTTGCCACGGTTACGTCTAGTGCTCACAATCTGGATGGAAGGCAGGTAGATCTCCAGGTGCTACTCCAAAATTTGGCCATACAAAACCAGCTGGGTCAGGCCCCAGAAAGAGCAAGTGCCACAAGGGAGGCTCCACTTAGGAACTAAAACCAGCTTAAAATGAATAGAAGAACTGATAAATAAACATAATTAAATGACATAAGACGTGCTTTAAAGACAATACTAGCTTGCATTAAGAAAACAAGAGGTGGAATATAAATTCTCATGTTAATTATGAGACAATCATTCAGGCACGGCCAATCAAGTCCTACGGCTTGCTATCATTAGCTAACTAAGGTTATCACAGGCCTAGTTACTAACAAGATGCAGTTGTTTTTCCGTAGTCACAAGCCCTGCAGACTATCCAGGTTATCCAGACGAGATTACAAGAGGTTATCAAAAATTAAGAGAATTATTAGGTGACTTGGAGTGCAACACATGAAAGTGTGCTGGAAATGCGCCCTACTCGATGGCAGGCTACAAGTCCACAGGTGTGGCCGGGATAATGGAATCGCATGTAACTGAAAAATCTCTCTATATGAACAACTTGATCAATCTAAGTCGTTTAACCTAGTCAAATTTATTATGAATTACTGACCGTGGTAACCAGGAATCCATGTCCTAGACATGATGCAAGATGAGACAGGTACCTTGTTCAGTCATAATCAGAAAAATCAACATGGTGTCAAGATAAGAGTTATACTTAGCAAGTCAGGATTGGCTGTCGCAACAGCGATCAAGAATATACATGTCATATCAGATTTACTTGTCATGTCAAGAGTAATGTCAGGAGTGCGCCTCGACGGGCCACTATTAAGATTATTACGACGGAAACATATTATCATGTTCAAGTTAAAGCTCAGATTACCAAGTTGTCAAGTCGGGTCGTCGTAACTTAGGTTAAATATAGAAAACAAGCAAAGAAGATCGAGAACTATGATTGAAACTATCAGTCGCATATGAACTCCAGTTATGGTGAAACAAGAAGATTCTTCAAGCCAAGACAAAGATCTACAACTTTCATGTTTTAAGTTTTTCAAGATTCTAGCTATAAAACAGCATAAACATGCAAAAATGACCATTCGCGTGCGTGGACAAAACTGCCGACGGCACATGGGGCGTGCAACAAACGAATTGATCAGGCGTACGGCCGTAAAATATACAGCACGCAGATGTACGGTACACGAAGCACGAGAGCACGGTACGCAGCCGCACGGAAAATAAATCGCACAGCGCACGGATACACGGTGCACGGGGCATGAGAGCATGGCACGCAGGCGTGCGGCCAACGAATCACGCAGGCGTACGGTGTACGAAACACACAGTATATGGATGCACGTCATACGGGGTACGAGAGCACGACACATGTGTGCGGCACGTAAAATGTGCAGCACACGGATGCACGACGCACGGGGCACAAAAGCACGGCGTGCAGGTGCCCGACCAACGAATCGTGCACACGGCACTCTTCATCGTCCAAGCAGCACCGAAGATGTGCAAGAACCCATGAACACAAAAAATGCCATAACTTTCTCAAAATAAATCGAAATCAAGTGGTTCAAAAGCCAAAATTGGGTTGAATTGAATTCCCCACAACATGGAACCATTAGTTTTCGGAAATACTAAGATTTTAGAGATCAAAACAAAAAAAAAGAAAAGTTTAAAACTTATATCTACAAAAATCTATCCATTAAAACCGATAATTTCAAGTTCTAAAGAGGTTTAGAATCAAACAAGGAACACAATAGCACAATAGAATTTGAGATCCATCATGAAGTAAGTTGCACTTGCCTAGGGCTTAGTTGGTAGGAGGAGTAAATAAAGAAGAAGAAGAAGTAAATGAAATTAATGGAGGGGAGAGAGAGAGAGAGAGAGGTTGGTTTTTATATCAACCCTCTCATCTTAACCCAAACCAAACCAAGCAAAGCAAAGCCAAGTTGAACCAAGGTGAATCAAACCAAGTCAATATTAAACTAAGACAAGGCTAAGTAAGACAAGTCAAAAATACGGGTCATCCGATAAATGTCAGAAATTCGTATTCGCATACTGAAATACGTATAACGAAAAACGAGAGTGACATTCCACATCTTACTTGAATCTTGATTCAGAATCAGGAAAAAATTCGAAATAGCAAGTAGATATGTGGTCAACCTGTTATGTTTCGAAGCATAGTTTGACATACACTGCACGTATATCCAAACCTGACCATTCCAAATCTAAACCTTAGCAGGCAACATATCAAAACCGTATTTCAAATCACGTAGTTGCTAGTCATGAATCTTTGATCATGGTTTATTTCGTGGCTAATCGTGTTTATCATGCTAATTAATGGTTCTCATTATTTTTTCGTATTGCAGGCCTCATGATCATGATAGCGTCCAGTGTCTCATGGCATGGATTTTATGATTATATATTTATTTTGATGCTTTATTTTGTATAGTGAGACATGTTGTTTGGATGTACATTGCCCCCATCCTGACAGGACTTTTGACATATTAGGTCATGGAGATAGCACATGGATCGAGAGGCTTCCGAAAGATTCTAAAAGATTAGAACGTATTAATTTTGATGTATCAAACGGTTTTGATGAGATAAATTTATTACATGTATCATTATTTTTTAGGATAGCTACCGGATTTATCTTCGGAGACTGGATATGTATATTGTATCAAAGATGATAATGGACTGATAATTGTGTGAGTGTGTGATGGGTTTGTTTTTCGTTTACTAGTTATGTGATTGAGCAAAGATTGATATCATGATCATTACGGCTAACTATCGTCGATTTTGTGGCATAGACTGGACGTATCCACGCACTCGTACCCAATATGCGGGCGTCGGTCATGACGCCCACGAGTCTAATAACGTACAAAGCTGCCATAGTTCCTGATCATCGAACTTTACTCCCATAGATCATAAACGGTCAACCACGCCCTAGAACTCACTAAGGTGATCCGTAATTGACGCACCATCGATCCTTGTACCTCAGACCCATCATCTGTCGGATCCTGAATAATTTGTTTACCCCAATCTTCTTTTCATACTAGGATGTCAACTTCTCCTGAAGTGTTTTTGTGTGCTCAATATTGGCAATATGATTGTACACATTCTCGTCAACAAACTTTCTTATATATCCGTACACCTGTGTACTCGAACTTCCAGTTCTTGTCTGATTTCTCATTCTCAATAGCAAATACCGAAAGATGCATCTTCTTGACGAACAACAAATTCTTAATCTTACTTCACTAATAGTGGTAATTGAAACCGTTTAAGTTTACCATGTGCATTGGCTTCACGTCCATCTCTTCTCATTGGCTTGATTGTCAACTCTGACACCTGATACTTTGAACCTAAACCTCTGATACACTCTATTTGAACGAAATGCAAAAACTGTTCTCCTAAACCAAAGTGTGCGATAAAATCGAAGAAAGATATAATATTAAATTGTCAAAATCACACAAAAGCCAAAATACAAACACATCAACTTTTGACATAAAAAATCCTTGTAAAAAGAAATCACGGGACAATTGGAGTCCAACACTTAAAAGCCTCCACTAATGAAATAAGAAAATACTAGCTCCTTATAAATTTTTCACCGATCCAACTGCATCACCACAACTACTTGGAGGATGAAATAGATTACAGACTCCGAAGAACAAGAGACAACGAAAAGAATTTTCTGAAACACTCTCTCCTTCAAATAGTCGCCAGTCTCTCTTTCTCTTCCAAAGTTTTAAACTTTGATCTCTCTCTCTGTGTGTGTGTGTGTGTGTGTGTGTGTGTGTGTGTGTGTGTGTGTGTGTGTGTGTGTGTGTGTGTGTGTGCGCGCTAGATCTAATAGATTGTTCTATATATTTTTTGTTAGTCCCAAGGCATAGATATATATGGAAAACAGGAGTTCAGCAAGCCTACACAGTAGGTGCCACAAATGAGGATTTTAGCAAGCCTACACAGTAGGTGCCATAAATGAGATAGATCTCAAGAACAAAGTTAGGCCTCCCTACTCAGTAGGTGCAATAAAACCTGAAGAACGAGTTACAGAAAAACAGAAGAAGAAGAAGAAGAAGAAGAAGAAGAAGAAGAAGAAGAAGAGGATTAAATCTGTTGGGGTGTAAAAACACCGTTGCTCAAAGCAAGATTTTCCTCTATACGATCCGCTTCCATGAACCAGCAAGTTCAAGAGAACTTTTGGAACGGTCGTCAGTCAATATTTGTGACTTGAACGGGCTTCCTGAACTTTACGGACTCCCTTAACTCTCTTCTTTGGTACATCTTGGAAAGGAGGCAAGGGGGCTCTATTTATAGAGTGGAGTGAGACCTCACCATCTCTCATATCCAATATGGGACTAAAATACCAATACTCTAAAATAGAGTTTGATGTTTTACATCATCCCACAATCAATATAGTCGGGTGCTAGCCCACGCATTCTTCCCGTACACTCCCGTGCATGCACGAGACAACCTAGAGTCTATGTCGTGTCCAAGCCCGAACAACAAAAATCAACTTACGTCCTTGTTGGAATTAATCATTTTCCTCTTAGTAAAATCACCCACATGGTTTCCTCCTTAGGGTCACCACCCCATGTGCATATCCCAACAACACATACTCATATATATGTTGAGATAACTCATGGTGCTTTTCCAATATAGAAATAAACTTTACAAAGCATGTTGAGAGAAAGCTCTCTTCATGTCAAAGAGCAAGAGCACGAACAATCCCCCATATATCTCATCATATTTATGTGTCTAGGGTTGAGCGTTCCCTATAGTAACTGTCTATTTTGCATTAGGATAGATGTCGCTGACGACTTGAATCTTCCCGCATGGGTTAAATAATAATACGATACAAGAATAGACTATGCCTTGAATTCTGTTCCACAATTGTAATTCTTCACACTCACAAAGTATAGTTACATGTGCTTCTGGCTGCACATTAAAGGCCATGTGCCAGCCTAGTTTCAGTGTATAATTTTGGACGTCTACAAGTTTACCCTCAAGAGACGGCCTGATATCTCTTTCCATACACTATAGATAAGTTCTTTATTAAAGAGACATGGCATGAAGCCTTGCGCTTCCTTGCGGTGCTATGCCGCTATAACATGGTCTAAAGCCGAGGCATTATCCCTACCAAGGAACCTCATCGTAGTGTCACACTACTGCAGCATGAGGTCACAGCCTCTTTGTAGTGCCATTCTACCCAGCATGAAGCCTAAGGCTTCCTTACGGTGTTATGCCGCAACGACATGGCTTGCAAGGTCGGGGCTTTACCCCTACCTGGGTACCTTATTGTGGTGTCGTGCCACTGTAACATGGGGTCACCCTCCCTTTTGTACTACTGTCTATAACTCTTTAATTTCATCATACAGCATTAGGCTACCAGTCTATTTGCGGTACTACGCCGCTATGACTTGGATCGTAAAGCCGAAGCATTACCCCTACCTAGGAACCTCATGGTGGTGTCATCTCACTGTAGCATAAAGTTTTACTCCTTGTAGTGCTGCGCTACCGTGCTTCCTGTAAAGCACACCAGGAATTCACTCTGCCTGAGAACTTATTAAGGTATTTAAGCCAACCTCAACACAGGATTCATTTTCCGCAGAAAACACATAGTAGACAACAGTGGTTATGGGTTCGTAACCCTTCCATGTTCCCAAGAACAAGTACCCACTATTACCTGATAGTTTTCCAGTCAGTGGTCTTCCTTTGAACCGAAAGTTAGATGTCTAGTAGATTTCTTTTTGAACTAATAACATAAAACTTTATGGTAGGATTACAAAAACATACTATCAGAATGCCTTCAAGCCCATCTTTTCTGCTGTGTCTTCCTCGAACATCTATTACTGCAATGACACCTCTCTTGATGAGATCATTCACTGCCCTGTGCTTTAACCGCACAGTTCTCTTTTTCCGTTGAAGAGATCATTTGATGCCACCGCCGCAGTCGCTTGGTTATCGCAGTATATCGAAATTGTCGGTATCTGCGCTCCAACCACTGGAAGATCATACATGAGCTTCTGAAGCCATTATGCTTCATCTGCTGCAGTATCAAGTACAAAGAACTCAGATTCCATAGAAGACCGCGAGAGCATAGTTTGCTTCTTCGACTTCCATGTTATAGTAGCTCCACACATTGTGAAAATGAATCCACCAGTGGACCTCTCGCTCTCTAACTCTGAGCACCAGCTGGCATCACTGAAGCTTTCTACTACCGGTGGCTCTCCGCTGAAGTATAGTGCATATGTCTGAGTCTTCTTGAGATACCTCACAACATGCTTCACAGCTTTCCAGTGCTGAATGCCTGGATTGCTTATAAATCGACTCAGCATTCCCACAGCGAAAGCTATGTCAGGGCTAGTGGCAATAGTAGCGTACATCAAACTTTCGATAATGCTAGCGTACTCCAATTGCCTGACGCTTTCCTTCGAGTTTGGCTCCAGCTTCTGATCGCTTCGGTGCGGCGTATCAATTATGGGAAGATCATGATACCCGTATCGAGTGAGCATCTTCTCAATGTAATGAGTTTGTGACAGTGGCAATCCAGTGTCCGTTCGGATGATCTTGAGTTCCAAGATAACATCAGCATCCCCCAAGTCCTTCATACTGAACTTTGTCGAGAGAAACTTCTTTGTCTCAGTGACACAGCTTATATCCGTACCTAGGATTAGCATGTCGTCCACGTACAGACAAATGATGACTCATCTTCCGTCAGCAAATTTAGTATAGACACACTTGTCTGTTTTGCTGACCCTGTAGCTGTTTGATCTGATAACTTTGTCAAACTTCTCATGCCATATTTTAGGAGCTTGCTTTAAGCCGTATAGAAAATTTACCAACTTGCAGACTTTGTCTTCTAGGCCTCTGACGACAAATCCTTCTGGCTATTGCATATATATCTCCTCGGTCAGCTCGCCATTCAGAAATGATATTTTCACATCCATCTGATATATCACCAGTTTGTGTATTGCTGCAAAGGCACTCAACAATCTGATGGTTGTCATCCGTGCTACTAGAGCATATGTGTCAAAGTAGTCGATCCCCTATTTTTGAGAAAACCCCTTGGCCACTAGCCTGGCCTTGAACTTGTCAATGGTTCCATCAGCTTTCATCTTCTTCTTGAAGATCCACTTGCATCCGATGGGTTTTGCTCATTCGGGTAAATCAACTAACACACATGTGTTATTTGAGGTAATTGAGTCAATTTTATTGTCTATTGCCTCCTTCCAGAAGACAGCATCTCTGGTCTTCATCGTCTTATCATAGGTAAGCGGATCTGCTTCCACATGATAGGTGACGAAGTCATCTCCGAAGCTCTTCGGCCTCCTTGCTCGCTTCGTCGACGGCTCAACGAGTTTTGGTTCAATTGTTGTTTCTCTACCAACAACTTCATCTTGGACTACTGGTTCATATGAGACCTCAGTCTCATTTGTACCTACATCATTCTCCGGAATGTCTGGAAGAATAATGTTTTTGTGTCGTACAAACTTGTCTTCAAAGTATTCAGCATCGCGAGATTCGATGATATGATTTGACTCAATGTCAAGGAATCTCCAGGCATCACTCTTCTCGGCATATCCCAAGAAGATTGCCTTCGTAGTCCTAGTCCCCAGATTCTGAATCTTCAGATCTGGGAGCTTCACATAAGCCAGATACCCCCACACTTGAATAACATTCAAGTTAGGTCTTACTTTGAACCAGAGTTCATGAGGAGTTATGTCAGAAGTTGCATAAGGCACTCTATTCAAAATGAAAGTGGCCATTAATGTAGCTTCTCCCCAGTAACACTTTAGAAGACCTACAGTTAGCAGCATTGAGTTCATCATTTCTGTCAACGTTCGGTTCTTCCTCTCTGCTACTCCGTTAGATTGAGGAGAATACAGAGCAGTAGTCTCGCAGATGATTCCATGTTCTTCGCAGAATGATGCAAATTAATGAGATCGATATTCTCTGCCTCGATCACTTCTTAACCTCTTGAGTTGTTGTCTAGTTTGCCATTCAGCTTCGGCCTTGAACTTCTCGAACGCTTCGTCTTTAGATTTGAGCAAGTAGACGAATGCGTACTTAGAGAAGTCATCGATGAAGGTTATGAAATACTTTATCCCGGCTTTTGTAGAGAATGTTGGAAGTCACAGATATCGGAGTGTACCAACTCCAGAATATCTATGCTTCGATTGACCCGATGAAAGAGTTTTCTAGTGATCTTAGTCTGAGCACATACTTCACACTTCTCTACCTTACCCCCATATTTGGACATAAGTCCTAGACTAGACATTTTGTTTATTCTTTTACAATGAACATGTCCTAGCCTATTATGTCGCAACTCAATAGAATAGTCAGAAAGAGCGATTGCATTTATTTCGTTAGACTGGTTTACAAGATGAATTTTAAACATCCATTCGGTTTGAAAAGCCTTTCCGAAGTATGTTCCCTTCTTGGACATCACCATCTGACCAGCGTTAATGTCCATCCTCAAACCTGCGTTGCTAAGCAGGCTCTGTAATGACCCGCTCTGTCCTAACAGAACGCCGATTCAAACAGCAAGTGTAACGACTCAAACGAGCCGTCGACCCGAAGAGTTGGCATCGACCTGATGAAGAATCGATGCAAGGCTTACATTGGCCCGTCAAGATGAATCCAGACTTAGACTTTCAAAGGCGCGCTCGGAGTATCGCTCGGCCGATGCGAACATCGCTAAGGTGGGTGGCTCCGATGAACCCGTCTTTGCTTAGCCTAGACACATAACAATACGGACACTGTTGCTAGAATCGCTAGGCGATAACACCGCGCATGCTAATAAATGACTCAACGCACCTAGCTAAGGGAATAATCCCATCTTGTATGCTTGTATAGAATATGGAAAGGAACATGGAAAATGTAAGAACTCTCGTACCGTATTCCGCACTCGTGCTAAGGCACAAGATTACGTTCAAGTCCCTTTTGCGTTCAAACAATAAAACAATAAATGGTTTACAACAATGAAATGGAAGACTATCGATATAGTCGTTCCGAGTAGAGTATAGCAATATTGAAAGACTTTGAGACCGATGGGTCGCCAAGGCGACTCCCGTACGGGGAGTTGCATAATGTATGAATGAAAGAATGAAGGAATGAGTGAATAATTGAAACAACGAATGAATGAATGAATGTGTGAATGAATCCATGAACGAACGGACAAGCAAAAAAAAGAAAAGGAAGAATGAATAAAAGATAAGAAAGAAAGGAATGGTTAGCGACAGGTATGACGGGCACGTGCGCAACGGGGCTCGCTACCCGCGCTGCATGGATGCTAACCTAGTCGATAATGCATTATGGCTAAGGGTTAGCCTATGATAATAAAATACGAAATGGTCGTGGACGGACCCGTGCACGGGTGATAGGGATTCCGCGGCATGATCAAAGGGAGGATCGTGGCGGGCCTAGACGGAATCAAAATATGGCTTACGGGCTGCCTGGGTGCGGACTTGGCCATCCAGGGGACGTAAGTGCAGGCGTATTTCAAGAGACTAACGGGGTGTGTGCCAGCCCGCACCCTATGCTAGTTGAGAAATACCACAGCTTGGTTATGTCCTAAATGGCTTATGATGCCAGCGACCGGTGCATATAGTTTTAAGTGGGCTTTGCTGGTGGCAATCCATGTGCATGTCCTTGTATTGAAACAAAGTAGTCTAATTTAACTAAATAAAGTGCCTTCTGAACATGCTCGAAATATAACACACCAAATGATAAAGAGTACTTAATGCAAATGAGTTAGAGAACGTGCCTACGACGCGTTAGGACCTGAGGCAGGGACACGCCCTTGACATTAAAAGTGCACATAAATCATGTTAAGTTATTTCCTATGAATTATTGACTAACTTGGTTTACTTTGGACAGGAAAGGCCGGACGGTATGTATGGGTAAGTCGTGCATGTATTTCTATGCAACACATTGAATTTGGCAACACGAGATAGGTTATAAAATATGCCATAAAACTGATCCTAAGGCAAGATTAGAAAGACAATGAATGATAGTCGGTACACAAAAGTAAATAGAACGTGTTTGGTAATGATAGCATTGTGGGTGAGCTAGCCTCCCCACCAGTGCATAACAATGTACTGATAACTCCACAGTCTGCTTACAGGATGCAGGAGACGTCACCAGGTGCAGAGCTTCCCCCGAACGTGCTAAGGCATGGAGATAGCTCTGGAGCCTTGGGGCATTGCAAGGAGCTGAAGCACCATATACAGGACATAATGTATCGGAACATCGCCATGAATCATTCCATCT
Source organism: Iris pallida (assembly GCA_029216955.1). Lineage (NCBI taxonomy): Eukaryota > Viridiplantae > Streptophyta > Magnoliopsida > Asparagales > Iridaceae > Iris > Iris pallida. Next base: position 20,002,177 of record JANAVB010019799.1, on the reverse strand, counting down.
TGTAAGCCACTTGGCACACCTTTTATGTTTCAGAGAGAGAGAGAGAGCTTGAGCAATTTGTAATCTTGGCCAAGCGCCGCTTGTAAACTTCTTGAAAATCAATAAAGAGTTTGAATTCGCTTCAATTTGTGTTCATTTACTTTTCGCTGCAAATGGGGACACTCTGCGCGACTCCGTGGCCTAGCTAAAATCGGCCGTTTATGGACTTAGTCTTGCACGGGCGCAACCTAGGCCCGTGTGGCATTACGCCTTAGCGAGGACGATCGCTCCTGCGAGAGCGGGGCGTGACAGATTGGTATCAGAGCACGGCTTTACGTCCTTGGACTTCATTTCGATTCTCTCAGTTTTGAAAGCTCATTTTGGAAATAAAAGAAGTGTACGCTCTCTCTCTCATTGTGCCTTGGGATGTTCCATACAATAAGTCTAATATTTTCAAAAGCTCGTACAAGTACTCGGTTGAACGGGATCGATAGGCGAAGGCCTTTGTGCCAAACCACGACGGACTTAAGTCGAAAGAAAACTAGAATGCTAGAAGTTAGCAAAAGCAAAGCGTGCTTGAATAACCTTACGCTGACAATAGCGAACGAGTACACGAGTCCAAAGTATAGTTCGAACGGGATGGTTATACACGCAGCCTTTTGGCTAAGTTGTGCGGAGTATCGCGCACCTAGACCTTCTGGTGCAAACGAGTTACGAGCGAGATCGATTATCACTCGAACAAGAATAAGTGAGCGTGCAAACTTGAATATAGTCTGCACGGAATAGCTATGCATACGGCCTTTTGGCTAAGTTGTGCCGCATGTCGTGCACCTCGACTTTTTGGTGCAATCGAGTTGCGAGCGATATCAAGTACCGCTCGGTCAGGAACGAAGCTACACTTAGAGTGTATATCGATAGGAACGCTATCAAACTAACGCTTAGGCATGCACGGAAGATTGATTTGGATTTTGAGGAATAGTACGAACGACTTAGTGCGTCGATATGACATGAGCGATTACGCTAGAGAGATTCATCGAACAAATCTGAAATATGTCTTAGCAAATGATGTGAATGTAATTGTAGATTAAATAGGCTGGCTTGAATCTGAGTGGTGTATATGATAGCTTCAAGAAAGAATAAGAATGAGTGTCGACGACTAGTCGAGTGGCTCGAGCCCTGAGTGGTGTATGGACGTCGTAGAAGTTATTCGAGCGAGACTAAAGGATATACGGATAGAATGAGTATGTCGGCGAAGAGCTGCGATCGTGCAAAGCCTTAGAACGCGTCACGCTTAGTTGGTCGTGACTTCGAATATCCCGAACAGGATGTCGTTCGGACAACTTGTCAATGGGCAATACAAGTTAGAAAATGACTCAGAACGATGAATAAAGATGTATGTCTTGATCGAGGAAGCAAAAGAATAGTACTTGTGATTTCGGATTGGGTCAAATGAAATGTGACTTGAGTTTTGGAGAATGATATTGAAACTAGCTTGAGGAGTAGCAATCGAACTTGATCTTGGATTAAATCGAATAGAATTATGGTATATCCAGTTCGGACAATTGCATCGGTCGCACGACTCGAAATTGGTTGCAAAGGAAGATTGTCAGGTTACGCATATCGTCGATGGTATTGAGGCGTATCAAAGATCGATATACGATAACTCGGGGGTACTCTGAATCGGCAAATGACGATCGTGCAAAATGTCATTATTCCGATGGATGCTATACTCGGGATATTGAAACGTGTCGAGGAAAAAGATAGATTTGGCTCGAGGATTTTCTAGTTGAACGAATGGCGGACGGACTATCGAACTGAGATCGTAGCTTGGATGAAAATGTGAAATGCTTGGATTTGCTTCGACGATAACCCAACGTCGACATTCTTGCCTTATGCGAGCGCAACTCCAGTCTCGCACATGCGTCACGCCGACTAGGGCGATCACTCTGCGTGAGCGCTGGTATGGTGATACATACAGCGGGGGTGATCGAACTTGCATGGTATAGCAATTTGTATGTTTCAACTTGTGGTTTGACGGGAAGGTGGACTCGAGAATGACTTAGCGTGCGTGACGGTCGAACTCGAGGATTGAGTAGGTCCAATCCACGTATCGAGAATGAATTAGTCTAGATGCAAGCATGAGTGATGCCCCGATGAGAATGATTATTCTGTGGGAGCGTTGCATGGTGATTCATGAACCACCGTAGATAATCGGACTCGCGTGAGATTGGGGCGCAATATATTGTCAAAGCTAGACGACCTCATGATCGAATACATGAATTGGTTAGACTTGGTGACTTGAATGGATTCGAATACGCGCATCGAATGCATTGATGCGAATAGGTGATCGTGCTCGATGTTTAGAAATCTGAGTGACGCGAGCTTGGATAGAAAACCCCGTACTACCGACTTTGGTTTGACCCTAGGATTGGGGTCAGTGTTGGCATTATTATTGGAGAACTATGATTCCAATCCTGACATTGACTTAGCCTTGAGAAATGGCCTAGCGGTTAGGCGAGATGCCCTATTTTAACTGTTAGCAATCAAAAGATTGATCTTGAGGATTGACATGGATGGATTGAATGATGCAAGAATAGGAGACCCTGCTCACAAAATTCGGCTGACATGTATATATTTTAGGGACGCCTGAGTATGTGCTCGATGCGACTCGAGTGAGAATGACGAATTCTCTATCATGCGGCTTGGCTGAATGTATGTATTTTAGGGACGCCTGGAATGCGTGCACGATCCAACCAAGTGACACATTGAATTCCAAACGAGACTTGAGGAATGGAAAGTATCGGAGATTGAGATCGTGTTAAAAGAAAGGAATGATACTAGTACGAGCGTGGCTCGGAATCAAAGAAACGTGTGAGCGGAGTGTGCGTGAACGACAACGAGATTGGCCCTAAACAAGTGAATGATATGGAATTGATATCGTGCAAGTAAAAGTTGGTATAACGAATTGAACCATTGATAGGAAGATATACTCGATGATAGTGCAATACTTGGTCTTGAATCGGACGAAAATTACTTAGACTTGGTCGACCCCGCTAAGAAGAAATTATACTGATTTCGTGGACAAGAACGCTTGAAAAGCGAATCGGGTCATCTCGATGACCGAGATAAACGAAAGTGAGTTTGCCTCAGCCTACGACCCTCGTATTTGACGAATTACAACATGTCTCCTGCGACCATTTCAGTCCTATGTAACGGAGAAATAGCAACCAAGACGAAAAAATACTTGAATTGAATAAGTACCATCAAGTCTAAAATAAATGGACAGTCATCCAATAAAATTCACCAAACACATGCGACATAAACTTGGAAGGATAATCGAGCATGGTTCGATGCCATCGAACGATAGAGCCGTTCGATAGAACTGTTTAAGAAATACGACGACACGAGTTAAGGAATGGTAGGATGACCTGCACTCAGGAAGTCTTGAGGACGAGACTTGTTTTGAGTGGTGTATAATGTAATGACCCGCTCCGCCCTAGCGGAACGCCGATTCAAACAGCAAGTGTAACGACTCAAACGAGCCGTCGACCCGAAGAGTTGGCATCGACCTGATGAAGAATCGATGCAAGGCTTACATTGGCCCGTCAAGATGAATCCAGACTTAGACTTTCAAAGGTGCGCTCGGAGTATCGCTCGGCCGATGCGAACATCGCTAAGGTGGGTGGCTCCGATGAACCCGTCTTTGCTTAGCCTAGACACATAACAATACGGACACTATTGCTAGAATCGCTAGGCGATAACACCGCGCATGCTAATAAATGACTCAACGCACCTAGCTAAGGGAATAATTCCATCTAGGCGATAACAATACGGACACTATTGCTAGAATCGCTAGGCGATAACAATACGGACACTTTTGTAAAAGTTTATTATTTAATAATAGGATTTATGATTTATGGGAATTTTTAATTAATTTAATACTATTTAAAATTGGTGAATTATAATTTTGATGTGTTAGCTGGTGAACTCTAGAACTGTTGAGCCTAGAGACTAACCATGACCATGGGGACCTAACCATGTGATTAGAATGACTATTTACAACTTTTTAGGCTAAGGGTATTTTGGTCATTTTGTGACTTTTGAATTATTTAGGATTTTGATTAATTGGTGAATTTTAGATTATTTTAATAATATTTAAATTGATGTATTATGATTTTGGTCATTTTTATATTTTAATATTTTGGGAAAATTTTATATTTTTAATATTGTTTTTATTGGATTTGTTTAGTCGGGTTTGAGTTTCGTCTCGTTCCGACTTGTATTGTGACCCGGATAGCTTAAACTCTAGATGGGACCCAATATTAAGTTAAACATGGCTCACAAGACCCAACATTTAAGTTAGTTAATTAAACTAATATTTATCATGTTAGAATGGTTAAGTTAGAGACTCAAAACTAGATCATTTTGACCCCAAACTTGAACCTAGTCTAGACTTAACCATATGAGACTAGAGAGGGACAATTAGGACATTTCTTATTAGCCCTAATGGACTCTTTATGGCAGCCACCTTTAGGGGAGAATGATTCATCTCATTCATTACAATCTTGCCTCTTTTATTTTCCTTTTGTTCTTCTCCAATTTTAGAGAGCCTTCCCATTGATTTGATCTCCAAATCAAATCATTCCTTCACCAAACCTTCCCTCAATCATTCCCATTCTCCAAGGAAATGGTGCTACCAAGGATTGGAAGAGGAGTGCAAGGAGGAGTGTCCACTTTGAGGGATCTTCGTATCGGAGCCGTGTCCTAAAGGATTTCATTGGGATTCCACTCCCAATAGGTAAAACCAATCCTCTAAATCGATTTCCTTTGCATATAAATTAGTTTTGAATCCGTAGGATCCATTCTCATGCATGTGTCCCATTTAGATTCAAATTTGAGGCCATTTGGAGCTCTCTTGAGGATTTTAGATATGTGTCTTGTGTCCTACTTGATAGATCCCAAATTAGGACACCCCATGTGTATGTACGTATGATAATAGTTTAAATACATATTTAAATTCAGTTTTATAATGGTTAGAGAGTGGATTGATCTTAGTTAGGATGGTTAGAATGAGTTTCATTTGGATACCTATGTTTGTATCCAAGTATCTTGGCCTATATGTGTTCTTTTGTCAAAAACAACTCAAATTCGTCATAATATTCATCCACGTTTTTATTAACCAAAGCAACTTAGAAATGTCATAACTTTTAGCTTAGAACTCCGATTTATCTCCCATTTTTTTAAAAGAACCGTATCGAAGTTAGCTTTCCAAATATATATTTTAATAAGCCAAATTCTTTTTGTAACTTTCTGTAGAATTATTTGAGTGTCAGCTGTACGAAAGACGAACGCGTTTCGGTGTTTTTGCGATTTCGGGAGCTTCCGGACACGAAAATGCGACCCGTTTAAAGTTTCGGAAAGCTAACACAAAGGGCTACGACATACTTTAATCCTAGAATTTAGTGAATGCCCAATTGGTACAGTATTGGTTTTAAGTAGAAGAGTGACTATACGATATATGCATTTTGTGTAACCTATGAGCCTATGTAGTATGGATATTAAATGAATATAGAGTATGTAATGCATGATATGTTAGATGAATGAAATTATATATATATATATATATATATATATATATATATATATATATATATATATATATATATATATATATTCTCTTTACATTAATGTATATATATGGTTGAATGCAAGCATGTAGGAATGCAATTAATACAATGCATATAAGCAATGCATGAATAAAAGAATGATATACAATGTATGCATGAAAGTATATAATGAATGCTAGATATGAATGCAAGATATATATGTAATGATAGATATGAATGCATAATGTATAAATATTGTAATGCAATATATAATGATAACATGTATGGTAATGTAGAGTATATGATGCAAGCATAAATGAATGGTGAAAATACATGTATATAGGTAATATAGAATATAATATATGAATGCAAGCATGCAAGATAATGTATTGTATCCATATATAATGTATAGATGCATGTAAGTATGTAATATGCATGAATGACATGTATGTAATAAAAATAAGTATATGTATGCAACTTAATGATATGTGAATGGATATAATGCCTGAACTGAAATATGCATGCATATGGGATATGAATGAATGTATAAATGCATGAATGAATGTCATATATGAATGAATCAATCAATCAAAGGTATAAGTAAAATATAATACATTGTAATGAATGTTAACATATATAATGTATAAAAGTATGTATGTAAATGTGCATGAATGTATATATCTATGTAACTATGTAAATACGCATGATGTAACATATGCCTATATATATAAATATATATGTAATGTGGATATGCATATATGTATGAAGGTATGTATTTATATATATTATCTATTTTATATTATGCATTGTTGTGGTTCACATTGTCTTGTGATTGTGTGAGTGCTAGCCTAGGCTTGATTAGGCCTAGTAAGACTTGTTAGACTTGTTTGGGCTAGGACTTGACCTAGTTGACCTAGTTGACCTAGTTTGACTAGTCTAGTTGACTAGAGTTGACCAAGAGTTGACTTTAGTCCAGTTTGACCCCAAACTTCATGTAAATGCATTGTTGCAGTCTGTTATATCATTTTAGACTTATGGTGACTTGTACTGTTCTATAGGAGACAGACACCACTCCTCGGACAGTAGATATTCTTCAGATACTCAGAATACAGGCGAGTACATTCTCTGATCTTTTCATACCTGTTTGGACTGTATTCTTGCTCTAGATTACTTTACTTGATGCTGACACGTATCTTCACGGATTAGTACTATATGGATCCTTTCCTAAGATGTTATCCCTCTACGGGTGCATCGGGTATTTCATGTTCATGTACTTTATCATGTGCATCAGGTACTCCTTGTACTCGTACTAGTTCATGTATTTACATGTTCTCATGTGCTTTCATGTACTATCATGTGTCTCATGTACTACTCATTACATGAGTTCACGTATCTTTAGCTGTATTCATGTGCCTATAACGTAACTTGAATGGATCCTTGTGTATTGATTGGGGCGGGGTGAGTAGAATTGGTTATGTGATCATTATCCCCAGTAGGTATTCATGTGCTTCTTAGTTGTATTCATGTGCTCCTAAGCCATTTTCATAACCATATTGTACTCTAAATCACTTAGCCACTTACAGTCTTTACTTATCATGTATTTACTTTCAGTTACAAAATATCTCATGTTTTTCTGTACTTCCTTTCCAACATTTCCTGTATTTTACTCTATTGCATGAATTATACTCCTAACCTGTTATGAACTATTTTGAGAGATATGTGCTCGTTCTCGTCCTGATTGGACCTGTTGAAAATTTTACAGAGGACGAGGAGGAGGCCTGCTTAGATACTTTCTATGGGACAGCCTTAGAGGACACTTGCGATCCGGACTTCCAGTCGGATCCCTTAGCTATAGAGACTGTTGCTCCATAGATATCTTTATCTTATTTCATAGTATTGGAGATTGAGTTGTATATTTGGATCTGTATTATTTCTGGATGTTAGTGGGGTTTATCTAGACACTAGCTTTCTCTCTATTTGTATATCCTGTGGTTTTAGATCTTGCATCTTTTATATCATTCTATCTTATCGTATTCTACCTTAGATGTGATTGAGTTATATTCTGTTATGTCACCCACATTCGGGGAGTATAACTGTTATTACCTTAAACTGTTAGATATTGTGACCTAGGACAGCGTTCTACCGCCGACACTGCGGCGTAGGTTGGACGTACCCACTTCTCGTGCCCTTACTCTAGGGTGCGGGTCGTGACACTTGACATTGAAAGTTCACATGAATCACGTTAAGTTATTTCCTATGAGTTGTTGACTAACTTGGTTTACTTTGGACAGGAAAGGCCGGACGGTATGTATGGGTAAGTCGTACATGTATTTCCATGCAACAAATTGAATTTGGCAACACGAGATAGGTTATGAAATATGCCATGAAACTGATCCTAAGACAAGATTAGAAAGACAATGAATGATAGTCGGTGCACAAAAGTAAATAGAACGTGTTTGGCAATGATAGCATTGTGGGCAAGCTAGCCTCCCCATCAGTGCATAACAATGTACTGATAACCCCATAGTCTGCTTGCAGGATACAGGAGACGCCACCGGGTGCGGAGCTTCCTCCGAACGTGCTAAGGCACGGAGATAGATCTGGAGCCTTGGGGCGTTGCAAGGAGCTGAAGTACCATATACAGGACATAATGTATCGGAACATCGCCATGAATCATTCCATCTTGTAAGCCACTTGGCACGCCTTTTATGTTTCAGAGAGAGAGAGAGAGCTTGAGCGATTTGTAATCTCGGCCAAGCGCCGCTTGTAAACTTCTTAAAAATCAATAAAGAGTTTGAATTCGCTTCAATTTGTGTTCATTTACTTTCCGCTGCAAATAGGGACACTCTGCGCGACTCCGTGGCCTAGCTAAAATTGACCGTTTATGGACTTAGCCTTGCACGGGCGCAACCTAGGCCTGTGCGGCATCACGCCTTAGCGAGGACGATCGCTCCTGCAGGAGCGGGGCGTGACAGGCTCCCAGAGATCAGGTTATTGGCAATCACCGGAACATGCTTTATTCCTTGGAGCGTCAGAGTATTCCCGGAAGTGAGTTTTAGCTCCGTAGTCCCGATCCCCAGAACTTCGGCTTGGGCCTGGTTCGCCATGACAACCTTCTCAAAAGTTGGCTGGTACGTGACGAACCATTCCTTCCCAGAGCAGATATGGCATGTCGCACCGGTGTTTATCCACCAGTCAGAGTCAGCCCCCTTAGTTGTGACCTGAGCGATCATAGCAACGAGGTTAGAAACCAAAAAACCTTACTAGGCTTACCTTTCTCTGATTGTTTGGGCTTGGATCTGCATTCACTTTTGTAGTGGCCCTTCTTGCCATAGTTAAAACAAGTCACATTGGACTTAGGCTTCTTCTGTTTGAAAGATGGTCCCTTTACTTTTAGATTAGTGAAGTCTTTCTTTTGGTGAGAAGCCGCATGCTTTCCCTTGGAGTCTCTTGTCTGCACCAGATTGGCCTCAGCCAATTGTTTGGACAAAGCGTCCATCTTCTGTTGAGAACGTATCTCGTCCTCAACGTGGATTTCTTGCAAGAGATCTTCCAGACAGATCTCGAGTTTCTTTCGATGCATTCTTGCATAGAACGTATTCCATCCAGCAGAAAGTTTCGAGACGATCCCTCCAACGACAAACTTGTCGACGAGGGGCATCTTTTCATCGTCCAGTTTCTGACGAAGTTTCAGAATCTCCTTCACTTGAGGAAGCATCGTCTTCTCGTCTTCAAAGAGCCACTTGTGATATTTTTCGACGAAAAATATCTTGCTCCTATTTTTGTCTTTTTCGTACAGCTTTTCCACAGACTCCCATATTTCTCTGGCACTATCCTTCTTTGAGTAGGATTCTGCCAGAGAATCCTCTATAACATTTAGGATCAGAAGCCCACAAATGCTATTCTTCATTCTCCATTTAGCCTGAAGTTTAGTAGCCGCAGTTATAGCGGCAACAGACCCAGTATCTGGAACAGTAGGTTCCTCTTCAAAGAACACGTGATCAACGTCTCGGAGTTGAAGGGTGAGAAAGACCTTCCTCTTCCAGACTTGATAATGCTTTCCATCAAACTTTTCCAACTTGCAGTAGTCAGTTTGGAGTGAAGCATTAATATTTTCCATCGTACTAATCTTGCTTTGAGATTGTTAGTCCCGAGGCGTAGATATAGATAGAAAATAGGAGTTCAGCAAGCCTACACATTAGGTGCCACAAATGAGGAGTTTAGTAAGCCTACACCGTAGGTGCCACAAATGAGGAGTTTAGCAAGCCTACACAGTAGGTGCCACAAATGAGATAGATCTCAAGAACAAAGTTAGGCCTCCCTACTCAGTAGGTGCCTTAAAACCTAAAGAACGAGTTACAGAGAAACAGAAGAAGAAGATGAGGAGGATTAAATCTGCTGGGGTATAAAAACACCGTTGCTCAAAGCAAGATTCGCCTCTATACGATCCGCTTCCAAGAACCATCAAGTTCAAGAGAACTTCTGGAACGCTCGTCAGTCAATATTTATGACTTGAACGGGCTTTCTGAACTTTACTGTCACGACCCGCACCCGCTTTTCGGACGCGAGCTCGTGAGCAAGCCAGCTACGTATCGAGCGGACTCTAGCCCGACTCGAGTACGTATAAGCTGTCAAGGTTATGGGTATCATGTCTAATCTAAACTGTATCTCAATCCACATGAATCATATAAACAAGAATGAACAAGTATGGGTCATGGTCTGCAGCCCATTAGCATATTGTTCGATTAGACTCCTAGAATGATATGAGTCTAATAAATAAGCAGAGTATATCATGTTACTGAATATAATGCGCGATAAGATAATAAAGAAATAACACAAACAAATACCTGTATCATGCATCGCAATCCTCTACCATCCTGCTCTGCTAACTAACTCCATACAATCGCTAAACCTGATGAGATCAGCAGGTCCTCAGAGGACTAACAAGATACATAAAACATGCCTATCTAACAGTTTAATCATACAATAATATATACATGGTATAAACAGGAACTAGACAGGAAACTGACATATGGCTACTGACAGATAACTATGAACATGGACATGGGATCAAGTATGCATAAATGAACTGCTGGTAGATCAATGGATACCAACCCTCGCCTCGAATGTGGACTCGCAGGTCAGTTTCAAGACATGTCACCCTCGTCCCGTATGTGGACTCGCAGGTGCAAAGGACAACCCTCGCCCCGTGTGTGGACTCGCAGGTTATGGGAAAGACAAAGGAATAGTAGTTCACTCACACATACTTGCATACACGACTCAGTCAAGATACAGGTGAAGACACGACACGACCCAATCACGATACACGAGAGAACCAATCCAATATGAACTAACAAGGCTAACCATGTACAAGGACTATAGCTATATATACTAGCATGTACGATATACAAATCACAAGTAATAACCAACTAGTAAAACTATATAATAATAGAAATATGCATGTAAATAAACTGTAGAGGGAGGCAAGGTATACTTGCCTGGTGGTTGCATGCAGATCCAACAAATATATAGTCGACTGGTAAGCCATACAGTCCAAGTCATCATAACTGTCTCCGAAAACTGAAATAAACACTACCAACATTCTCAGAATAGTCAAATTAGCTAGGATTGCTTGTCCTTAAGTCCAATTCTGGACACAGGGGCAAAACGGTAATTTTGAGCAAAACGGTGTCCGCCGTTGGACCCGCTTTGCACCGAAAAGCATGCCAAAGTCTACAGTCTCTAAAGTCGTCAAACTATATGTCTACGGGTCCGGTTTTTTGATACGAACCCAACGGTATGTCCAATTTTCGATTCCGGTGGGCCGTGCACAGAATCGCCCGTTGAATCGGACCGTGGGGCCCGCAAATCGGCGGTCCGATTCCACTGTCTCAGAACTGGACCAAACTTGGCATACAAGACCAGAAAAATGATACGGTCCTGTTGGCGCAAGTTTCGTCTCGATCTAACGAGCGTACACAAAGTAATTGGGGAATTTGCACAGAGGCCGATACGGTGAATTTTGACGGATACGTATCAAATTCATCGCACATGTAGGCCTGAAAAATGAAGTCACGCTGATTTAATACAGCCTATCAGAACAATGTCTAAAATACACGCTGAGTTCTATCAGACCATTTCCTCAAATATACGCAGAGTTTAAATGGTACACAGACACAGCTCATCATTTGTCAGAGTGTCATTATGACTGACAGCACGACAGTCAAAGAATGTCTCCTCGTATGCCACGTATGTACGGGACTCGAGAGATCTCAGCCGACTATTGCATGACTTTCAAAATCTTCCTCAACAAGATTCAGTCTTCATCAAGTTGGTGTACCAAAAAGACCTTATTGTCATTTAATGTGACTGACAAGGCAATCAATGTCAAAGATTTTGTGTCAGTCGAGGCACGTCGAATCAAGACAGCTGGCCGTTCTGACTCAAGTCTGCGTGTATTTTGAACTTCTATGTTCCTTTCTCAAGTTTGTGTGAATTTTGAGCTTTCTGTCTCAAGTTGGCGTGTATTCTGAAGCTTTCTGCCTCAAGTTGGCGTGTATTCTGAAGCCTTCTGCCCCAAGTCTACGTGGATTTCATCCTCAACCAGTTGGCGTGGATTTCATCTCAAATTATCAGATTGGAGTACGTGGCAGACATGCCACAAATCTCTCGTATGCGTGCTCAGTAACTTGCACACGACTCATGTACGATTGCCATGTGTCCAACAGTTACAGGCCACGTCTAGTAACTGCTCATTAACCTTGCGTACGTTTGAGTCCAGCGTGATTATCAACTATGCATAGATTATGAAGACAGTTATCTTTTCAGTTATTTTTTTTGACTCTATAAATAGAGTTCTTTTCTCATTCATTGTACAGAAACATAGATATCTAAATTGCTGTCGAATTCTTGAGAGCTTTTCTTCTTCGCATCGTCTAAGGGATAAAGCGATCGTCTTCTAGATCGGATTCCTATAGTTGTATTTTCCCAGAAACACAATAAATAAAGTGAATTTATTTATGGAAAACAAATTGGCGACTCTGCTGGGGAAACCCATCTCCTCTTCTGAGATGGCAACAACTCAATGCGACGCTTCGTCGGTCGGATCGACGAAGAAGGTGATGTCGATTCAGTTCAATCAACTCGCCTATGAAGAAATGCAGCGGGCTAAGGGTGGCAAGCACACTTCAGCCTCTATCACCACTGCCAAATCGAAGGGACGATCTGTCTACGTCCCTAAGAATCTGTTGGCAACCAAAGACGGTGAAGTTTCTACCACAGTGTCCATTACTAACACTGGCAAGAACTCCACTGCAGGCACGTATACTCCTGTGTGCTCGAAAATGACGGCATCCAAAAGACACGCTAACAGTGATGGCTCCTTAGCCAAATCTGTTTCCGTAGTCACGCAGTCCAGAAGTCACGCTGACAGCACTGGCTCTTTAGCCAAGCCTGTTCCAGCGTGCATTTCCAAACCTAAAAATCACGCTAACAGCACTGGTTCTTTAACCAAGCCTGTCTCAGCGTGTATTCCGCACGCATCATCCACCAAGTCAGCTCTCCCTGACTCAGCATGCGTACCGAAATCTGGCTTTTTAGCCAAGACTTCATATGCTAACAACACTGGCTCCTTAGCCAAATTGTCACCAGCATATTCTAAGAAGAATAGCTCTTTAGCTATTTCTTCCTCCTTGGCAAGTTCTGCTAGAACTGGGGGTAGTCTTGCTATGGCTCCTCCACAAATGGCTCACAAAGTCCCTTCGAATAGGAACAACTCTTTAGTTGTTTCTTCTGCTCCTGTAGTGTTTACTTCAGGAACAGCTTTGGCTGACAACTTTGTTAGTCAAAGAAAAGGAAATAGTCTTTTGACTACTCTTCCTTCTGGACATTCTATGTCTCAAAACTTGAATAAGTCTAAAAAGAAACATTTCTTAATGTCTTCTTCTACGACTTCTTCAAATTGGGTATAGAATTTGTCTCTACAAAATGGTTTGTTACCAACTCCTAATCAAGGGGATGGTTCAACTCTTCCTTCTCTGCAAATATCTAGATCAATGGAAGGAAAACTTCAAGTATCAAAGACCAATGTTTTACCTCCAACAGATCTAAGAACGAAACTCAATCAATCCCGTTTGGGAAGCACTTCTGCTGTTAAGAAACCACACCAATCGGGAATGAAAGTAAGAGATCCGGATGCAGAATATGCCAAAAATTATGTTGCTCAGATTAATCATTCCTTATATAATCAAGAGCCGGCAAAATCTAAGGACAAGAAATATGTTCCTCATAAACAAAGATTGTTCTCAAATATACCTCAGTCTTCATATACGGATTTGCGAGAACATCTTCAACAAAAGAAGAGGAATAATTCTCTGTCAATGGATCATGACCATACTGATCATGAGTGTGACTTCCAACCTAGGGTCATAATTCAATACAGATGTCAAACTAAATGACAGTCTGTCTTTAATCGGATCCAGTGTGAACCTATGCCTGATGAAGATGAACCTCTTTTCGCTTCTATCAATATGACCTCTCGGGATACTGGGGGTAGAACTGATAGTCCAGATGGGGTATATAGAGGCACCAGAGCAAGAGTCTTGGCTTCTAATCAAAGAACTTCGGTTTCTGAAGACTATTCTGAATTCCTTGGAGAATCTAACTTCCCACCTCTTTCTACTGGGGGTAGTTCTCCTATAACTGATTTTGATACACAAAGCAATGATTTCGAACAAATAGTATCATCAACAATCCCTCGTATGGTCACAACTTATATGGTGGATGGGAATACTGAATTAAACAATGAACATTCTTCTTCAATGACTCCCCAAGACCAAAGAATTGCTTCTTTGGAACAACAAATGAAGTCTATGGCTGATACTATGAAGTCAATGTATGAACTTATGGCAACCCAGCTGCAAAATCGACAGACTGTACCTGACGCCATACCGATTGACACTGGTGTAGGTCCAGTGCAAGTTCCTCCAGCAGTACAATCCAATATCCCTGGACAAGCTCAACCAATTCCTAGCCATTCGGGAGCTGGAGGTAGCGCTTATAATGCTGTCCCTCCTCCTAACTATTCTCTACAAGCTACAACTCCACAATCTTTCGGAGTCGTTACTGAAGAATTGAGGAATCTCCGAACCCAATTTGAGGCATTCAAATAAAAAGATGGTTTACAAAGGTTAGGTATCAAGCAACCTTATCCAATAGAATGGAAGCAGGTATCATATCCTCCTAAATACAAGCCTCCTACTATCTCATTCTTTGATGGAACCACTTCTCCGAGTCAGTTTATCAATCATTTTGAAGTGATGACTGACCAGCTGCAACCAAGCGATGCCCTCCTTACTCGGGTGTTTGTCGGATGTCTCAAGGGAACGGCTTACGAATGGTATAGAAGTCTCCCTGATGGGTGTATTACCTTATTTGTCGGCTTCAAACAAATGTTTCTTGAATGGTTTTATGAAGGGCTCAATGACATGACTATGTTTGCTCTTATAAGAATCAAACAGAAAAATAATGAAAGCACTAAAAGCTTCATTGAAAGATTTCGAAGAGAAGCTCTGAAGATGCCCCTCGGAACTCCCGATGCTGTCACTATCGACACTTACAAGTCGAATCTCTTACCAATCATCAGCATGTGGACAGGATCCACTCAATTCCAAGATTGGCCTTCCTTCATCGTCAGTGCCAAAGCTGCCGAAGTCAGTGCCGAGACTTTCAAAGGTCTGGGGGTACACATGAATCCCAATGAATCAGGTCAAAATACTAGCAATAGTACGCGACCTAACAATCGTAAAGGAAAAGAGACTCTCGAAGTCAATCTCCAGAGCAAAAATCAAGAAGTAATATCTGCCCAAGCTACCCCAGCTCCAACAAATCAACAACCAAGAGCACCTCGCCCCAAAGAAGAATACTCTTTTGACGACGATGACGTCCTTGGTATCTTTGAATGTCTACTTAAAGGTAATAAAATACATTTACCTGAAATCAAGAAACCCGATGACGCTGGTAAGACAGATCATCCTAAATACTGTCCGTACCATAGAATGTTGGGTCACACAGCTCGTACATGTTTTGTACTGAAAGGAAAAATCCAGGAAATGATTAAATCTGGAGCTGTCACTCTCACTCCGAAAGAAAAGACCGTCACCTCCAATGTTGTCTCTATGCAATTCGGAGATTTTCCTCCTCAACTCCTTGAAAGCGGGATCGTTCCTATTCCCAAGGCAACTCTTGAAGTCGTGAATATTCCCCCTCCACAGTCTGAAGGATTAGTACCGATCACTATTGAAACAGGAGAAATTATATGGATTCATCCCGATCTAATGGCAGATTTTGAATCTCCTCCTCTTCAAAAGACTACTTTCCGAAAATCTAAGAAGGCTGGAAAACTAAGTCATGTCATATGACTTCTTTCGGATCTACTCCCGACACAGAATCAAAAGACAAAGCAGAAGCACTTGCTGGTGCTACTAGAACAGGAAAACATTATCTAAAGGATTATTCTAAGAGTCCTGAAGATAGTCCTGATAGTCTTGAAAATACTCATGATATCTCTCCAGCTGACAAAGATATTCCTGATGTTCCTCGGAAGGAAGAATTATCCACTGTACCTGTTCCTTCAACTATACCGGTTGTACCTATTCCTTCCAAGCCCACAGCACTTGAGAAAGGCAAACAACAAGCTCGCTTCGATAAACCAATCAGGAAGTCTCCTCCCCTTGGACTTCAGAAGCCTTATAATTTTGACATTTTAGCTCAACTCGCTAATACTCCAGCTAGAATGTCCCTTTTTGAACTTCTACGTCTTTCTAAAGAGACTCGGAAGACATTAAGGGAAGCACTTCTTCAGGCTGACTCTTGTTTCACACAATTAAAGAAGTCAGATGAAGAACCTGTTACTTGCTTACATTACAATAGTGTATTGGAGATTATCCCAAATATCACCTTTACACAAGATGACATGTTATTGGAGGATAATCGACATGATCGGTCTCTCTACTACACTGGGTATATCGATACGATGAAGGTAGATCGTATTCTTATTGATCCAGGGTCTGCTTTAAGCATAATGCCAAGGAGTCTGCTAGATGAATTAAAAATCCCTCTTCACAAACTTTCCAAGACGGTTACTACTATATTGGGATTCAATCAAAGCCGAAGCGAGCCGTTGGGAAAGATTCATCTGAAACTTCAAATAGGCGATTTCAGATCCAAAGTCACTTTCTATGTGATCGAGATCGTGGGATAATATAATCTTCTCCTGGGAAGACCCTTCCATCATGAAAATAATGTGGTACCTTCTACTCTTCATCAGTGCTTCAAATACATCGACAGCGATGGAAAAGTACAAAAGGAAGTTGCTGATATAAATTCTTTCCGTGGGGTTGAAGCTTATTTCAGTGATTCCCGAATGTACAAAGAGGAGTATACAAAAATAGTACAAGCTATGGAAAAAGAAGATCCGCAAAGTGAGACCTTGATAATTCCTATTAAAGGTCGAACTACTCAGCAACAGTCTCCTAAACCTTCTGGAGAAGGTCCCTTCAGTATCCTAGTGAGCGGACGTATCTCTCCATCACCTCAATCATCTACCTAAGATACACTGATCATTCCTGTCAGTGGGCGTACTACATTTCCTGTATCCTCATCTATAAAACAGGACACTCTGGTAATCCCTGTTGGTGGACGAACTACTCTTCCATCCCAAGCTTCAAGAGAGCTCACCTCTTCTGAGCCATTTGTGATCGATCTTAATCAAAACAAAATCCCTCCTCGTTCTTCTTCTCCCCCTTTAGTCATTGATTTGGCTAAGATTTCTAAGGTTCAATCTCCTTCTAATGTAAATACTACTACTTTTGAATTTAATGAAAAGTCTCCATCTTTGCAGCATATTGATGTGTGTAATCATGTTCATAGTTATTTGCATTTGTTAGATGACTTGAGAACAATAACCATAGGAGTTGTACAGACTTTTCATATAGGGGTATCCCTAGAATCAGTACAAACTTCATACTTTCTGGTTCCTAGTAGAAAGCCAAGAGACATTCCAATATTCTTCTACAAAGGGCCCCAGAATCCTTCTGATTTGGAAGACGATGATACTGGAAGATTACAATTGCGTCGTTATAGTCAGCAATCTAAAGACATTATCAAAAATATGGGCTATGACTTCAGAACTGGCCTCAGTGATGGAAGAGGAAGAAAAATGCCTGTCCGAATTCCTTCTCTGAAATATGGAAGGACAAAATGCGGATTGGGTTATATTGCTCCTACTCCCTTTATCAATACTATCCATGAAGATCCCGAATCTGACGAAGATAAGAGATCTGATTCTTCTAGTACCACCTCTTGGGATTCTGATACAAGTATCGGTGACTTCCACCGTAACATTCTGTCTTCCAACATGGTTTCCGTTGACGGTCCTGAAGAAAATAACGAAGACGAATTTGAAATCTCATCTGAATCAGAATAATGGGCCCAAAGGTTAGATAATCAATGGGAGTTTAGATTCGAGCAAAGAGAACCTCTGACTGAAGATAAACTCGTCCAAATAGATGTTGGTGAAGAGGGATCCCCCAAACCAATATTTATTAGTGAAAGTCTTTCAGAAACTGATAAGCAAGACATGATCAAACTTATTCGTGAATACATCGATGTCTTCGCTTGGAGTTATGAAGATATGCCAGGACTTGATCCACAAATTGCAACTCACAAACTCAATATCATACCGAATGCTAAACCGGTCAAACAACAACAGCGACGATTTCGTCCAGACATTATGAATGCAATTGAAGCTGAAGTCAATAAACTCATGGCTTCTGGGTTTATTAGAGATGAACAACATCCCGATTGGGTGGCTAATATAGTTTCTGTCCTTAAAAAGATTGGCAAGATCAGAGTATGCATAGACTATCGTGATCTCAATGCGGCATGTCCTAAAGACGAGTTTCCTCTACCAATTACTGATGTTATGATCGATATACCTGTGGTTTTGAGCGAATGTCATTCATGGATGGGTATTCTGGATATAATCAAATAAAAATGTTTCCAGATGACGAGAAACACACTTCCTTCAGAACGCCGATCGGTACATACTGTTATACAGTGATGCCATTCGGTCTCAAGAATGCAGGAGCAACTTATCAACGTGCCATGAGCACTATATTCCGTAAACATTTACGGAAAACAGTCGAATGCTACGTTGATGATATTGCAGTCAAAAGTCGACAAAAAGAGGATCACATTCAAGATTTGAAAACTATATTTGATCTAATACGTCGGCATCAATTAAGAATGAACCCTACTAAGTCCTTCTTGGGCGTCTCTAGTGGCAAATTTCTCGGCTTCGTCATTACCTCGAAAGGTATACACGTAGATCCCGAGAAAATTAAAGCCATCCAAGAGATACGTCCTCCACGCACCTTAAAAGAGCTATGAGGATTTCAAGGAAGGATTGCTTATATCAGGAGATTCATCTCTAATCTTTCAGGACGCTGCAGACCATTCAATAAACTTATGAAGAAAGGTGTTTCTTTTGTCTGGAATGATGAATGTCAGAAAGCATTCGATGATATAAAACAATATCTGATGAGCCCTCCAGTATTGGTACCTCCTATCTCAGGAATACCGTTCCTCCTATATACCCGAGCAACGAATCATTCATTGGGTGCGCTGCTTGCTCAAAAGAATAAAAATGGTCATGAACAAGCCATTTATTATCTCAGTCGTACCATGACCGGAGCTGAACCTCGATATTCACTGGTCAAAAAAGAATGTCTGGCCCTTATGTTCGCTGTCCAAAAAACACGACATTATATCATTGGCCAGACCATTCATGTCATTTCCAGGATCAATCCTATACGAGTCATGATGAAGAAACCAAGTGTTTTAAATTCTCGATTGGCTAATTGGGAATTTTACTTGCTCAGTATGATATGCACTATATCCCTCAGAAATCGGTCAAAGGACAAGCTTTAGCTGATTTTCTGGCTGCTCATTCAATTCCAAAAAATTCAAAACTCTACGATGAAATCCCAGATGAAGTCCTAGACTCAAACCAAATTGCTGAAGAAGATCCTATTTGGCGTCTATTCTTTGATGGAGCTTCAAGAATAGGTCCTAATGGTGACATTGTCGCTGGGATTAGAATCATTCTTGTGTCGCCAGAAGGTCTTGCTATCCAAAGAGCTTATTCTCTCGATCAACCATGTTCAAACAACGTAGCTGAGTATAATGCACTGCTTATTGGTCTTCAACTCGCTAAACATCTGAATATCAACATTTGGAAGCGTATGGAGATTCTAAACTCATTGTCAATCAAATAAGGGGTACTTATGAAGTTCGCCATCAAGATCTGGTTCCTTATCATAGATCGGCTATATCTATGGCTTCGTCATTTGAAGGATTCTTCATCGAGCATGTTAGACGAGCATGTAACACAGAAGCTGATGCTTTTGCTAATCTTGCGGCAGTATTAGCTATTCCGGTTAGACGTCAACAAATGATTGTTGTTTACAATCGAGAATTATTTCATCTTGAGAACAACCTAACTCTAGGACTTCCAATTGATATTGAAGAATCAACATCTCATGATATCAATACAATAAGAGGATTTGATTTAAGTCGTAAATCATTATCATCTTCAATCTGATTCTAGTATGGAATTCATCTTCAGTAATTCAGCTGAGACTCAGAATACTGATAAGGATTGGAGACTTTCTTTCTTAGATTTTGTATTGTATGATATCCTTCCAGATAATCCGAGTGAGGCAGCATCTATCAGACGACGATTACTCAGATTCTATTACAATCATACTACAAAAACCTTATATCGTCGAGCTTATGATGGTTTACTTCTTCGATGTGTTTGCCGGTAGTGAAGCCCAACAAATTATCTGCGAAACACATGATGGAATTTGTGGAGCACATCAGCCTGGACCAAACTTCAAGACCGTATTCGACGTATGGGGTTATTATTGGCCTACTATGGTATCAATGCCAGAATATGCAAGGAAGGGTAAAAGCTTATCAAATCCATGCAGATTTTATTCATCAACCTAAATTTCTACATCCAACGGCAGCATCATGGCCCTTCGAAGCTGGGGGCATGGACATTATTGGCCCGATCAATCCGCCGTCATCAAAAGGTCATCGGTTTATTCTCGCAATAACCGATTATTTCTCCAATAGACCGAGCTATTCCTTTATCTGAAGTCAAAACTTCTAATGTTATCAACTTTATCAAGCATCATGTCATCTACAGATTTGGTGTTCCTCGAGCATTATTCATGATAATGGACCACAATTCGTTAGCCAGAAATTTACTCGATTCTGTGAATCATCGGATCAACAATGTGGCTTCTACCGCATATAATCGGCAGCTAACGGATTAGCAGAAGCTTTCAACAAGACCATCATCAACTCTTAAAGAAGTTTTTTTACTAACAAACGTAATTGGAGTGAGAAACTTGGTGAATGTTTGTGGGCTTACCGCATACAGTTCGTAATGCTACTAGATGTACACCTTTCTCTCTGGTGTATGGATGCGAAGCTGTTCTTCCATTAGAGATTCAAATTCCTTCTTTAAGGATAGCAACGCTAATGAACTTACCACCGAGAATAATGATCAGTCTTCGACTTCAGAATTAGAAGCTCTGGATGAAAAGCGGTTATCTGCTCAACAGAATATTGAATTCTATCAAGCTAGAATCTCAAGAGTTTAACAAGAAAGTTAGAGTTCGAGCATATCAAAAAGGAGAACTTGTTCTTACAGTCAGACGTCCGATGACTATGACGCACATGAGTAAAGGCAAGTTCGATGCAAAATGGGAAGGTCCATTCATTGTGAATAAAGTCTTTTCTAATGGGGCATATCAGCTTACCACTATGGATGGTAAAGTCACTATGATGCCATTAATGGCAAATTCTTGAAGAAATATTATGTGTAATATTTTCATCTGTCAAGATTGTTCTCCTATCATTCCCCAGCTAGGTAAAAATACCAAAGTCATTGTTCTTTACAAGAATCGTTTCGATATCTTTATCCCAGTGGAAATAGATATTCTATTTTGTATCATTTTTTAGCAAATTTGATATCTAGAAAATTACGTCCATATTACCTCTGAATTTTCTATCTCAGTATCATATTTATGAAAATGATATCTAGTCTTTTGATTCTCGAGTCCCAAGATCATGAAAAATTGAGTTCAAAGATATTTTATGTCTGAATTCTATTTTTTCTAATCAGTATTAAACTAAGATCATCTCTGGTTTAATATCATCTGATAGAATTACAAAGTTCATTTGTATATTCTATTCTATTGAATGTGTCATGTATTATTTACCTCTGAACATATTTTCTATGAATACATCATTATCAAAACAACAAAGTCAAAAATCAGATCAAAAGTTTCTTGTCTTCATTCAAAATCAAAATATTGATTACAAGTAAAAATGTAAAAGATATTTATTAGGAGTTATTAGCTCCTTAATACGATATAGTACAGTACTCATTTTCTCATCATGAGCTTTGCGAACTCTTTCTGCTACTTCAACTGCGACAATTTGTTCATCAAAAGTGATAATAGCAGATTGGCGACGGTTAACTTCTTCAATTTGTCTACCTGCATCTGCTCTCGCTCTTGTTGAAGAGTTTGACAGCGTTCAGCTTCAGATATCGAGCAGTGACGACCTCAGCCTGCTCCTTTTCTATGAAGGCAATTCGCTCCTGAAGACGAGCCAGCCTCTTTCAACTTCTTGAGCTCTTCAGCTTTTGATATTTCATCCTTCTCCAGAAGTTCTACTCTCTGACGAGTAGCTAATATTTCTTCACCCTTTTCTACTAACTTCTCAGATGAAGAAGCAAGAAATTCTTCTAAAGCAGCTTGCTGAGCTTGGGCTTCATGTTCCATTTGAGCGATCTCAGCCACAGTCAAAGATTTAACATCTTCTTTGATCTCCAGTATCTCGGATAGTTGTCTCCAATTCATCTAGGAGATGTTCAAAGAAGATACATTGAGTTTCAAGCTAGCATGTCGCAGTGCTAGGACAGGGAAAATTGACCACCGTTCGGAGCTCAGAGAAGGGCATAGTTTCGTCTTTCAAGAAACGCCTGGAGTAGGTATCCAGATATGAATAGATATCTGAATACATCCCCAGAGGTCCTTGCCAATCCTATCCTCAACCCAGGATTTGTTGTTATTGAAGAAGAAGTTGTAGTTCTCTATCCTGGGAATTGAAGTATGTGCCGCTGGAGGAAGTTGGCAAATGCGAGCTCCCTTCATCAACAGCAGTCTGGATAAGTGGAGCATGAGTCGAGCTCATTGCTGCAGCAGTTCCTACTAGTCAAAAAAAAATAA